>CAJQZP010001593.1:2527500-2880000 GCA_907164705.1 Parnassius apollo | reverse complement strand
TTGTGCAATATTAGTTTTAAGTAATATAATGACATGAATAAACATATACATGCTATTAAAAACTCATGATTGGTAAGTTTTTAATATGAATACTTTACAAACATATATTTAAATTAGGTTAGATACCCCGGTTAAAACTAACATCGTGTCCTGGAGGAAAATAGCTACTTACGATTTGACAGCGCTTACCGCTTACGATCGCGATTTTGCTTACAAGCGCTTGCTAGCGCTTTTTTCTGCCAAACGCACCCATTATGTACTGACGACACAATCTATTTATTCAATTAGTATTTGTACAGATCACTTAATATTACACTTTTTTATATTCACAACACTTAATTACACTGATACTAACTCGACGCGTGTTATCAGAACAGAACCTCTTATAATCGCGATGCACCCTATTTTATAACATTTCCCTTCCCACTTCTCTTAGGTTGCGCACGAAGAGGGGCGGAACGGTTTTGCCAGTAATAAAGTTGCCAACAAGATATGCCATATTGAAAATTAAGGTAAATATAAAACAGAAAATTAAGGTAAATATAAACAAAATAAGTACTCGACTCCAAAGTAGCTCTTGCAAATTAAAAGCAGAACACGTTTCAAGGATGTAATTACCGGGGGGAAAAAACATTTAAAAAGTGCTATACGAACCCGTTTTCGTCTTTGACTTTCCACCAATGTTCTTGTGAATCATCGACCACTTCGTACTCGGCTCCCTAAAACGTAATAGCTTTCAATAGCAATTGCAATAAAAACAATTTACATATCTGCTACAAAATAATAACGTTCTTATTTAAACATACCTTTTCAAGTGAAAGGTCCCCGCTTTCGATAGCTTTAAATGGATACAATGCTACCACAACTTTACTTTTCTGCTTCTCCTGAAAATTGGATAAAACTAATTAGGTCACATTACGATAAAATATCAGTATGGATATCCATGGTGATATTTTATTGTACATTTGTTATACCTATTATGTGTATATGTACATAAATATGTAATATAACATAGAGGAAACAATAAAGTTTAAATGTGTTAAAAATAAATACATAAAAAATTCTGTAGTAATTTTGCTACTTTTATATGATAAAAGGAAAGTTTCCTGATATTAAAGACTTTTAAAAAGACAAACTTTCCTTTTCCATTATTTTTAATCTCTGTTTAAGTATACTTGCAAACTGTTTTATGCGCATTAAAAGTTGGAATCCCTGATTTCCAGTAAAAAGGTCTCCGGTTCTCTACACTCACCATACAAAACACTATAGCATTGAGCTGCTATTTATGCTGGTATTCTGTGAGAGCGTATTTCTTCCCCGTTCGACAACAAAGGAAACAAATTAAATTTGAATCCAAAATTGGATTGTATTTTAATACATAAATATATGATTTCAAGCTGAGAGAACTAGTGGTGAAGGTGTTTCTTTTTTAACCGAGTTCAAAAAGAAGTAGGTACTCAATTCGACTGTTTGTTTTTTATGTGTGTGAATTATTTCTAGGTGAACCCATTTGATGATTCTTTTTTTATTTAAAAGCTTATGCTTCTCGTGTGGTCCGATATAAATTTGATCAAGATCTGACCACTAGTTTTTGAGTTGCGTAATTAATTGACTTCGAATACATTGATGATGTTCTTATTTTATCCTATATTCAAGTCGGTTGTAAAAACTTTTTATTTTATCACTTGTTATTCTTAAAATTGTAATGTTATTTCTTAACGTGAAAGGCAATATTGATACACATATAAAGTACAACTAACTTGTAAGCGAACACCGAATTGTGTAACAGAAACGTTGTAACTCGGGGTTAGAGCATTTGCCTTAAAGTTGATACATAAACATAATACAGTCGATAAAGTTAAAAGCGAGAAAAACTATTTATAATTTCATTAAATATGAATTCCTCGTGATATATCTCTTGCTACTATCCACCGATGGGCACGCGGCACGTGTTAACTGATTTATCATGTACTCATGCGTTCTTGTTGTGTAATAAAATAATCAATACTTCGATCACATGGATGTCCAAGTTCGAACTATTTATTTACTCATAATAGTGTAATATGTTGTTGTATATTATCATATGAAGACCTTTTATCTCATGATTTAAAAATCGGCCCATAATAATATAAATAACGTTTAAAATTTTTTTAATAAACAATGTGTAATAGCAGTTCTCACCTTTGGTTTTGACGAGGGTGTTCCAGGCGGGGGTGCACCTCCACCCGGCATTGTGACCGCCGCGGTTACCGCTACATATGAAAAAATACATTCATAAATGATCAAATTTATATTTAATGGTGCGGAGTTTTAGGGCAACCACATCTTCCGATACAACTCTAAATTGTTATCAATGCATTAAATTCATCATTATTTCATAAATACCATAAAGAAATTAACTATTTATTAACCTTACTTACTCTATTCTTCACGCACAATCCCTAACGGGGTAGCCAGAGAGAACAGATCGCCAAGTGTCACGATCCTTACATACCTCTTTCGCTTCTTTCAGGTTCATTAACTTCTTCATACATGCACGTCTATGTATCCGAGTACTCTTGACCCTCCCCTCTTCGAGCAATTTGCTCACATGGTCTTCGAAAATTAGTCTCGGTCTACCTCGACACCTTTTAATATTTACTTTCGCTCTATATATTTTCTTCACCATTCGGTCTTCACTCATTCGTTCAACGTGCCCAAACCATTGGAGTACGCCCCTATCAATTTTTGTGATAAGGTCATCTTTCAATCCTGCCATATTGCGAATCTCTTCGTTTCGCTTTCGGTCGGCTAAGGTAACGCCACACATTTTACGAAGAGATCGAATCTCCACTGCATTCAACTTGCTTTTATGCTTCTTCTGGCATACCCAGGTTTCGCTGCCATATAACAAAGTCGGTACCAACACTGCATTATGTATTGCAAGGCGTGCACTCTTCACCACGCCTTGCCTTTTTACTAATGCATTCAGGGCACCATTGACTTTGTTTCCGGCAGCGACACGCCTATCCACATCTAAATCACATCTTCCATCCCGGCTGAAAGCACTCCCCAAGAATACAATTTCATTTACCTGTTCTAGACATTCCTGATTTACCCATATTTCACATTTCGTTCTCTCTTCGTCCTTTTCAAATACCAAAACCTTAGTTTTATTAGCATTCAAACGGAGACCTTTAATTTCACATTCCTCTTTCATACACGTGACTAATGCCTGCAGTTCTGCTTCTGATGGTGCAATAAGCACTGCATCATCAGCATACAGCAGACAATTAACTTTTAAGTCACCCAATTTCACACCGATTTTATTAACCTCATATATGAATTATTACACTTTAATACCAAATTAGTACATAAGGGCGAATATACGACATTTTTACCCCACTCTAATGAACAAGTCGCTGGCGAGTGGTTATCGACTGATGGCGGAAAGTACGGTGAATCCTTAAAGTATAAATAGCTTGCTTATATATACTCCAAGGCTCGCCACATACTACATACGGAATTCCGAAACGGAATATCGAATTCCGTATGTCTGTGACCGGCCTAAGGGTGAATCCAATCTCATGCTAGAGCAACGAGGAGAAGCATTGACAGTGTAACAAGGGAATTCATAGTCCAGGTAGAATTCATAGGCAGGCTTTGGGAATATTTCAGACCCCATGTTGCGACTTTTAAGAGTAATTTATAACAAATGCAACCCTCAATTAGACATATGTCCGGGGTCTAACCGCTTGAATGTTATCGAGCAAACAATGTCCTAACACCTAATATAACACTGTAATTTATCACATTGCATGGTCGTTATAAATATTGTATAACTGTTTGGGTAATTTGATATAATCTAACCTAACTAAACCCAACCATATTAATCACTTTCAAGACAATAAGTTAACAACTTTTAAAAAATTCTATTAAATAAGATAATAGTGCACTAAATCTGAAATTAACAAGTCTAAAAATTTTAGTACTTTTTTGTGTGTGTACTTTGTGTTACTAAGGAAAAATACCTATGATTGAAATTTATATTCCCAGTGTTTAAATATTAAATATGTGACATCAAAAAAAACCTAGTCTATCTTTTTACAATATTGCATAATTTTTTAAATTAAAATGTACATTTTCTACATTTTAATTTCAAGTTAAAGGTTACAGCATATATATACGTCCCCACTGCTAGGCACAGCCCTCCGCTCATTTCTGAGAGTTTCAGGGCAAGGAAGCGTCCGGCGCGCTGCCCCAATGCGTGTTGGCGAACTTCACAAGTTCATTTTAATTTATTTATGGTGAATGATTATTTCACTACAATGTACGTGGCTTTAGGTTAAGGTGCGGCTTGGGTGGCTCTTGGGCCCAGCTGTCACTGACATTGCAAGATGGGTGGAATGTTTTATCAGACGCCTATAAAATCCCAATAAATCACTTGGTCTATTAGGTAACAAATACACTCTGGACTTAAAAATAATAAAATTCTCATTTTCAAGTTCTTCAAAAACCTATCCTTAGGTCTTAAATGAGGATGCAGTTTGTATGAATTTTTTGGTATTATGACGCACTGTTCAAAAGCCTAAAAGTAGAAATTCAAAATTTTGACAGTAGCTGCCGTTTATGACGTGCCTACGTCTACTAAGAAAGGCTTTATTCAACCCGTAAAAAGGGGAAGTAGCACGTTACAGTTTTTATAGAACCTTATATATACTCGAGACTGACTATAAATACTCTGATAATAAAATAAATCAATACCTAATTTTTGATTTTTTAAAACAACTTTACTATTACTTTACTATCTTCTTCTAAACCAAGCAACTACGCTACGGATTTTAATACGATTTTCACTGTTATTTAGATATTTTTTGCGGAAGTTTTGTATTTAAATAGCAGAGTAAATTCAATATTTTTTAATTAAGGCTTAAAAAACCGATATTTATTTATTTATTTATTTCGAATAATATGTTATGAAAAGCCAGCTGTAAATATTGTATATATAAACATACTATAATAACTACAGTTGTTTAATCTGTAAGCCGTGGATAAATTTGGATCTATGTTTTAGGATAAAATTACAACTAAAACCAAAGAACGTTAACCAATTTGGATATAATTCACGTCTCATATTCACGATTAAATATAATAATAAGGTAAATATAACATTTTCTTACTTAGCCCCATTGACTTAAATATTACTAGCGTAAATACCGGGCCGACCGAGAACTAAAACGGACCAGTGTGCTGGCCCTAAAATAACAGTTTAGGGCCAACGCGAATCGGTCGACAGTGGTTCGCGCGCAGGACAGATTTGCCTGTCATAAATATGTCTGGTTGCGTAGTAAAAGGACGCAAAAATTACGATACAAAGATTAAAAAGGAACATGGGATATCGTATCATCGGTTAATAACTTTATATTAATTTTGTTACAATTAAATTATTATATAAACGCATTTTTAAAGTTTTATTTTACAGTTAGTTTAGTTACGATACCAATATTAGGCCAGGGTTGGATTCAGACCCTCAGAAATATTGTACATGCAACATAAAATTACACTATTTTTAAAAAATTATATCACGTTTGACGTTTCATGTTTCTTTTTTCCCATGCGCCGGGATTTTGGCGTCACGCGTCTAGTTTATCTATACGTTTCGTTTTTGATGGTTTTATTTTTATTTTTGTCTAAAGAACTTCATCATTACAGCCCTTCACAAGTCCACTGCTGAACATAGGCCTCCCCCAAGTAACGCCACAAAGCACGGTCCTGAGCCACCTGCATCCATCGACTTCCTGCACGTCTTACCAGGTCGTCACTCCATCTAGTGGGGGGTCGCCCTACACTACGCCTACCGGTACGAGGCTGCCACTCGAGAACCTTTCTTCCCCATCGGTTATCGGTTCTTCGAGCTATATGGCCGGCACATTGCCACTTCAGCTTACTAATCCGTTGGGCTATGTCGGTCACTCTGGTTTTACTGCGAATATCCTCATTTCTGAGCCTATCACGCAGAGAAACTCCAAGCATAGCCCTCTCCATAGCTCGCTGAGCAACCTTGAGCGTCCTCATACGGCCAGCATTGAAGGACCACGTCTCTGATCCGTAAGTCATCACTACCAGTGATGCCACTGACACACAACTAAAGTGTACAACCATACACGCACTGGTTGTACACTTTAGTTTTCAGAGATTGAGGTATACCTGACGAGAAGCTGTGTCGTAATTTCCCGAACGCTGCCCAGCCGAGTTGAATCCGTCAATTGACCTCTCGGTCGAAGTTGGACTTACCTAGTCGGACTATTTGTCCCAGGTAATATAGGTAGTTCTTCAAGAGAGCGTTGTCGCCTTTCTTAAAGCACAAGATCACCGCAATTCTGCTCCACGCCTCCGGAGTATTGCCACCATGGAGGACGGAAATGAAGAGCTTCTGAAGGACTTTAAGTACCGGTGTTCCACCCGCTTTCAGAAGCTCCGGTGTAATTCCATCCTCGCCTGGGGCCCTGCCGTTTTTAAGGTGCTGGAGAGCCATTCTAATCTCGCTCAGACTGACGTCCGGGATATCATCGGAATAGTGTCGGGTAAGACTTGCTCTTGGATCGTTACTCACACTTGCGTGTGGCTCCAACGATGATGTGTACAGCTGCCCATAGAACCTCTCAATCTCACTCAAAATCTCTGGTGTCTCGGAAACGATGCTGCCACACTCAGTCTTCAGCTTTGACAGTTGGCTTTTTCTGGCAGACAGATCTCTGGCAAAGACTTTGGAGACCTGGTTCCGCTCGATCGCTTCTTTAATACGAGCAGTATTAAAGTTGCGTAAGTCTCGCCGCATGCATTTGGAGATCTGTCTGTTCAGTTGCCTGTATGCTGTCAAATCTGTTGACGATTGCAGCCTCATCTCCCGTCTAACAGCCATGAGATTAAGAGTGTGATCGGAGAGTTTTTGTGTTCTTATATATATATATATTTATATTATATTTTATATTCAATAAGGTAAAACGAAAAGAGTACAAAAGAAACCATACCTGCTTAATTGAATCTGAAAATCTTATTTATAAAATATTTTTAAATTTTGTTTTCAAACTTGATTGCTTCTGGAGCAGAGTTTTTATAGAGGGAGCCCCTCATTATAGTCGTATCAAGGATGCAACATAAATGCATCGATCGAGCACCGATTGACCAGAAAGGGAGTTAATTCTAATTTTATTAAATAAATGCGGTACTCATGTGCAATACAGAAACTCCATATCGTAGAGTTAATATTAAAAAGTAAAAGGACCCGATAATAATACAAGTCGGCGTTTAGGTAAAATTATGGTATTTTCGCTTAGTATCATTACGATATTATATACTACAAACTATAAAATAATGATACAATTAGGATAATTATACTACGAAATCCGACCCTGGTTACGTCGTATTTTGATATGAAGTTTGTATTATGACTGATGCAATACTTTTTCTTGTATGAAAAAGTTATGAGTAAAATATTTACATGGGCCTATCCTTTCGTTTGAAATCATTGCTTAGCCCACTTTTCGTAATAATGATTGATCAATATCAAAGTGACAAACTCTAAATCGATCGAACAGCTTTTTTTTAAACACAAATGTTAAATTACACCCGTACGAAGCCGGGGGGGGGGGGGGGTTACTATTATATATATCCACATGTCTTGCTTAGTTTAACGCGTAAGTTAAACTTTTAATAAAACTTAAACAAATTTTTTATAAAATAAACGAATGTAAAAAATTTAAGCCCTTCCAACAAACACTGCTATTTTTTGGCGTAACTTTTGTATAACAGTCCTGACATAACACAGACAGACAGACAGACAAAACAGTCTAGCTGTGCATAATTAGCAGTTTTATTACGATGAAGTTTTGTTTACTTCCGTCTCTATTATATACACTGTATAGGTAAATCATTTTTTATTTAACGTTTCCGCATAAAAATCTTGAGTTTTGATGTCAATAATTATACTGTATGTGTACATACTAGGAAAAAACCTATTTTACGCATTCGTTTGATAAGTTATCTTTGACCATCAGAAGTCTAACAGAATCGGACTAATAAAATATTTTTTTTAAATATTGGTAGGTAATATGCACCGCGTGAAACCTGAACTAAAATTATACCTTTTATTGTAATGTATTAGATGTACAATTTAAATTACTTGGAAAAATACCTTTATGGAAGCAAATGTCACGCAAATTAGGTATGTTGATTTCAACATTTTCATGCAAATAGGATATGGACAGTAAGAATTACATAAAAAGGCAAAACGCACGCCAGTTATCAAGTAGTTATCCTTGCACGACACTTGTATTGGCGAAAATGTTAAGTTTAATAACTACTATTATTATTAAGGCAAGTTTTATTCGTCTTTCCAATGGTATAAGGCAGGCTTAAGTATACGTCTACTCGTAGATATTATTACAAGAATTTGACTTGTTCAACTTTAATATTACAACTTTGAGAAGATATCCTAGTACTATTTAATACAAAAACATATACCGATTAAATAAATGAATTATTATGGGAAAAATCAACGCTTATTCATTAATCAACATAACAAAAGCCCCTAAGTCTACTACTGAATATAGGCTGAAAAATCAATTAAATATTAAAACGCAAGAGGTTTTAAAATAAAAATACGCACTGGCTCTATCTATTATTTTAAAATTGCTGATGCGTATAAATAGAAATATCCAGTGGTCTTTAGCATGTGATTTAGAGTACGGAAGTGAAGAATACTTTGAAAAGATCGGTACTCGATACCTTTTACGAAATAAATTATACTTTGCAAAGTTTTTTTCGTAATGACTCTCGTCCATTACTTGAAATGTGTTACTAGATCTTTCTTGTCTTGTCTTACTAAACGTCTTATTAGGTCTACTTAATTTTTCTGTAAGTAGAGCAATAAGCTTTATTGTTATTAATGAGTGATATAGATTGGCTAATCGGAGGGATATTTGTCATAGTTGCTGCCCTTGGACTTTGGACTCACCCGGAGTTACATAATATTTTTAATTGTTATCAGGAAGATGATGCTGCCTTTCTCCTGTTTCAGTAACGCTCTGACGCCTCTTACGACATCTACGGGATGATATGGGATAGTACATATTCTAACGCCGCCTTTACACAGTAAATTCACTACACAGCAATTCTCGTCTCGTATTTATTCTGACTGTTCTGACGAATTTCCAAAACATTTTCTTTACATAGTCTACTATCATTCTATTCCGTCCTTTTTTCCTTTTTCCTTTATACAACACTTTCACTCTCTTATTTAGACATCTAAAAATCATGTATTTTTTTCTCAATCTCATCATTCATAGAGCCAGAATTAATAGCTTTAATCGCTTACACGTCTAACATCTTTCGGCAAAAAATTCACCAAGTATCGATAAAATCGTCTCCATGCTGACATGAACGTTTTAAAAGAGAGAAAAACTTGTTTGTTTTCTACAAGGTGATAAGATAATTATGACATTTTTAGAATAAATTCAACTACACTCCATAATTAATACTGTCCTTGATTGATATAAATCATAATATACGCATAATAAGAGAAAATTTAAAAAACATTTTTCGTACAACAGGAAAAAAGATATATAATCTTTCACACTACATAAAAATTCACAAATATTTACGAGAAACACAATCAGTGACTGCATAAGATTGGGATTCCGTTACGTTGCAACTTTCAGCAACGTTGGCGCAAATACCCGAAACCACTTTGTACACTCCATACCAATATGTGCTAAAACACTCTTTAAACACAAACACAGTATCACTGAACACAAACTGCTTGCATTGCGTACAACTGATTGGGACAAGAAAGTGAGTGCAACGAAACGACTGAAGGCAAACGCTGGCAACGAGGCCACTGGTTAAAAAGGTCAGCTGAATTTTGCCATACCCTCTAGTGCTGGGAGGAATGAGGATAATGAGAGACATGGTATCTTCGACTTCTTCTTGGTGACCATCGTCTCATCGACTTTGCTCTGCAACATAAGATCGGCGAACGGACGTCCGTCGCGACACCACACCGTCGACTGTCGGACGACGTATCAATGTACCGTTGCGACGGTAAGGCGCGGTACATACTGCTGCTATAAACCTCTCGAAGTATGGTTTACAAGTCGTTGTCTTAACTTTGACATATTTTTCAAACTTTCATCAATGATTAAAATAATTGTGAATTTTCAAATTAAATATTAATATAATTTACATAACATGATCTCAAAGCAAGACAATGTAGTATTTAAGTGGTTAAAACATCGTTTAAAACAAAAATTAAGGAGTTTAAAAGCAACGTATCTTTTTGTCAATAGACAGAAAAGCAAGGTAAATAAAAATCCAATTTTCAGTAAAATCTGTTCAATGTGTGTTTTATGTATAATAAATAAAAAATGAATGGAATACGTTTTATTCAACATAATCAAGTAATACTTTTTGAATATCATTTATGCTTTTACACCTGGGAAGAACCAGCAAGAAGACCAGGGGGGCTCTTTTAAATTAATAATTTACAATATATATTTTCAGAATGCAGCCCAATCGATACAAATTAGATGCAGCTAACTATTAAAATAACATTTTCAATAAAGGTCTTTTAAATAAAAGTTTAGACTTGATAGTTAAGCACTGCAATCCAGTACTTTTTCTAAACTATGTTTTAAAAGCGTATGCATTGCATCAGGAAGGGATTATTGAATCTTTGAAGTTTTGAAGTCGAATATCTGGGCATAACTTGTGTAAGCTTGTGTTAGTTGAAAACTTGTATTGCTTGCTAATAAATCAATAAATAGAAGCTGAATTTTCTGAACATTTTTGTACTTATTTTAGGACTTATCTTCGCTCTAAACACACCTAGGTTTATTTATTATTAGTAAAGTAAAATAAATATAGAGAACGAGGCTTTAGGTTTCACGAGGCAGTGAGGGCATCAAAGATGGTCGCACGCGGCCTACATTCACCATTCGATGCTTACGCGCAGGCGTATCAAGCTATCTCACTTCACCTACTCTAACTTTTCATAAGGGCGAAAAAGATGAAAGTTTTACGTCATAAGTTGCTTGACATGAATAAAGCTATGTCATGATAATTTAGAAGCCTAATACGATATTAGTATATATTTGGCTACAATAAATATACAGATAAGTAAGGTTTAGATGAATATACACGAAACAAAATAATTGTAAATTAATTTACAAGCAACTGTTTCTTTTCAACGAATTATGAAAAAAAATGAACGTGTTAAGAGTGATACAAAATAATTATTACAGAATTCATCATTCGCCGTGTAATAGCAGAGCAGGGGAAACCACTACCCCGTATGATCCCATAGATGTCGTATGAGGCGGCAGAAGCAAACTAAAACAGGAAATAGGTCATCTTCCTGTTAACAACTCGAAATTAAAAAAAAAAACTGCCGTTGCAAACCACCTCCCAGGCGTGACAACTATGGAAAAACTACCATCATCATCATTATAGACTGATAATGATGTGTAATAATGATGGTTACAGTTCAATTTATTTTAAAGTTAAGGATCGATAAAAGAATAGAGTGAATCAATGTAAGGCTGCGTCACCACTTACCACCAGGTGGGATTGCGGTCCAGCACTGGCTTGTAATAAGTGTTTTAAGATGTTAAAATTAATTAGCCAAGTACTACGAGCCTAATAAAATGGCGTGTATTGCTTAGTTTTAGAGCAACTTGTTCACTCCCACATATTTATCACGCAGATCCCAATTAATTAAATAATATTAACATTTTAAACATAATTAATTTACGCAAAATAACGTCTGATTATATATTTTAACTTTACGATGTTAGAGACGTCCTTGTCTATCGTATCATTAAATTAATATTCTACGCGCGCCGGCATACTGCAGCTGTAGTTGTCGAACATCTTCGAGACGTTGAAATCAATGCTGAGGTGGCCAACGCGCTCACCCGACTTAAAACCCATAGAGCATGAATGGGATAAGCTTGGGAGACAAAATAAATTAAGATAAGAAATTGTTTGCTATTTTGAGAGATCTTAAAAACGCATTACTTGAATCCGCGCTGTTACTGAAAATTTCTTAACAGAAAAACCCCCAACGACCGACTTTGGTCCGACCCGAACGAACCCAGGGCCTCACAATATACAACCGCGGTTATGAACACTAGACCAACGAGGCAGGCAACGAGAGGTCTCTTGTACCCATATGTCGCAGTATGATGGTTGAAGCTGTGATAAAGTTATATTCCTAGGGATATAGCTATATACTGTAATATAGTTATATGAAAGTGGTTCATAACTGTCTTATTACGAATATAACTATGATACGATCGCGATCTAGTAATATAACTACCTTACTAATCTAAAAGCTACGGACCGCAACTATTGTGCAATTAATGCAACAAAGAAAAAAACATTCGGACCCACAGAGTATCATCAGTAGAAAATTGAATAAAACTAAATTTACGGATTTTATCACGTTTAACTGATTTTACTTATTTTTAATTCCCGACGTTTTGGGTGCTTTACAGCACCCATGATCACGGGGGGGGGACTGAGATGTTTGACGTCCCAATGTCATAATTAGCCCGGCTACCTTCAGTTTTTTATATTAATTTTTCGGTCCGATTTACGCAAAACGAGCTTACAGTATCTTGAAGTCTTGCAGTGGTATGCTTGGGTTTGGGTTTAATTTTGTTAATTATAGGATCCCAAGCAGATGGTAGCACCCATCCATCTTCTCTATTGAAATTAGGATGTTTTTTAATTTCAATAGCTTCACGTATCACCCGAAACGTCGGGAATATAAAATAAGTAAAATCAGTTAAATAAATGCGATAAAATCCGTAAATTTAGTTTTATTCAATGTGTAGTGTTCGCGTAAATTTAAGAAATCATTATCAGTAGAAAACTTAAAAAGAGCTGCTGAAAAATATTAAAAAACAGGCCTCCAACAAATTTCGCGACATTGACATTGGATCTTCAGTTCCTGATGTGTTGTTGTTCATGTTACTTTTTTGACAGTAGGCTAAAGTGTTCTACTTTTTTGACAGTAGGTTAACGTGCGTCTGGGTTGGCCCTTGGGCCACCCTAAAGCCGGATACATTATAATGATATAAAATATTACATTGAAAGAATTAAACTTTTTAATTTAAAAAAAATCAAAAAGTACAATGTAGTAAAAGTGGTATTGACCAACGTATTAAGTCAAAAGTGGTTTTGACCGGTTCTGAGTTTTGACTATAACATACACATACTTTGAATAAAACTATTAAGAAATCATTATACACATACTTATTTCCCTAAATTAGTCTATTGGGATAGGATATTACCCTAGTTTACAGTTATGAACCACTTTCATATAATTATTCACAGATTAAACGATCTTACTGCGATATATTTTAATTTACACAGCACCACGGCCCTTTAAAGAACATTTGCGACAAATCAAAGTAACTTACCTAAAGTACAGTAAGTTAATGTTTGCTTGATATTTGATATACCTGTGCAAATCTTAACTTATTGTACCTGAATTTCCCGCGCCGCTTTCTTCATTATGGTCAGTCTAATCATAAGATTCAATGATGTTAACGTACCTCTACCTTTAAATTACAAATTAAAATTTCTGATTCTTAGCTTACACTTCATTATAAAGATTGTTTTATAAAGTTCAGCTTAGGGTTCTATCAGACAGGAAGCGGTCACGCGTTCAAGCATTCCGCGTTTGCGTTTTGTGTTCGAGCGTTCCGTAGCTCACCAATCACGAACGCCTACGTTCTGCTTGACCAACGCGGTCAGAATTCAGAATGCTTTTTGCTTGCTGTCTAGGTATGTCTATGGGTGCGTTTGGCAGAAAAAAGCGCTAACAAGCGCTTGAAAGCAAAATAGCGATCGTAAGCGGTAAGCGCGGTCAAATCGTAAGTAGCTATTTTCCTCTAGGACACGAAGTTAGCTTTAACCGGGGAACCTAACCTAATTTAAATATATGTTTGTAAAGTATTCGTATTAAAAACTAACCAATCATGAATTTTTAATAGCATGTACATGTTTATTCGTCATTATATTACTTAAAACTAATATTGCACAAAACAATTTATAAACTCTACTTCAAAACAAACAAATTAAATAAGCAAAATAGCGGATTGTGTCAGCGCTACTGAAGTTAGCAAACGTGTCCTGGCCGAAAACTGTTTAGTTTCGTCATTTCGCTTACAAGCGCTTGCTAGCACTTTTTTCTGCCAAACGCACCCTATGTAACGTAAATTACGTAATACAACACAAAGAACGCAAGCAAAATCAGGCGTTCAAACGTTCCGCGTTCGCGTTCTGCGTTCATTGCGTTGTAAATTAATGCCTTTACATAGACATACCCAGACAGCAGGCATTCCGACCGCGTCGGTCAACCAGAACGTAGGCGTTCGCGCGTTCTCTGCTGTTTTGGTGTCCAATACGGAAGATGGAGACCGCGAAGTTGATTACGTTAGTACGCGAAAGATGTTTCTTATATGATGTGAAGAACAATGATTATAAAAACCGAGCGAAAGTAGCAGAAGCATGGTTAGAAATTGCCAGAGAAATGGGGACCGAAAATGGTAAGTCACATAAAAACTTTACACTTCCTACTAGATTGAGCGTGCATTTTCACATCAAAAAGATCGCAATTTCAAATCCTAACTAGTATGTGACTAGGTAGGTATTTAAATTATGTACGTACTTATATATAATAATCTTTACAAAAATATGGTTGTACAATGGTGTTAGAGTATAATTCATTCTACATATTCTACCTCATTAGTGTGCAAATATTAATGGTCAAGTAACTTATACAACAATACTTATCGCATATATATATATATATATATATATATATATATATATATATATATATATATATATTAACACAAAATTTTTAAAATTACTCAATTGATTTGATAATTAATTAATTAACAGTGTCAGAAAAAAAAAACAATTGCCAATAAGATGTATAAGAATTATAATAGCTCAATGTAAATTATTAATATTCTTATGTCAATAATTATGTAATGTCAATTATAAATGTTACATATCCATGTCATTAATTTATTTCAACACTTATATCAAATTTATTGACTAAATAAATAAAATGTTCAATTTATAAAATAGGTACCATAATTTAAACATTGTGTTCTAACTCTTAAAAGCATCGCCTACTTATGTGCAAAGATGTCTTTAGTTGTGTAAAAAGATTGCTGGATGAGCCATTTTTAGGTGAGTTTTCATTCTCACTGTATTTAGGCATAATGGTAATGAAATTTGTTTTACTTTGAGATTAGTCCATTACACTCTGTAGAAGGCGACTCGGCGCGGGCCAGCAGCACTCAAAAGATGCCGTATGTTAATAGAGGACACCGAATCATTTTAATATACAGCTTTAGTACTATTATTTATTCTGCGATACAGACTATATCGGCGAATAAATAAATATTTAGCCGCGTATACAGGAACTTAGTACCTAGCAATTTTTAACCCGCGAATAGTGAAAACGTGAATACGGGAATCGTGAATAAGGATCTTTACTGTATTGAAAACTGCTAAGTATCACGTATGTATAACTAACACGTGTGTCTGAACATTTTTTCATACTTAATTCTACATATGTTATTGGATAAAGTTGTTCAGTATGGGATAATTATATGGATAGGAAAGTAATTATGCAATATAAAGTACAAAGTAATTTATTTTAAAGACACAAATTAATATTATGGAGTAGTTTGACATTTAATGTTAATTAAAATATGTAACAGAGCCGTGGTAGCTCAGATGGTCAGCGCTCGCTGTAAATATAACAGAACGCGAGTGTAACCCGGGTTCGACCCCGCCGGCACCAATGAAATTGTTAATTGCAATTTTAAGTGCTGATTTACCACGTGCTCGGCGGTGAAGAAAAACATCGTGAGAAAACCTGCATGTCTGAGTAATAAGAAAAAAATATATTTGGAAGACATGTGAAGTTCGCCAACACGCACTGGGGCAGCGCGGTGGACACTTCCTTGCCCTAAAACCCTCTCAGAAATGAGAGGAAGCCTGTGCCCAGCAGTGGGACGTATATAGGCTGTAACTTTACTTTTTAAAATATTACTTACTCGGCATTTGGAGCAAAATTATTAAAAGAACGGGCGTTTACATAGTAACGACGAACCATATCCTTATCTACCACACTATTGTCACCCTTAATTCTGAGGTAATTGTGTAAGCAACATTCAGCTTTTATTACTTCATTTGTTGTGTCTATGCTTAGTTCAATTTCATTCATAAATACTTTCCATTTCTGAGCCAAAATTCCGAATGCACTTTCGACTGTACGCCGTGCACCACAAAGTCTTCGATTGTAATTTGCTTTTTCTAGTCCCGAATCACAATGTCTGTAGGAAATTGTAGGTGATTGTAGTTGTAGGAAGTTGTAGGAAGGAGGCCATTTGGTCTCATTAAAAAACTTTCCAACTTGAAACTTCCATCTCCAACAAATACATGAGGCACGGTACTTGGGTACCTGGCAATGGCTTTGGTGGTTTCATACCAAGCTGATCAATTAACTTCTTGTAAAAGACAGGATTTTGAATAATTCTGCTGTCACTATCTTTACCGTAACTGCTCACGTCAATCCTACGAAATTTAAATCAGAATCAAGCAAGCAATACTGTTGAGAATTTTTGTTTATGACAATAATGCAAGGACCCAGTATGGGCTGGGCATTTGATCGTTACATGCTGTCTAGACAATTTGGAAATCTCCATCGTTCATGAAATCCAACTACAGACTGCTTCCAAATTTCTTCTGACGGGAATGGCATGCATGTTGGTTGCAGATTTTTCCAAATTGCATTACATGTTAACTTGATTATTGTAGTAACTGTTGATTTTCCCATACAATAGGAATTGCTTATTGTGGATGAGTTATCTATGGTTGCAAGATACCTGAAATAAGTAATATATTATATATAAGTTTATGTTATTAAATCACTGCCTGAATATTTTTTACAGGTAAAAAATGGTCTAACAAATGGAAAAGTTTGAGAGACAACTACAAGAAATTCAAAAAGTCAACAGAAACTGCTTCAGGGTCTGCATACAAAAAATATAAAAATTGGCCTTGGGCAGAACAGCTGCGATTTCTAGATGACACTGTTACACTAAAAGAAACTCATAGTAACATTAACAGTGAAAATAATAACAGTACTTCACTTGTTTCTAACTCTGACAACCAAACTCGTCCAGGTATCAGTAGCAGTGGTTATTCGCAAGATTTTGTCTCTGACTCAGAAAACCTCCCCCGTCGCGGTACCAGTAATAGTGCTTACTCTGGAAACTCAGCCAATAACAAAAAGAGCAATATTAAAAAGAGAACACAAAAAAGCGATTCAGACGCACAACAACACTTTTGAAATATTTGCAAGAAAAGAATCTTAATAAAAGAAGATTGGATGATATTGATCAATTATTTCAAAGTTATGCGACTTCATTGAAGAAACTGCCGGCTCGCATGCAAAGTATGCTTAAATTAGATATAGCAACATTATTCGCAAAATACGAAATGCAAGTCCAGGACAGTATAAATATCACTCCAGTCAATTCACCATCCACTAACTAGTCTACTTAGGATTCCATGACATTATTGGATAATTCATCAGAAAAACCTATGTTACAAGATGATAATAGCCCACAAGGTTTAGTTGAATTTTCATCACATGAAATGGATGAACTATTAGATAATGCACAACATGTTATGTCAAATGAAGCACGTCAAGTCCAGAGTGTATTTGAACTGTGGCAATTGAACTTAGGCAAAATTATGAACCAACCGCTGATATAATTAATAATAATAATGAATAAAGCTTCTTACCTCAAACATGTCACCAATCTTTCTTTTGCTGAAATAGCTTTTCTCCAGTTAGTATCCTGTTTAACTAAGTCATTTTTAACTTTGTCATACAATTCATTGAAGGAATCAATTGTCATCCAAAAAGAATTATAAAAAATTTCTTCATCAGTAAGCCATTTACAAAACAGTCTATGAAATTCTCCATCTTGTTCTCTTGTGGCGGCACTGTCGTCGCGCCGCAAGCGAAACACACCGAAGCCTAAATTACGCTATCAACATTCCGAATCATAATCAGTATATATAGAACATCTCCGAACACGGAGTGTCGGCCGCTCCCTGGGCAGAACACCTTGCTCGGCGGGAGATCTCCCATTTTCCTTCTACGGCCACAGAGGTGACCCCGACGTGAATGACGTGATCTTCGACTTCGGAAACTTCAAGCTTCATCATTGTCATCGAATACCTCACCCATTCGCTCCTGAGCAGATATCAACTGCAGTCTTCATATCCTGCAAGCCATCTAGCTTCACATCGTTCTCACCGGCATCACTTGCCAGTGCGTAAGTACGGCATGCATTACACATCGGCATATCATTCGCACCGGTGTCACTTGCCCTTGCGCACACAGCATGCATTCCTCACCGGCATTAAGGATGCACCGGCAATCGGACTGCACTGTCGACCTCCGGTCTGAGCAGGGGGGTGATGTGGCGGCACTGTCGATGCTCCCCAACGAAACACACCGAAGCCTAAATCACGCTATCAAAATTCCGAATCATATAATCAATATATATAGAACATCTCCGAACTATCACACGGAGTGTCGGCCGCTCCCCGGGCAGAACACCTTGCCCGGCGGGAGATCTCCCCTTTTCCTACTAAGGCCACACTCTATCCTTATTTACTGGGCGCACCCAATATTTTCTTTTTCGTTTTGATGCTGCTAATGTCCACAATATCAATAATTCGTCTTCCAATGAAGAACTATAGTCAAAATACATGGTAACAGTAGTGGCACCGCGTAGACCATCCAACAGCGAGATTCGTGAGCAATTGAACGCTCGAACGCAAAACGCGCGCAGTGCCACCCACCGATTCACACACAAAATAATCATCAAAATCTGTCGAGCCATTTTTGAGTTTTTGCGAAACTTAACGGACAGCAATTGATTTTTATATAAAACAAAAAAAAAATTAAAATACATACACATATATGTAGTAAAGAAAGCCACAAACATATTATATTATATTTTGCAATATAGAACCAAAGTTGCAGAAAAGGATTAAAAAACTATCTCACACATTCTGTTCTTTTTATCTTTTAAATTCAGAATGCGTTCAGCATGGTAATGCATTACTTTAACTGATTGTCATTCATAAATATCTAAATCCTACTATTTTACAATGCGCGCACACGTTCGTAAGGGTCGCTCAGTCGGCAAAACGGTTGTGAATTTAAATCGTACACAGAGGAGCGCACGCGTACGTGTAGTTGTTGCCCATAAACCACATTAAATTTGGGATAGTTAAAATTAAATTTCTAATTCAAATTAAAATTCAAATAAAAGTAGTGGCATTATTTACTCGTATTTTCAAAAACTGCAATAACAATATAATATCATTATTTATATATTTAAATACTCTTTCAAAGCCCATGAAAACCCATGAAGTTTTAAAATCATACAAAAAGATAACTACTCCGTGAATTTTATATTCATAATTTACATATTGAATATTACTAATAAATTTATATTACCGATTTTAAACGCTGATTTTGACTTCAGTGTTACCCTAAATTTTAAAATCCCGTGCGAATTTAAATGACCGTTAAATGAACATTTTTGGATTTTAAGCACTTGACTCATACCGATGCCTAAACTTGTCCAAATCTGCTGATAAGTCACTCTTTTGTCAGTCTATATCATACGCCGCACAACACTGATGTTATCTTCAGTCGTCACCGTAGAAGGCCGTCCCTCACGCAGATCATTAGTAAGATTAGTGCGACCACGTTTAAACTCATTAAACCAGATGTAAACAGTGGCACGAGATGGGGCTTCATCGTGAAAGGCCAATCGAAGTCAAGCATAACTTTCTTGTTGGCTTAAATGACATCGAAAGTCATAAAAAAATCATTGTACGGAAATTTTCTCGCGTTAAATTTATACTGACGTGACACAGACAATTTTCAATTTGCCACCAAATCGTTTACAAATGAATAAAATACATACAACTCGTGCGGTTAAAGAATAGGACTGAACATGGCGTCGCCTCTATTTACCTCTCGCACGCACACTATCGCTATCTATACTCACACCCGCCGGTACAAAAAAAAATATGTTGCGATATGCGATTTTCGTACGTGCTATGGACTTCAGTCCGACTTGTTATTGGCATAAATTATAACAAAATACCATAAATTAAAAATAATATACCTGGTTTCGCAGATCTGTGACCTAAACATGTTCTAAGTAAGGGTCTTTTAGATAATTATCGTTAATTTTTTAATACTTTTATAAAGTCGCTATTATTGTTTCTAATTATTATTTAATGTAAAGCGTTGTTCGTTACTTCATTTTTGTTGACTATTATTATGTTATTTGGTGTTTTTTTTTATTATTTTATCTACATTCTGCTAACAATGGAACGCGGAAAGTTACTAAATAGTGCTATATGTAAAATTGTATATAACGTAATAAAGTATTTTAAGTAAGAGAAAAATCTGGAACGTTATCACCCATTGGAATATAGTAATGCACGGGCGGGTATGGCAAAAGGACTGTCACTCGAATTAAAAAAGATGGGGATTATTAAGTTTATATAGTATATAGATAAGGGTGAAAAACGAACAAGTAGTCCACCTGATGGTTAGTGACTACTGTGGCCCATAGACATCTATCTCGGATTATGAATCAATATGCAGAGGCGTTGTCACCCGTGAGGACTAAAATGGAATGCCTCGCTATAGTAAATAGGGTCTCCGGTTCTTCACCATACGAAACACAGCAGCATTAAGCTGTTATTTTACGCTGGTATTCTGTGAGAACGTGGTCCTTCCCCGATCGAGCCGACCCATTCGTGCTACAACTATACTGCTAATATAGCTGCAGCATGGCTCTACCACGTAAAGTACATACTAAATAATCAAAATTATGAATCAATCAATTTAAGAGCGTTATCAAGAAGCAATAACGCTTTTTGAGGAAAATTATGATCTTTCAAAGATTTTCAGAATAAAATTTTTCTATCGGAATCAAAACAATACCCTACGCGTCGAGCACAGTAGTGGTGATGCGTACAAGTTATAACTTGTTCAATCTTGCATTAGCGAAGATTGACAAAAATATTCAATAATAAATAATAGACCATGCCGGATGGATTACAGGGGGTGCCGGATTAGACAGGGGCCGAATTACAGGGGGTCCACTGTAGTTAAAAATACAAGCCAGAGAAACATTACGCAATAAATAAATTAGCAGCTAATCACGGCCATGAAACATTAAGATTATCACCATACAATTGTGATCTAAACCCGATAGAATATGTATGAAATCTGGTAAAACAAATAGTAGCTGAAAAGAACGTCGTTCTGCTGAAAAAAAAAGTACAAATATATAAATATATATTTTAACTATTTTTTTTAATAGTTAAAAAGTGTTAACGCGTGAAGCAACAGCCTCAATTACGGCCGTGGATTGACGAAAAGAAGTTCGCATAAAAAGTTTGTAAAATGATTATTGGGCGAGGCAGGTAACGAATGAAAATGACATTAAAGAGTTTATAATTATTATTGAGCTGAACAGTGATTGTGAAAGCGATAGCTGCTCCGATTCTAACAATGATCACTAAGATAACGATTGGATGTCCGGAATAAAAGTGTTTCAGACGATTCTGGTGAAAGTTCAAGTAGCAGAATTTAATTTCCAAATACTACTATACGTAAAAAATAAATGTCTATAGAGTTTCATGCCTCTCTATCCTATTTAAAATATTTTATTGACTGTTATTTAAATTAATATAAACTTAATTTAAGAAATACGTTGTTTTATTTTATAGTCTTCGTGAATAATTTACTAATATATGGTTATAAATAATTAAATTTTCCCATAAATAGCAAATTTGCAACTAACTGAAATATCTAACGTTTCAATTAACGATATACCGTTATTATATATAGCGTTATTATATATTATATATACCGTTATTATATATTATATATATTAACAGGTTTTCGTTTTTTGTATTGTGCATGTTGACGGTACGGACTCCATGAGCCACCATATATTATAATCCCATTCTTTATCCGTACGGGCTTTTTGCAAAATTTTAACTCATTTTTTTTATATTGTTTACAAGTGGCCAGTTCTAAAAACTCTCAGTGTCGCCCTCGTAAATACGAAATGGTTACACCGCCATCAGCTAAATGGAATATCCGAACAATTTTAAAGGAATGAGAGGAGCGATGTTATACAAAAAAAAATTGTTGGTGTCGGCATGGCCAATAGAGCCACGGCTAGAGTGAAAATATAAAAAACATTTAACAGTGCACTATAAGATTGAGAGTTTTATTTTATTTATTTATTAAAATCAACACATTCAGAACAGACAGCATTCCAAAACGCCAACACACAATCATAAAATACATTTATAGTTCTTATATAATATGTGATTCAGAATAAAATAATAAATTATTTATACAAAATTACAGATTAAGCAATAATTAATAGAAAATGGTAAAATGTCAAACTACTTTAAAATGAATAATTAATAATTATTTTCAAAGTGGAAGCATTTGACCAAGGTCTTGATAAGCTAACGCCTTAATAATATTGCCCGCCTAAGTTGACGTCTGGCACTAGCGCCATCTAGTGTCGGGTAACAGAGCGAGGAGAGCTTTCCAGAAAATGACATGACTAATCTTTCAACCAGCAGCGCAATCTAGTATTGAATTTGGCGAGACAACCGAAGCTTCGGAGCGAAATAAAGTGAATCAGTGTGATGATTTCTTATATTTACGCGAACACTAAACATGATTAAAACTACTTTTACGGATTTTATCGGACTACTCAGTCCCCCGTGACCATGGGTGCTGGAAAGCGCCCGAAATATCGGGAATTAAAAATAAAAGTAAATAAAAAGTAAAAATAAACGCGATAAAATCCGTAAAAGTAGTTTTAATCATGAATCAGTGTGGTTAATTATTAGTATTTTAAGTTTTAATTAAAGTGTAAATTTTGGTAATTCAATCGGCAGTTTTTATTGTCACGAGCCTCAAACTCGTAACAATTGGTGTCAGAAGTGGGATCATGTCATGCCGATTTTTCCTAAGGAGGAAACGGAGGGTGTCCGTACCCGAAGTCAACGCCAGCAGGAGACGGACCAGAGAAGATTTGGTGGTGCAACACCGCAGACGTCGGGGGGCCAACTACCAGCCACGAAGGCTGGCCCGTCAACAGCTCCTACACCTGCTTCACCTGACTCAGGTGCTCTCATGATAATGCTGCAGGAACAGGCTCGCCGACAAGACGAACAGGATCGCCGACAGGAGGAACAGGTCCGTCGGTTGGAAGAGCAGCTGCGGAGCGGACAAGATGAACAGGCCCGCCGACAGAAAGAAGAGGCCCGTCGGTTGGAAGAGCAGATGCTCCTCATGAAGGACCTTCACGCTACCTTCGGGAAGTAGATAAAGGAGGTGAAGGATAGGGTTGCTCAGCATGACAAACGCCTGTCAGAAGCTGAAACCCAAATCGCGAAAGCTGAAACCCGAATCGACCAAGTGAACAATCGGGTCGACAACGTGATGGCTGACGTGAAGAAAACGCTGAACGACCTCAAACTTGGGGATGGAACTACAGCTCCCGTAGTAGCTACAACACCTTCGCTACGTGGATTCAAAGTGCCGCCGTTCGACGGGACTTCTTCCTGGTCGGCCTATAAAATCCAGTTCGAGGCCGTCATGGAGGCGAACGGCTGGAATAAAAGCCAGGTCATGACTGTACTCACCCTAGGCTTGCGCGACCAAGCCTTAACTGTGTTGGAAGCTCTCGGTAAGAAAGTGACCTACGAGCAGCTCCTTGAGGCATTGGGAGCGAGATATGGTGACGCTCATCTGGAACACGTCTTTCGCGCGCAGCTTAAAGATTGCGTGCAACGCAGCAACGAAACCCTTCAGCAGTGGGCTCTTGAGGTGGAGAAGATGGTTCGAAAAGCATACCAGTCTGTACCTGCGCTCATTGTAGGGTACCTGGTGCAGACATTCATCGACGGCATCCGCGGCCTTGAGGTCATAGCTGCTGTGAGGCTCGGGCACCACGAGACGCTTAAGGCTTGGCCCATGCACTGGAGGTGGAGAAGCCGTGCAGCAGGATCTTCGCTCCCATCGCGTCAGAGAGGTTGCATGCAGTAGCTACAGCAGTTCGCGACCGCAATAATGGATACAGCCCTAGGTGCTATGGCTGTGGGTAAAGGGGCCATCTTCGATCCAGCTGCCCGAAGCGAACCGTAGAAATGGAAGTTGATCGATCTCGAGAGGGTAGTGCAGCTAACGGCACCGCCTGGCGGCGGCAGGATCATCGTTCCCCTCACGCTAGGGAGATTGCAGCAGTTACGGTTCGCGACCACAATAAAGGATACAGCCCTAGGTGCTATGGCTGGGGCCATCTTGATCCAGCTGCCCTAAGCGAACCCTAGAAAGGGAAGGTGAACGATCTCAGAAAGGAAGTGCGGTTACCATCACCGCCCAGCAGCAGCAGGAATACGACTTTACTATCAGACATCGGAGCGAGAAATCTCATGGCAACGCAGATGCATTGTCAAGAAGACCTTGTCCTGAAGAGTGCAAACATTGTACTAGGCAAGAGAGTAAGGAAGTGGTATCCGTGAGGATGCTCAGGACAGACCACCTCAGCAACGAGTGGAAGGACAGCCTACGACATGCACATCAGGAAGATCCGGACATCAAGCCGATTCTGGAATGGATGAAGGCCTGTGCTACCAAGCCTAAGTGGAGAGATATCTCAGCGATGAGTTCGACCACTAGAAGCTATTGGGCTCAATGGGACAGCTTGCTGATTCAGGATGGAGTTCTGTGCCGTAACTGGGACAGTGGTCGAGGAGACAGCTGTCGTTTGCAAATTGTCCCTAAAGCTAAAGTGCCGAATGTTTTACAGCTGCACCATAATGGTTGTTCAGGAGTCCATCTGGGAGTTAAACGAACTCTACTGAAGATCCGAGAACAGTTTTACTGGGTCCATTATCGTGACGATGACGAGAATTGGTGTCGCACATGTACAAGTTGTGCGGTTGTGAGGGGATCTCAGACACGTAGTAGAGGAGCATCGAAATTGTACAATGTTGGTGCACCATGGGACAGGACAGCCCTTGACATTGCGGAGCCGTTACAGAAAGGCACAAGAGGGACTCCTAAGATCGTCCATGTGGATCGCCTGGCGCGTTATTATGGGGCCGATAATGCTCGGGACGAGCATGTCTTAGGAGGGGGCATTGTTGCGCGCCTAAGTTGACGTCTGGCACTAGCGCCATCTAGTGTCGGGTAACAGAGCGAGGAGAGCTTTTCATAAAATTACATGACAAATCTTTCAACCAGCAGCGCCATCTAGTATTGAATTTGGCGAGACAAGCGAAGCTTTTAATCTTTTAATTAAGGTTAATTATTAGTGTTATAAGTTTTAATTAGTGTAAAGTGAATTAAAGTGTAAATTTTGGTAATTCAATCGGCAGTTTTTATTGTCACGAACCTTAAGCTCGTAACAATAATTTAAAATTAAGATATTTCATGCATCATTTATAGTTTTCCAGAAACAGCTGATAATATTCACGGTTATTATCGTAACGCAAAGATTTCAAACATGGCGTCCATTGCAAGATACGAGAAACATTTAGTTTTTACATGGTGATGTTGACTATGAAGACATAAAAGGAACAACATGTACATACGTGAGGCGTCGCCGGCTGGCACTATGAGGTCGAGCTCTGGCTCGGGCAGCGGCCAGAAGGTGGCGAGCGCACAGCCGGGGGCGGCGCGCCGCTCGTCCTGGCAGCAGCCCCAGCGGCGCGCGCACCACGCCGCCGGGTGGTAGCGGGCGCGACGCGCGTTCGCAACGCACACTACAATCGTACACTTGTGTCTAGTAGATATAAATCCTATATAATATACGAGTACAGTCCGCACATTCTATCCTGGCCGAGCTGAAGTTGGCTTTGCGAGACATTTGTAGTCAGACGCTAGTCGATAGAGATGTGCCACATTATATTCGTGCCTAAGATTGCTTAGGGAAACAGTTTTATCTATATCGATTATAGAACAAATTAAAAATTATTATTATTACGAAAATAGTATATTTCGATAAAACAATAGAATCAAAAAAGTATTATTATTAAAGAGTTCGAATATATAGTAAATACACGACATTAGCGGGAACAACAAAATCTTTCAGTAACCCCAAAATAATATAACATGAAATTCATCAATAAAATCTTAAATGGACATCATGATAATTATTTTATTCAAAACGGCACGTTGCATTTACATACCAATGAATCGTAAAAAATATAAAATAAAATCGAATCATAATCGATAGCAACAATAATCGATTATTTACGTAATTGTAATCGCGCAATATGCGTATTCGCATCTATAATTTTAGTTATCGCCCTCCATCCCACTCCTCTTGTCACCATTTTGTTCCTAAACAAACATGACACAAAATCCTTAACAAAGTGGTGACACCATTTTGTTCCTAGCAGCCACTCGCGATTAACTTCAGCCCGGCCAAGAAAGAACAAGTGAACAGTAGATATACAATATCTAAATATCGGTACAATTTAAAATATCTATATATCGGAAAACAAAACAAAACGAAAGAATACCAGATAGTTTATTACATTTGAGTAGAACACACATGCCTACTCCGAATACGACCGAATACTCGTTTCAAAGTATCATAGATATCAACCAACACATAAGCAAACCAAACCGATCAAAATCGCGTATCATCGTATAGTACCTACTGAATACTGATTTCCGATCAGAGTTACGGAATTACGTAGATATTTAAATATCAACCGACATATAGATAACGAAATATATAGTTTCAATATCAGATATTCAAATCCAATACATAGATACGTTTTGATACGGGGTAAGAGTAGTACCCATGTCTATGTCATCGTACACTATATAACTTTATGAAACTTGTTAAAATCTTTAAAGCAAAAATTTGGACGTTCAAGACAATGGTTATAGTTACCGTTACTGTTACAGCCCATTAAAGTCCACTACTGAACATAGGTCTACCACACATTTTGACTCATAGTTACCATAGTTGCCTCTCACAGCAAACGGGTTCGCGATCGCAGTTTTTATTTTTATTTTAGTCGTTATGAGGAGGAGGCTAATGCAAATCTCTTGCTCCCTCTGTCTCCACTTTGCGTTTGGTTTGTGTATCTTCGGTTACCGAAGATACACAAACCAAACGCTCCACTACGTCCCATAGTGAGCCAGATCGATTCACCAACTTATAAGCTGGCACAATACTTAGCAAAAATACTATCACCACTGAGAGGACATACCAGAGCAAACACAAAGGATTCATACCATTTTTTGAGTGAGATAAAAGACCTACATCTCGCTAACAATGAAACTATGGTCAGTTTTGATGTTCAGTCACTATTTACATGCCTACCTATTGTGGACTGCATCTCAATTGTAACTAGGAAGCTAGAAGAAAATAACATGCCTCAAGAATATGCAATACTACTTGAACATTGCCTCACATCTGGCTATCTATTGTGGAAGGAGGAGTTCTACAAGCAAGTAGATGGTGTGGCGATGGCCTCACCTGTGTCTCCCATAGTCGCCGACATATTCATGGAGGACTTTGAGGAGAAAGCCCTTCTTACTGCTCCTGTAAATCCAAGGTTCTACAAGCGGTACGTAGACAACACTTTCACAATTTTACCATCTAACAAAGTAACTGCATTTTTAGACCACCTTAACTCCATAAACTCTAAAATACAATTCACAATGGAGTTAGAGACAAATAATTCTTTAGCCTTCTTAGATGTTTTAGTCATCCGAAATCCTGATAACACTATTGGTCACACTGTGTATAGGAAAAAGACCCATACCAACCGATATCTAAATGGTGAATCTCACCATCATCCTTCACAGTTAGCTACCGTGGGTAAATCTTTGTTTCAGAGAGCACGAGGGATCTGTGACAGAAAACATCTGGCTGCGGAGCTTCAGCACGTCAAGCAAGTATTGCAAGACAACAAGCTTCGGGTCCCGCGCCTACTTCACAGTGAACGAGTGAAGCCGGCAACAGTCGAGCGCGCACCTGCTCTACTACCATATGTTGGAGGAGTCACGGACAAGATTGGCTACATCTTAAAGCGAGCGTCCATTAAGACATACTACAAGCCGCTGAAGAAGATTAGTCAATTTTTACCATCCATCAAATGTAATATTCCTCTACAAGATGCAGGTGTGTACAAGCTAGATTGTGAATGTGGTCTCTCTTACATAGGTCAAACAAAGAGATCTATAAAAACCCGCGTGAAGGAACATATAGCTGATGTGAAGCACCGACGCTCCGGGAAGTCTGCAGTCTGCGAACATGTTCAAGATCGTCCCCACCATTACATTAGATTTGATAAACCACAAATTCTCGCAAAAGAACACCGATTCCTACCAAGGATGATACGCGAGGCTATTGAAATTAAAAAACATCCAAATTTCAATAGAGAAGATGGTTGGGTGCTACCATCTGCTTGGGATCCTATAATCAACAAAATTAAACCCAAACCCAAGCATACCACTGCAAGACTTCATGATACTATAAGCTCGTTTTGCGTAAATCGGACCAAAAATTAATATTAAAAAACTGAAGGTAGCCGGACTAACTATGACATTGGGACGTCAAACATCTCAGTCCCCCCCGTGACCATGGGCGCTGTAAAGCACCCGAAACGTCGGGATAATAATAAAAATAAATTAAAGATATTAAACGCGATAAAATCCGTAAATAATAGTTTTATTCAATGTGTAGTGTTCGCGTAAATTTAAGAAATCATTACAGCTGTACTAATAAACCACATCTTTTCATTTTTCATTTTTATTACATTGTAAGATTACAAACGCACTGCACAAAGCAGATGCGTTGCAGGGGTGACCTGAGGACCGAGATGGAATACCTCGTTAGCAGTAAAAAGGGTCTCCAGTTCTCGTCATATATCATACGAAGCACAGCAGTATCATGCTGTTATTTCACACGGGTATTCTATGCGAACATGTTTTTTCCCCGCTCAAGACGATCCGATCGTATTGCAGCGTGACTCCACCATGTATAAACTATTTACCTGAGATGATATTGTTTTACAAGATTTGGTTCATGTCACAACAGCAAAAAGGTCGATAATTTTATTACAGCCTATCAAAAGTCCATTGTTGGACATAGATTGATTGGTACAAAATACGTAGTATTTTTGTAAAATTTATGTGGGAGTACTGTTACTAGCGAACAGCGTGGCGAAGAGTTCTAAGTGCACGGCGAGTGCAATGTTTAAAAAAGATCATAAAAGCAATTAACACATTTCGTAGCTAGCACTTTTTGCTTTAGAATTCGTCTTGGTATTATGAAACAAGGTAATCTTTGCCAGTTTTCCTCGCAATTTTTCTAATTGTTCTGGATACAAAATGCCTCTGATAGTAGCTCCATGATCGATATATTAAATCATTACTAACCCCTGAATATCCCAGACAAGAGCCTATTGTGTTACCAGCGAAAGGACCATATCTTAGGAGTTGGAGAAGATGATTTTCTGAGTCAAAGACTGTAAATTTGTTACGGTAACGTAATGGTGAAATGGTACGTTTTGACAATCGTTATAAATCGAGCCAAAAAACGATCAGAATATTGTTGCAACAGTTCCAAAAAGCTTCAAAAGTTATTCAGTCTGGTTTGTTTCCGCATTGGTAAGCAGAATGCTTACCAATGCGGATAAGCATTCTGGGTAACCATCGCACGAATACTTTTTTATCCCCATGCATTCACGTAAAATGTTATACACACTACCTATCGAACATACATATACATAAACATAAACACTCACGCCTGTCACCCAGAGGGGTAGGCAGAGACTACAGACTTCCATTTGGCACGATCCTGACACACCTCTCTTGCCTCCTTCACATCCATACACCTACGCATACATGCTCGTCGGTTAAGGGTACTCCTAATTTGGCCCGTTTTCAATAAATCGCCAATTTGGTCGATGAATTTTCGGCTAGGACGTCCCTTTCCGACTCTGCCATTCACTTCTGCAACATAAATTTTCTTTGTCACTCTTTCCTCATTCATTCTTTCCACATGACCAAACCACCGAAGCATTCCTTTCTTAATCCTGGTCACAACATCATCTTGCAAACCACACTCTTCTCTTATTACACAATTTCTTACCCTGTCGTTCAGATTCAGCCCTAACATACTCCTTAAGGACCGCATTTCTACTGCGTTGATTCTACTCTCATGCTTCTTCTGCCACACCCAACTTTCACTACCATACGTGCCTTTTTTGACACATTTTGACTCTTCACAATAGAGTTCAGGGCCCCATTTACTCTATTTCCCGCATTCACTCGTCGTTCTATATCCTTATCATATCTCCCATCCCTGCTAAATACGCAGCTCAAATATACAAACTCATCTACTTGCTCGATCAACTCCCCTTCTATTCTTATTTCACAAATCGTTTTACTTTCTTCTCTTTCAAAAACCATAACCTTCGTCTTACTTGCGTTCACTTTCATACCCCTTTCTTTTAATGATCTGTTAATTAATGTAACCATCATTTGCAACTCGGCCGCCGACGACGCAAGGATAACTTGATCATCGGCGTACAAAAGGCATTTGACGGTTAACTCACCCATTCTTAATCCGCATTCTTCAACTTTCAAATTTTGCAAACAACTGTCCATAAATAGGTTGAACAGCCACGGGGAAGCCACACAGCCCTGTCTGACACCTTTATGGATGTCAAACCAGTCCGAGTAGACCCCGTTGATCCTAACACAAGCACTAGTGTCCCTATAAAGAGACTCCAATGCCTGTATCAAGCCAGCGCTCAACCCAAATGAGTTCAGTGTTTGCCATAGCACATCCCAATCCACTCTGTCATAGGCCTTCTCCAAGTCCATGAACGCACAAAAAACCTTTTGGTTTTTGGCCAAAAACTTCTCCGCGATCGTACGCATGGAAAAGACTTGATCTGTACATCCCATTCCCTTTCTGAATCCCGCTTGCACATCCCAAATTTTTCCATCAGTTTCTTTCATGACCCTTTCATTCAGTACCTTAGCATACAGTTTTCCCACAATGCTAAGAAGGCTGATGCCACGGTAATTTTTACAGTCCTGCTGCGACCCTTTTCCTTTATATACTGGGACTATCACGGCTTTGCACCAGTCTACCGGTACCCGCCTTCAGTTGCCAGCATAAATTAAACAAGGTGTGCAGCAGGCCTGCCATGACTTCCTCTCCAGACCTTAGCCCTTATCGAAATCTTCATTTTTTCGGCAATAAAATGTACCACGACGTGACAATGTGCTAAAACAATTTTTTCTACTTTTATACCATGTTTTACACACCTAGTCGGTCAGTTTTCGAATCAGGTGTAGACACTTTTGTGTTTTCATATATAATAAAATATAATTTTTACATACCAGTTCTTATAGCGTGAATCCAACGCAGTCGCTCGCTGTGGTCACCCGCAACAAGGTATAGGGTGTAGTCTGTGCCGTTCTCCGAGTAGGATACCTGGATAGTGTTGCTTTCTGTATTTGTAATATTTTATCAAACTGAAGTTAATTTAAAGTTAACTATACAAAAATTAAATATAAATAATATTATATATAAAAATCAATTGCTGTCCGTTAGTCTTGCTAAAATTCGAAAACAGCTCGAACGATTTTGATTTTTTTTTGTGTATAGTTAATAAATATATACTATATCATTATAAAAATAATCATTATAAATAAAGAAAATACTACATATAAAATGTGCCTATATATTGAAGGTTTGTAACCCCTGGTTAAACGACCCAAAGGTCATTGTCCGTTTTTCTCAGTCGATTTGGCACATACTATAATAACCTTATCTTCGTAGTTCGATTCGATTTTTTTCATTTAAAAACTTCCGTGCGCGCCCCTTTTCAACCTTGCGCCCCTCGGCACTGCCTAGTTTGCCTTGAGCATAATAATCCGCCACTGGCCGGAGATAAGATCTCATCATAACTAACATAACAAGCACAATCTCGGCACACCTATTTCTACTCGTCGAGGGTTTCCAGCAGAAGATACCAAAGTACACACCACCTTCAGGTCACTCCATAAAGTTCAAGACGTATAAGTTATATTTATATATAAATACTAACTGTATTTTTAGCGAAACAATATCATCATCATTCATCATTACAACCCTTCACAAATCCACTGCTGAACATAGGCCTCCCCCAAGTAATGCCAAAAGCACGGTCCTGAGCCACCTGTACCCATCGACTTCCTGCATGTTTTACCAGGTCGTCACTACATCTAGTGGGGGGTCGCCCTATACTACACCTACAGGTACGAGCCTGCCACTCGAGAACCATCGGTTTCTCCCAATCGGTTATCGGTTCTTCGAGCTATATAGCCGGTCCGTTGCCACTTCAGCTTACTAATCCGTTGGGTTGTGTCGGTTACTCTGGTTCTACTGCGGATATCCTCATTTCTGAGTTTATCACGCAGAGAAACCCCGAGCATAGCCCTCTCCATAGCTCGCTGAGCGACCTCGAACGTCCTCATATGGCCAGCAGTGAAGGACCAAGTCTCAGTTCCATAGGTAGGTAGGCTAGTTTTCGGAGTTTGAGGTATACCTGACGAGAAGATGTGTCGTAATTTACCGAACGCTGCCCAGCCGAGTAGAATCAGTCGATTGACCTGTCGGTCGAAGTTGAACTTACCTAGTCGGACTATTTGTCTCAGGTAAACGTACTCGTCAACAACTTCGAGCATAGTGCTCCCAACAACCACTGGCATAGGTGTGACATGGACATTAAACATGATCTTTGTTTTGTCCATGTTCATCTTAAGACCTATCTGTTGGGAGACACCATTGAGGTCATTGAGCATAGTGCTTAGGTCCTCCAGCGATTCTGCCATAAGGACTATATCGTCGGCAAACCGAAGGTGAGTGATGTACTCGCTATTGATGTTAATACCGTATCCTTTTCCGTCCAGTAGCTTGAAAACGTCTTCCAATGCAGCGGTGAAGAGTTTCGGGGATATAACGTCACCCTGTCTTACACCTCTCTGTAGTTGGATAGGTTTCGAGCTCTGGTTCTGTACTCGGATAGTCATCGCAGCCCCACGGTAAAAACACTTCAGCACTTCGATATACTGACAGTCAACTTGGCACCGCTGAAGGGACTAGCACCGCCCAAATTTCGAAGGAATCAAAGGCTTTCTCATAGTCCACATACGCCAGGCAAAGTGGCAGATTGTACTCTTCGGTCTTCCGTACAATCTGCCGCAGGGTATGTATGTGGTCTATGGTACTGAAGCCTTTTCGGAAACCGGCTTGTTCGGGAGGCTGGAAGTCGTCGAGTCTTCGTGCGAGACGATTCGTAATGACTCGAAAACAGCACGTAGACGCGGCTTAGAAGGGAAATCGGTCTGTAGTTCTTCAAGAAAGCGTTGTAGCTTTTCTTAAAGCACAAGACCACCACACATTTGCTCCACGCCTCCGGAGTAGTGCCACCATGGAGGATGGAATTGAAGAGCATCTGAAGGACTTTAAGTACCGGTGTTCCACCCGCTTTCAGAAGCTCCGGTGTAATTCCATCCTCGCCTGGGACCCTGCCTTTTTTAAGGTGCTGGAGAGCTATTCTAATCTCGCTCAGACTGACGTCCGGGATATCATCGGATTAGTGTCAGATAAGACTGTCTCTTGTATCGTTACTCACACTTGCGTGTGGCTCCAACGATGATGTGTACAGCTGCCCATAGAACCTCTCAATCTCACTCAAAATCTCAGGTGTCCCGGAAACGATGCTGCCACACTCAGTCTTCAGCTTTGACAGTTGGCTCTTTCTGGCAGACAGATCTCTGGCAAAGACTTTAGAGCCCTGGTTCCGCTCGATCGCTTCGAGCGCGCAAGTCTCGCCGCATGCATTTTTCGCCACATGATAAATGAAGAGATTAAAAAGTATATTAAGTTGAACAATTGATATTTTCAAAAGTTATCGTGTTTACCCCTCCATACTCGTTCCAAGGCACGCAATAATTTGTGATTAGTGAAATTCGATTTTTTTTTGTTTCGTTCGTTCGTTCAATTCTTATTCACCAATTAAATTTAATTTTGGTAAATATCGTCATTATTATTACCCACTTAATAATAATGACGGCCTTTAACGAAAAATGGGGCATTTGTTAGTATGCTACTTTAGAAAATACTTTCTTTTATAGGATAGGGTGACAAACGAGCACACAGTCCACCCGATGGCAAACATCTATCTTCGATTACAAATCAAAATGCAGATCCTAGTCCCGTGAGGACTAAGATGGAATGCCCCGTTTCTATTAAAAAGGGGTCTCCGGTCCTCTACATTCACCATACGAAACACAGCAGCATTATGACGAGGTCTTAGCACGATTTGAAATTCGTTTTCCACCCGCGCGTCCCGCAGTGGGCGGAGCGAAACCGGCAGTCGGAGAGCGCAGCGTGGACACAGTATGCGCAAAGCAAGCAGACAATTCACCTCCAAACAAAAACTTTTCCGTGAGGTCTCCTGTTCGCTACACTACTAGGTATTTTAGTAATAATATTTTGAGTACCTACTCACTAATATCAAAACTGTTTACGAGTCTGGAGTCTGGACATCATACTACATTTGAATTATCAATATTTTTTTAAAGTCAGTTTTATGATATGAGCAGGTACTAAGTCAACTATTTACATACATATACAATTAAAACAAGTTCTAAAAAAACCAAGTTTCGTTGGCAAAATAGGAAAAATTAGTGAAAAAGAATAGTTTCAATTAAAACCACTTGAAAATTCAAATTTATTTTATTGTTTTGTTTTACCTAACCTCCGGGCTTGATGGAGGACTGAAGGTGTACTTTTGCAATCGCTATTGGAACTGGTCGCCTAGTACTACTAGGTGTGCCGAGTTTGGGCTCGTTTTGTTAGGTATGATATGTTCTTACCTCCGTACTTGACGGAGTGACCTGAAGGTATACTTTGGTAATCGCTATTGGATCTGGTCGCCGAGTACTACTAGGTGTGCCGAGTTTGGGCTCGTTTCGTTAGGTATGATAAGTCCTTACCGCCGGACTTGACGGAGTGACCTGAAGACGTACTTTAGTAATCGCTATTGGAACTGGTAGCCGAGTACTACTGGGTGTGCCGAGTTTGGGCTCGTTTTGTTGGGTATGATGAGTTCTTACCTCCGGACTTGACGGAGTGACCTGAAAGTGTACTTTGGTAATCGGTATTGGAACTGGTCGCCGAGTACTACTAGGTGTGCCGAGTTTGGGCTCGTTTTGTAAGGTATGATGAGTCCTTATCTCCGGACTTGACGGAGTGACCTGAAGGTGTACCACTGACAGACAACGTCAGCCGAGTAACATCCACGTTAAATCGTTTCCCCAATTTTAATTTTTAAAGGCCTAATAACTGTGTTTTGGTGTTCAATTTTGCTTCATTTAAACATATTAGTGAATATTGAGTGTTTTGTCGCAATTTTTATGACTTGATTAAAGTGATAATAGTGTTTTTTTTTTAATGAAATCAGGGATTGCGAATTGACTGGACTAAAAAAACTTATTCGCCTCTACCCCAGGACTACGTGTTACATTAAAACGCGTAAGCGACATCGTTTGCACGGCGCTTACGACTTTCTTCCCGCGAGGTTTGTGGATTGAGTTTTTATTGCTGTGCACTTTGTGAACGTGGATGAATATTTGTACGAGGGCCTTTATTACGGAGCCATTCTGATTATAATATAATATTTTTTTATTATTTGAATAAAAATCTCTGTTGAATAAAAATTATGGCTAAAACTTTGAATACGGTATGGGGTTGTTGTACACTACAAGAAGGATACGATGATGATGTCAAATGTACTAAGTGTTTGAAGGCGTACCACTTAGCTTGTGTTTCCGTTAAAGCCTTGGAAATAAACTTGAAATGGATCTGCCCAAATTGCGCCAGTACTATTCCAAAACGTGGCACTATTGATAATACTCCGGTACGTTTTAACCTCAATGTTACCGTACGTTCCTCTAAAAGACAAGCGCTATTGTCGCCACCGAACAACAATGAAGCACATCCTCTTACCCATGATGACGTACGTGCAATTATGATCGATGTCTTAAAATCTCACATGGCAGACTTTACAAAAGAAATAAACCGCAGCTTACGAGGAATGTTGGATGCTGAAATGAAGATTATTAAGGATGAATTTAAAGAAATCGAGGAGTCTACAGAGTTTATAAACGGAACGTTTGAAATGCTTCAAATTGACCATAAAGCAAACCAAGAAAAGATAAAAAAATTAGAGGAGAAAAACGAGCTAATGCAGTCAACCATCAATAGTCTTCAATCGCGCGTGAATCAATTGGAACAAAATTCTCGCGTCAATAATATTGAGATACAATGTATGCCCGATAGTAAATCTGAGAATTTAGTGACATTGTTAAAAAAGTTGGGTAGTGTCATTGATTGTGAAGTAGCAGACGAACATATAGCTCGTGTTACAAGAATAGCCAAGCTGCAACAAGACAGTTTGCGTCCCCGATCGATAGTTGTGGAATTCTAAGACTTAAAACTACGTGATGCTTTCTTGGCAGCGAGTATTAATTTTAATAAAAAACACCCAGACGATAAATTGAATAGCGCACATCTCGGATTGGTCGGCAAAAAGACACCCATCTTTGTTGCTGAGCATGTATCTGTAACTAACAAAGCACTACATGCAGCTGCAAGAAGAACAGCCAAGGAGAAAGGTTTTAAATTTGTATCGATCAGAGGGGGAAAAATCTACTTGAGAAAAAATGAAGGTACGGGCTATATTATCGTCAAAGATATGCAAACATTAGCTGCCATACGATAGGTTTATTTATTTTTGGTTTTCGTTTGTACTTTAAGCATGCATATATAGTTTTAATTTATAAAATTCACGTTACAAATATACATATAAAACACTAGAGGGCTAAGAACTAAAACTAATATATTTTTTAAAAATTTGTCAGTGTGCAATTTTGATATTATTGTGTTAACTGAAACTTGGCTATGTAGCAATATATTGAATACTGAATTATTTGATGATCGATACATTGTGTTTTGAAGAGACAGAAAGTCTACTGGTTTGTTTTACGAGGGAATAGGAGTGGTGTACTGACCGTAGTGTCAAAAAAGATTCAAGCCAAGGAAGTCACTTGTTGGAACAGCTCATGCGAGGATTTGTGGGTAATGTTAAATATACCATTAGCTTGTACAATAAAACAAATTGCTTTTTGTGCTGTATACCTTCCTCCACCAGTTACCAATCGCTTATTGGATAGTTTTGTAGATCACTGTATTTCGATATTGGAGAAATTTGAAGGTCATGTTTGTATTATCGGTGATTTCAATCTACGCAATATTAATTGGAAACTGGTATATGATGCCGATGTAAAATATCAGACACCTGCGCTTGGTCAAAAATTGATTGACTTCGCCTCTCTACATAATTTGAGACAGTGTAATACAATCGCAAATCAACATAATAAAACGTTAGATCTGCTATTCACCGACATGGTTAATTGCAAAGTGTATGAATCGTTAGATGTTCTTAGTAAAACGGATCTTTATCACCCACCACTACATGTTGATATACATTATGAAAACGTTTGTCAACTGCAATATAATACATTTTGAAAGATTAATTTTGAAAGAGCCAATTATTCTTCCATCAATGATTATCTTTCCAAAATTGACTGGGTAGCAGAATTTTCTCAGTACAAAGATTTAAATCAAATAGTTGATGTTATATCGAAATTTTTGCCCCAAAAAAGAATAGTCAACCACGGTAAGTATCCGCCATGGTTCAGTAATAGTTTAATCCGCAGACTTCGCGAAAAGGACAAGATTCTAAAAAGATACAAAAAGTATAGAAATCCTTTAGATAAGATTGAGTTGAGTATTATGTCTAAAAGGTGTCAAAAACTTGGTACTACCTGTTACAATGCATACCTTAATAACGTTGAAGATAGAATCTAGAAATACAAAAGCATTCTGGTCTTTTGTTAAAAGTAAACGTAGTGGCTGTAGTTCATACCCAACCAGTATGACGAATGGAGATATGATTGCAAATGATGGGCCGAGCATTTGTAATCTTTTTTGCTAGTCACTTTGCCGAAGTTTATACCAAAGCCACATTGTCACCAACTCATAACTCATCAGTACTCGAAGGTACTGCTAATAGTAGTTCATCATTCGGTGGTCTCTATTTTCATCAAGAAGCAGTGGTTCGCGCTTTGAAGGCCCTGGACGTAGATAAAGGCGCTGGACCCGACGGTATTCCACCGTTTCCTGAGAAATTGTGCCTTAAGTATTGCTGTACTTCTCTGCTTTATATACAATACATCTTTAGCAAAGGGCATATTTCCCAAGGAGTGGAAAATCGCAAAGGTGGTTCCAGTTTTTAAGTCTGGTGATAGTAATTTGATTATAAATTATAGACCGATTTCAATCCTTTCCACAATGTCTAAGGTCTTCGAAAGTTTGATATGTCCATATATTTCCGGTTATGTGAAACCATTTATCACGGTCCATCAACATGGTTTTTTGAAATCTAGATCAACTGCCACAAATTTGGTTTCCTTTGTTGAGACTCTAACGCAAGGCATTGACGCTAGCCAGGAAATAGACGTAATTTATACAGATCTCAGCAAAGCCTTTGATAAGGTGCCGCACTAAGTATTGATTAAGAAGTTGTTAATTTATGGTATTAATGGAACCTTGTTAAACTGATTTGATTCATATCTGAATAAGCGCAAATTCTTTGTAGTGGTAAATGGTTTTAATTCTAAGGAATATGACATAGATTCGGGAGTACCACAGGGTTCAAACCTGGGTCCTATTTTGTTTAACATTTTTGTTAATGACGTTGTTGATTGCATCTTGTATTCTACTCCGTACTTGTACGCCGATGACTTGAAGTTACTACGAGTAATAAAAACGACACAGGATTCCATATTATTACAAGAGGATATAAATAGTCTAAGTCGTTGGTGTGAACGGAATGGCATGCAACTAAATGTGGGCAAATGTGTTTATGTTTATGTGTAACCATGGAGTGACGATATCTCTCAAATTGACGTTTCTCAGGATTTTATACTAACATGTCTGATAAACTTGGACACCTATAAGGGTGCGGGTTACGATGGAGTACCTCCAGTTTTTCCGTCGGCCTGCGCCGAGAGCCTTAGTTATTCGGGCTAGCCAATTACGTTGCTCTTTAAGCTTTCCATCAGAGAATGTGTGTTTCCCACACTTTGGTAAAAGGCATATATAATACCGGTTCATAAAAAAGGTTCTAAAACAAAAATTGATAATTACCGTCCAATTTCTATTCTCAGTACTATTGCTAAAATATTTGAGCGACATATTTTTAATAAAATTGATGCTACAATAGTTAGACACATCCCGAGTACGCAACATGGTTTTCTGAAAAAGCGTTCTACTATTTCCAATCTTGCAAATTTCACTAATTACGTTCTTCATGAAATGGAAGGTGGAGGTCAAGTTGACGTGATCTACACCGACTTTGAAAAAGCCTTCGACCGTGTGGATCACTTCATACTTCTTCAGAAGCTGCAGTCCCTCGGCATTCATGGGGACTTACTGAGATGGATTAGATCTTATTTGACTAACCGCTCTCAAGCTGTGGTTCTAGGCGGTTATAGTTCAAATTTCGTAACGGTTCCCTCTGGTGTTCCTCAAGGCTCCCACCTTGGTCCTCTCTTTTACAACGCCTATATGATATATGTCAATATATAAAAAATTCTCAACATTTACTTTATACTGATGATAAAAAAATATATCTGCGTGTACGCACTATCAAGGACTGTGAACTAATTCAAAATGACTTAAATATATTATACCATTACTATGTCGCTAATAAAATCACGGTAAATGTTGGTAAGTGTCAGTGTATTTCATTTACGCGGAAAAATAATCCCATAGTTTTTTCATACAATTTCAATGGTGTTGTAATCGAGAGGACTACGGTGGTGCGCGATCTTGGCGTATATTTTGACTCCCGTATGTCAATGAATGAGCATATTGATGCTATTTGCAGTAAAGCGTTTCGTAATTCGGGATTTGTAGCTAGAACTTGTCTTCCTTTTTCTAATTCTCAAGCCTAAAAGTAGTATATTTCGCATATGTAAGATCTATATTAGAGTACGCCTCTCAGATATGGTTGCCATTTTATGCTAAATATGTTCATAAAATCGAAAGGATTCAAAATAAGTTCGTTTCCCATTTAAATTTTAAATTTAGACGTTCTGGCTCTTCATATCGAGACGATTGCAGATTTTATGGTCTGTTAATGCTTGAAGAAAGACGTATTCTGCTGGATATGGGGCTTTTATTCGATATATTACACGGAGGAATTGACTGCCCTGACTTATTGGCTTTCATTAAATTTAATGTCCCTTTGAAACGTACCAGACATACCAGAAACTCTTTGTTTTACATCCCCTTTCACCCGACTAATCATGGGAAAAACAATGTTCTAACGCGTTTAGTAGCAACTTACGACAAAAAATTTTGCGCAATTGATACTTTTAATAATACTAAAAGTGGATTTAAAAGTAAAATTAACAAGTTTTTATTCTATCCAGCTGAAGGTAATCAGTAAATTGTAATTAAAATAGTACTCGAATTAATATTTGTGCCCTCGTTTAATACTGTTATTATGTATGTATATGTATGTATGTGTGTGTGTGTGTAATATGTATGTGTATGTATGTATATGTATATATGTGTGTGTATCTGTGTATGTATGTATGTATATATTAGTGTCTCTTTTTAATTTTTTATCTATTTTCCATAATAACAATAACACCAAAATATATTTGCATTTATAGATTCATATGTGCGTGTTCGGTAGTGTAATTATGTATGTCTTTTGTACGTATATACATCTGTATTTGTATATATATGTACGTCACGAAGGTAATATTAATACATTAACTAATTTGTTACTGTTTAGTAATAGTTCTTACCGATTTTATTTTGTATTGTATTAGATTTATTATTAATTAATAATTTAAGTTGTATTGTTTAAGTATTAATAAGCTGTTGTTATCCTGAATAAATAAATAAAAATAAAATAAAAAAATATGTCAAATTTACCCGAAAACAGAAAACTTTAGACTCTGCTTATTTTATTAATGATATAAAATTAAAGGAAGCTGACAATATAAGAGATCTTGGTGTGATAGTTGACAGAAAGTTAACCTTTGCTGCCCACTTAGAGAGTATTATAAAAAAGAGCTTCAAACATGCTTGGATTTATTATTAGAATGGGCAAGCAGTTTCGGAGGTTGCAAACAAAAAGGCTCCTGTACAACTCTTTTGTCCTGAGTATTCTGGAATACTGCAGTGTAGTATGGCGACCACACTATGCATGTCACTCTTTAAGGTTGGAACGGATTCAGAAGAGATATCTTTGGCACCTAGCCTACTCAGCCAATAAATGTATAAAAGGGTTTTCCTACAAAAACAGATTGAAACACTTTAAGTACACTACCTTGGAAAACCGTCGTATAATGCTTGATCTCGTCTTTTTGTACAAATTATTTAAGAACAAAATAGATTTCCCAGGCTTACTGAGAAAATTTAGATTCAATGTACCACAAAACTAGGACTATTTTTTTAATTACCTAGGACTAAAATATCACCATTAGTTCCACCATTGCGCACAACAGTTTTGGGCTCAAATTCATTTGTCCCTAGAGCAAGCAGATATCCATGCTACAAGTCTGAATACGTTTCGCAAACACTTCGCAAAAAACCATAGTCGAGTTATAATTAAGTAATTTTTATGTTCATTTATATACTGTGCTATTATTGTTTCCTTTTTTTTTTCTCTTTCTTTTTCTCATTTATTGTGAACACATTAAGTCATTTATAAATATTGGATGTTACTAACCTTAATATTTTGTGCATGTGGTGTTTACCTTAATTAATTTTGCATTTGGCTGTACATGTTATTGTTAAATACTCATTGATGTATTATTGTTACAATTACTGGTAAACCTAATAAATAAAATAAAAAATAAATAAAATAAAATACCTAACAAAACGAGCCCAAACTCGGCACACCTAGTAGTACTCGGCGACCAGTTCCAATAGCGATTATCAAAGTACACCTTCAGGTCACTCCGTCAAGTCCGGAGGTAAAGACTCATCATAGCTAACAAAACGAGCCCAAACTTGGCACACTTAGTTCTACTAGTCCAGGTGTTCCAGTATTAGTTACTGAAGTTCACCTACTGGTCACTCCATCAATTCCGGAGGTAAGGTCTTATCATAACTGACAAAACCAGCCTAAAATCCACAGCTAACATCTCACTGCCAGTAGAGGGTGAGAGTGTCAAGCAGTCTCTAGAGTAGATATTTGTATTTCGTATCTAAATCTAATTACTCTATGTATCTAAGTATATTTTTGAGGTATAAGAAATCAAAAACAAATTCGATCTTTCAAATTATCAATATAATTTTATTTGACTATGATTCTCGCAGCCAACCGTGCGTACACCTGTGTGTAACTATATCATATATACCTATATAAATTTTGTAAACGCGTCCTTAAAAAATCTTAACGTAAATACTGCGGCAAAAAGAGCGACATCGTCTCTACAGCACCAGGCCTCGGCCGGCAGTGACTGCACAGGCGTTTACGCAAACATCCGTACGTATTATTTCAGAAATAAGAATATGCGATTAAAAAAAAACTATTAGTTGGACTAAAAAATTAAAACACTATAACGTTAATATGTTGAATGTATAAAAATCTGACAAAAAATCAGAATGATTGCATGTATACTAGTATGGTTTTTACTCGTTAAAAGAAATTTTTAGAGGTATGTTTGTGATTTTTTTTCTGTTGTAGTAAATTAGTGGTATTATGTTTTCAACACACTATCTAACTAGCATATATCCTGGACAATATCATATATTTTTCTGAGTTTGTTTACTGCAGTGGATCGTATACTTTGAGGCATTATAAAACTTGCATTTAGCGTCATGCCTCGTCTTAAGCTACTATTTTACGCTGGTATTCTGTGAGAGCGTGGTCCTTCCCCGGTCGAGTCGATCCATTCGTGCTAGAACTATACTAGTAATATAACTGCAGCATGGCTCTACCATGTATAGAAACTTGTTAAATAATATTTATATCCCAACAATCTACAAATTCAATTTATAATTAGTAACTTTAAATTACATCTAATTAGACAATTAAACAAGCCGTGAAGAAGAAAGTTACCTACATAAATTTCAGTTATACATGAATTCGATTTTACTTTATCATATTTTTTTAATAAATATGACAATGTCAATCAATATTCTACAATATAATATTCTCTAGGTTAACAATTAAGAGCCTCAATCAATAAATTAAGTTAAGGCTTGAAGCCACTGATAGGACTTTAAACAATAATTCAAAGGATAATAAGCATACCTGAAAAGGGTACCTATATGAAGGGCTCTTTTCTCCCTCTTCGTCCGGAATTTGTTTGCTGAGCTCGCCCAATTGCGCGTGCTCCACAGTATGAATGGTACACGTTGGAATGCGCCCGCGTTCCTTCCGCCTCTACAAAAAAGGATAATTTAGTATTGCGAGTCATGAGTCAAATGGTTAGGCCTCTATGTAAATATTGATATATTAAGGTGGTAAAATAATTTGGAATATTACCATTTAATGTTTTTAAGATCCATTGAAATATCATTACAACATAATTTAATTACTACCGGTACAGTAACATTTATAAAGCTTTTAGAAACAACGTGGTAGAGCCTACTGCAGCTATATTAGTAGTGTAGTTGTAGCACGAAGGGGTCCGCAATGCCGACCTTCATCGGGACTTAGAGCTCCCAACAATTCAACAATTTCTTAAAAAACTCTCTGAGAACTTCTTCAAAGCCTCAGAGTCGCACCCAAACCATTTAATTCGTGAGGCAGCTTCTTATGCAGCCCCACCCCCCCTCTCGCTATCGTGTCCGCAGGCCGAGAAACTCTCTCTCGGACCCGCCTAATAAACTTTCAAACGACCTGAACTGTCTCCTGGCGGCCAGGCCAACTCTAATTAAATAAAATTATTGTAATATCTAACATTAATTTGCCTTCGTAGGCACTCCCTCAGCGGCACTTAGCCGCCTGCGCCCTCTTTTCCCAAAAGAGGGTCGCTCATGATAAGGCACAATAGAGCTTAATCAGCCGGTTGCCTGTCCCCAAAGGCGGTTTTTAGAGGGTATCACTTAGGGTCCCCGGTAGGACAGTGAGCCCCTCATAACCACGATAGACCGGCTATCGTGGTATGCGTAATGCATTTTCCGCCTCCCTACGTATAGGGTAGCCCTTTAATTGCTTCGGGCGCAAAAAAAAAAAAAAAAAGCACGAAGGGGTCGGGTCGAAATGGGAAGGACCACGTTCTCACAGAATACCAGCGTAAAATAGCAGATTAACGCGCCTATGTTTCGTATGGTGAGTGTAGAGAACCGGAGACCCTTTTTACTGGAAACGAGGCATTCCATCTTAGTCCTCATGGGTGACAACGCATCTGCATTTTGATTCGTAACCTAGGACAGGTGAACCACTTAACATCAGTTGGTATATGTGCTAGTTTGTCACCATTATACTGTGAAAAAAATTGAAGGTGTAGCAGTCAAGTTAATTAACTGGTGGACGTGTTTGATGAACATAATACTGATCTTATTTCATAGGATACCGCTTAAGAGATTTCGGGTTAGTGTCAAAGAATCAGTCAGAAGTCAATCCAGGTATTAATAAATCATTACTAATGACTACTGCTATAGTTGTTACTAACCGATACAGACAATTGTAACGGTAAGTAACAAAGCCCACTCCTGAACACAGGCCTTCTCCATATACTGCCTCGTAGGAGGGATATTTGCTATAGTTGGCAAGCTTGGCTAGCGGGTTGGCAACCGCAGTTTTTTTATTTTTAGTCGTTATTAGGAACACGCTCCTGCCCACCTCCTGATTTGTTTACCTCTGTCGCCTAACAAATACGGGAAGGAATGGAGAAGTTGATATTCTTACACCGCCACTACACGGTAATTTGTTACTTAAGCTACGATATTTCTAAATGTACACTTATCGTTGATAGTTGCCTACAAGTATCGGTGCTAAACAAAATTAATTAAGCAAGGTTCAGAATACCGTATTATGGCACGGTGCCAGCAAATGAGCAGGAAATACGCTAGAGCTTTTCAAACTTGTTTTCGACAACATAATGCCTGACGGAGACAGTGACGTAACAAAATTATCCTTTCCCAACAACAGCGTTGTTATTCCGCCTACATGCTATTTACAAATATTAAGTGAACGATCTTCTTATTTGAAGTGGAAGCCTTCAAATAAGATCGTTCATTTAATACTTTTTTTCTACTAAAATTTTGTTTTTTCCCACTAAATATTGTTGCCTTTTTATGTGTAACTACCCAATAAAGAAGGAAGGCTTGTAAGTCCAGTGGTCGTAAACGCGATTGCTGATTATGAGGTCTCGGGTTCGAATCCCGAGTCGGGCCAAATCAGTGATTAGCTTTTTCTGTTAAGAAATACCCATTAGCAGCCCAGAGTCAGGAAACTAGCGGTGCTGTGCCTCAGAAAGTACGTAAACAGATTTTCATCGGTGGACAGTACATTTCTTGAAACAAGCTTTTTTTTACAGTCATGTCCCATTTATAATGTACAATTTCTTCAACACATTGTATAACCGGTGCAGGTTAATTATTGCTTTAACTTTTTTTGTATGCAACGGACAAGAAACTTGTACGATGTTAATTGTCCCTTATCCTATACCTTTAAACGAGCAATTCTTGTATATATATAATCGGAATCTCGGAAACGGCTCCAACGATTTTAATAAAATTTAGTGTCCAGAGAGTTTCGGGGGCAATAAATCGATCTAGCTAGGATTTATTTTTAGAAAATGTCTTTTTGTACGTGTTTTCAGGCAATAAAAAACTGCTACAATATAAGAAGGTAAATGACTGACACTGTTAATAATCGTAATAGCTTAACTGGATATCGAGCGTTCGCGTTATCGTAATACCTTGGTTCGCGTCCTGTCTTCGGTCCGATTTTTTTTCCTTTTTTTTTCAAGTTCCCTTCTTTTGTGAGAAAATCTATTATTTCGAGCCCTTTTTTTAGTGTTTTTAAAAATTCGAAAATTTTATTTAAACTAATTGCACTCATGATATTTTTATTCAAATAGTTCAGTTCAGTTTTTTTTCTATTATGTCAATAAGATCAAAAAATATTATTCATCTGTATGTAATTTGTATCTAATTCTAAATGTAATTTCAAAAAAAACAAGCAAAGCTCGGCCATTCGGGTACTGACATCTTTAAAAAAGCAATTAATGTATAAATATACACACATACACATATTTACACCATAAACATTCTTGAATGGTGGTGAAACGACAAGACTTTTTTTTAATTTTGTCTAGTTAATAAACTAATTTTTGATTTACTTCAAGTATTGCAAGTGTTCATCATAGTTTGCTTTCAGATTTTTGAATTTGAAATTTAAAAAAAAATTAAAGGTTGTTCTTAATAACTTGGTTTTGTTATGGTGCTGTTACACTAGTGATAGTTTAGAATTCAACTCCACTGAAGAACAAAGATGGAGTCCATGATGGAGTGAACTGGTAAGAAGGAAGTTGTTAGGAGTTGCTGGGGGCGGACTGTGAGGGTGTAATGATGATGTGATGGGAAGGTATTTGATACATACGTATATGATACACATCGTTTAGATAGCGCATGATAATTTTTGCTTTATTGCATGCAACAAGCAAAAACGTACGGTGTAAGTCGGCGTTTATCGGTCAAAAAATTAACTTTTTCGCGACACGACTGTATGACTTAAACTCTACTATCTGAACATAATTTAGTATCTCATCCATAATATTTTCGAGATTATATATACACATATATTTTTCACATTTCTTTGTACTTGAAACAAGGGTTTCACCAAATTCGCTCTCTAATAGTTTTCATATTAGAAAACCCGGTCTCGCTCCTTAACTTCCCAACTACGTTCAAATCTCCATTGATTTTTTCCAGCTTGAAACGGAAAATCGGTTTTTTATTTTCCTTGGACTTAGTTAACATTTTAAGTGAACATTTAAAATAAATTTTAACGAACATAGCATTCCGAATTCAAAATTAAAAATTAACTTGCTGGCAAGTTTGAGACGCATTGTTTCCACGTGTGAAGTCATAATCAAAAATAACACGTTCTTTCCGTCCGTCTCTTTATGCGAATATGCTATGTGGAACCCTACCTTCGTGTGTTAAAACACGCAAATAGTAACTCTCTTTTTCCTTATTAGCCAGTATACAAGTATACTAGTATAAATAATGCACAAAATCGCAAATTACAGAGAATTCAAAATTACAAGGATATGATGAAATTAAGTTATTATTCACATTAAAGCCTAATTTTATTTCAAGTCCTCATGACAGTATTTTTTATCGCTATCATTTCAATTTATAATCATGAACGCGTCACCGATTATTTTTTTGGTAAGGGTGACAAACGAGCACAATGTCCACGCGATGAGATGAGGTAGGTAAATAGCATCTACGAATCTCTACACTCACCATGGAAAACACAGCAGCATTAAACTATTATTTTACGCCGGTATTTTGTGAGAGCGTGGTCTTTCCCCGGTCGAACCTCGACCTATTCGTGCAGTATCGATATTAGTACAGATTCAGTGTGGCAAAACCACGTTAAAAAAATTAGTTTCATTGCTTTTGTGCGCGATAGCGCGCCACAAGCAAAACGAACCGAAGCCTTCACGGCTACATTTTCATATATAGATTGTTTACATGAAAATCTTGATTTTTTCCTCTATATAAAAGACACGAAGGTATTCTGCAGTACTGATTAGAATAAAATAATCGTATTTATTTTTTACGCCGTGGTAGCTAAGGGGCTAAGCACTCTGTAAATTTCACAGTACGCGAGCAACCCGAGTTCGATCCCTGCCGGCACCAATGAAATTGTTAATTGCAAATTTAAGTTCTGATTAACTACGTGCTCGGCGGTGAAGGAAAACATTGTGAGGAAACTTGCATGTCTGAGTAATAAGGAAAAATATTTCGAAGTCATATCAAGTTCGCCAACACACATTGTGACAGCGCGGCGGAGAGTTCCTTGCCCTAAAACCCTCTCAGAAAAGAGGGGCCAGTGTCCAGCGGTGGGACGTATATCGGTTGTAACTTTAACGTTAAGAGGACACATCGGCTCCGGGCTATCGCCCTACTGATCCGAGTGAATACATAATTTCTATAAAAACTTAAAAAACGCCGTCTTAAGGTCTAAAATTGCGGAGCACCCGCGACGATTAAAACCACTTAGAAATTGTAAGAATCTTAAAATATTTAAAAAAAATTGATTTAAGTAATCAAAATAATGAGTAAGTAAATTATGAATATCGATGTTATGTATATATTTGAGTGATTCCCAAGGATATAGATTAAGTAATTTCGTTGTAATTTCAACTATAGTGTTTTAGAGGTATTTTAGCAAATAATTATGATCGAGTCCAAATTATGCAATCGTGTTTTTGAATAAGCAAATTCAAGATAAAGACATGAATTTCGTAATCGACAGTAGCCTAATAGCAGAGCGCGGACCGAGAACTCAAAAAGGTCGTGGGTTCTATTCCACCATTCGACTACTGGCGTAAACCACTCGTAACACAAGCAATTTAAGCTTACCACGAGTGGTTAAGGGGAATATTAGTAATGTTTATAGCATTGTTAATATTCTTTAAAAAAATGAATTTCCCTATATCAAAATTCTACTTTCGTTAGTGGTGCCTATTCGATGAAAGGAGGTGCATTTTTTCGCGGTGTCGCCTTAATTGTTTTTTACGTTGCTTCGAAGTTGGAACGGAAATTACAATTAAACTTTGAATAGCTTATTTAGAAACAATTTATTTTAAATAATTTTTCAAGTATAAACATTTAATTAAATAAGTAATTAATTCGAATAGTAGATAGCTGTGTATTGTCATGTGTTTTCAAGTTGTTCCACGAGGTGCCCGCATCAACTCATGGAGTGTTCACATTCCGATTTTTGTTTCCGGTGCAACGAATCCAATTAGCGCTAACTGTAGCGTGAACCGATTTTGCATTGTGTCATTTTTTCTACGTAGACGTAGAATTTAAAGTTTATTAAAATATACAGTTTTAATTCGCGTTAAATTTTTTTTGTTTTGTGTGTGTCTAATTTACAGCGAAACAAGATAAGTATCTATTAAAGACAAAGCACGGCAGATATGTATTATTTGGTAGATATTACCATCATCATTACAGCTCATCACAAGTCCATAGGTCGATGCTGAACATAGCCCCCATCCAAGGAATGTCACAAAGAGTCCAGGGCCACCTGCAGCCTCAATGGATCTCTCACCATCACTTCACACTTCGCTTGTCGGTAAGATGCCGCTCCACTCAAGAAATTTTCGGGCATGCTTGCCAAGTTGGACACGGTGGTTTATGGACCTCGACAACAGCGCCACCTACCAGGTCCAATATTAAATCTAAGCCATCCAGGGACTCACTAAATCCCACACGAAAATTTTGATCAATATCATTCGTACTGTTTTCGATTTTAGCGGGACATAACGGACAATTCATTTTTATATATGTGTATATAAGCTGAGATTTAATTTATGTTGTTTTAATATCCTTAGGATTTTCAAATCTAATAGTAAAAAAATTTTGACTTTTATTTTTGAAATCATAGCATTAATAAAACCTTCTTAAACATGTTCGTCGTTCTTTAGAAAAGAGGACAGAGTTTTGGGAGAAATGAGGACGCGGTAGCAATAGCAAGCACTATTATTGTGAAGTCAGTGCTACAGCTCAATCACAATTTTCGTTCCATATTATAAAATACCTACTTCACCGTGCTTTTTGTTGAAGGAGTTTTATTCAAAAGAAATCAGATATTTGTTTGTTATTATTTTTAAAATTTATGTGAATTAATTTGTAAAAAGTTAACAAGAATTATTTCCTTCTTTTTAAATTGCATTATAAATTTTATATTTAAAATTTTTAAGAATATTTTTTTATCTGTGCCACAAATCTGCAAAACTGTCCGCCATATTAGAGACTGTCGTGACGTCACCAATCTCGCCTAAGGGTACTGGGTATTAATGTTCTGTATCATTGAATAATGTGCTGTTATTTCGAAAATTTTCAAATCATCATTACGATTATTGAGTTTTATCCCGAATTTTATTGAAAAGACATGGAATACGAATTCGTAAAAGCAGAAAGTACTAATCTACCAAGGATAAACGAATTGATGGTGGCAATTTTTTTCCATACAATCCCAATTTTTGTTCTACTGAGTTGAGGAATATTAAAACATCAATGTAAGTACCTAATATCAACTTTTTTTATACAAAACCACAATACCGGGTCAAATTGCAACATAATTTAGTAGCTATCATAGTTTAGTTTATCTATAATTACAATCATTAGTTATAATATCTAAGTTAACGTAATTTATTACAAAATTTGACTTGCGATACCCTTCTTCTCATGATGTTTTGATTTGTATAAAGGATAGTTATATAAGACATACTTACATCAAAATGATCTTCAGAAAAGAATAGTCTAGTTTTTGTAGACAATGAATTCGGGTATCTTCTTTCCAGTTTTGACCTAGTATTTCCTGTATTTAAATCAATTGGCACTTGAATCCATAACTTTCCCGGCGTTCTTATGCTCGTATTTTTGGATTCAGGCACAACAATACAATGATATAGATGATAATTCATTATTAAACATTAAAAAGTATCATATTCCTTTGCAAAATCGGCTAAATTCTAGTACAGTGACATCACGAGTTGAACAGCATGGCGGCTAACGTTTTCACGCAAACATTTAAAACAGAGAGAGAGAGAGATAGAGAGAGAGTAAGTAATTTTATGACACTATTCGGTTTGAAAAAAATTATATAAAAATATTGTGGTTCATTATCACTCTAGGATTCATTTAAAACACTTTTTGAAAATGGATGTAATAATACCCTATTGAATAGACAACAGATGAGACTTATTTTATCAATACGATAGATGGTTAAGATAGGGTTAATGAATATAAGAAATAAGATTTTGATATCGAAAGAATTTATTTGCTTTTTTAAGAAAACAAACTTTCGTAAAGCTATTATGTATTTTTTAAAGTCTACCACTGTTTTAAAATTGATAACATTAGACCAATAGTCTCACTAAGAGATCTTTATAAAGAAGCTAATATGTTAACTGTAGCATCACAGATCATTTTCGATAATATGTAAGAAAATGTTTCAATAACTTTTTAAATAAACCCAAAGTAGAGTCATCATATTTAGGTAAATTTTTAACTATTTACAACAAGATTCCCTGTAATTATTAGAACCAGGCGTTACTTTACGGAAATTCATAATATAAATGGTGTTAAAAATTAAAAATTAATTAGCTTAGATCCGCATATGAAAATAAAATGTTGTGCCTTACTTAGAAGAGCACCACTCACTTATCGGTTAGGAGCCAGAGTCTACTTCACCTGACGATGCCTCGATCCAATGCCTGTAGAGGCGATACAAGTGTCCTATTATCAAAGGTGGTCTTTCCTGGTGTAGTGGTGTTGGGAATAGTGGTGCTGAGGTCAGTGGTGACGGGGATAGTGCGCGCAATTGAGGGAGGGCGGGAGGTGCTCTTCTAACTAGGTAAGACACATCATTTTATTTTATTACGCGAACATAAGCAAATTAATTTTTACCTTTAAGATTCCCTGTAATTTCACCGATTTACCTTTGCTTTATACGAGCTAAATCGGTATAATTATAGACTTATGCAAGGCTAAGGCGCTTGTATATAGCTTGTTAGGCGAAAATAGTCTACTTATGAGTTTCTTGCAGTTTCTTCTCACAAGGTTTCCCGAAGTAGGGACTTGTTGCAGCGATGGTGTAGCTTTCTTGACTCTCAAAGAGTTCTTTTAAAAGGTCAATCTTTATACTATACTATTTTAGTGGTAAAATTAAAAATTTTGTACAACCGACTTCAATATAAATAAAATGTGAACATCATCAATGTAGTCAAAGTCAATTGAAGACGCATTATTAGGGATAACTCAAAAACTATCTACTTCTACCGGTCAGATCATGATCAAATTTATATGGGACCATACGATAAGCACTAGCTTTCAAATAAAAAAAGAATAATCAAAATCGGTTCACCTAGAAAAAAGTTCTGAGGTATAATTTAACTACCTAATTTGTTTTAGCTCTAATAAAGAAAGTGAAATTTTATATGGTAAACGTAAACCTGGGAAAAGATGAGAAATCGAAGTACTAAGAGAAGCATTATGAACTTGAGCATACCGCTTCTTTTAGTACTTAAGAGTTTCGTCCTTCTAGGGCAACATCGTAAATCAGCATGTAATATTGAATATAAAAAGTTTAGGCGTCGAGCAATTTGAGACTAATGGGTCACATACTTTCTATAGTATCGCGCTTCCACTGGTACAAGGAAAGGAAAGTAATTATAAATAAATAACTTTGATACAATATTGAATGGATATAAAATTTAATAATAATAAATATTATAAGAACAATAAGCAATCTAACTGGCTGTTAGTAAGTTAATAAGTTAATATAAAATGCTATATATACATTAAAAAATACAGTTGAATTGACAACGTCCTTCCTTTTTTGAAGTGGATTTAAAATCAATTGTTTCGTTGTGTCCGTTAGTGTCGCTAAAACCCGAAACCGGCTCAAACGATTTCGATAAAATTTTTAGTGCGCGTTTTAGTGCACTGTAGTCGAGATGCAGAAGTCACCCGTGCGAGTCCCGGGCGGATTGCTAGTTTTGAATAAAAATATTTTGACTGACTTCCGGACGAGCGCTAACTTTTTACTATGATAAGTCATTGATTGACTATATATTGCTCCGTCCGCGAGCAACCGGCAGATTTAATTCTGAAATCCACACGAATTTAATCGAAAAAAATATATAAAATTTGTATGGCGCTACGAAAAGTAAAACGTTTTATAAAGTGGGTAATAAAGGCTATCGCGTTACCTGTATAAGCTATACTACCGTCTACTGGTAAACTAATTTCCTGTCAACCGAAGCGAAATGAGCATACCTACCCTAGGTATGCTCATTTCGCTTCGGATGCCTATTTGATTGCTCAGCTCAATATTGTGGAGTCTTCCTCTAAGCAGCTAAATATTGTGGAGTTTCTTTAACACAATATGGGCAGCCTTGCAATCAAATTTTTAATGTAATTTTGATTTTCCTTAATATATTATAGTTATTATTATGTTATATATTAAAAAATAAACCGAAAGATATATTGAATAATATTTAACAGTTATTTTAATCAGTAAGAAACAAAGGAAATTTCACATCTTGGGAAATCAGCTATGTCTCATACTCAACTATTATATTGTATTAACAATAATATTGACACAATGGTTGTGGAATTAAAATGTCAATCAATCACCTCATTTCATCCCATAAGTGTCAGAAATTTCATGGCTTCCGATATATGGGGGTCTTAAAACGCCAGACACGTTATACCTAGACCAGTAATGGGGATTAGCGCCAAAGACAAAAGCCAAACATGCGAAACGTGTAGTAGATACTGCAATTTTCAATCCATTTGCAAAGCTTAGCGTGATGACTAGGACAGTTCCCCTTACAACAGGAGAGGCCCATGCCTGAGATTGCAACAAATAATTTTTCGAAAACCCTACTTAAGCTTAACAATTATGAGTATACTTTCAACCTCGAGTTACGTATTCAGCGCTCTCAGAATTAAGCCTGTCACAAACTACGCAGATATACGATATCTGTATCTGGGTAAATATCTTTCAACAACGCAACTCTCTATGAAATTCAATAAACTAACACACAGCTAAGATATTTTATATTTAATCGTTAAGTATATGTAAGCACCGACATAGTATATCGAAAGATAATGACAATATTATTTGCTCATACAAGTATCTGCAGATGTTATCTATCTTATGATTATACAAATATGACATAGAATTTTACCCGCACATAAATACTGAATGGTTACCGAATGCGATTAGATTCGCCTCGGTTCTTTTTAAGCTTTATATGACGTTCTATCCAAATTCTTCACCTTTTAGTAAATCTGAATCCTATTTTGACGAGCTGTCTAGCAAATCTAAAAGCAATATACGCGAACTCATTGTAGGTAACACTTCGTATAAACAATTCGCTCCAAAACACTTCTAGTAAGTTTGAAGAATTTCGAGTAAACGTTTCACTTCGCATTTCGTATATGTTTATTATATTTTTCTGTTTTTAGGCTACACTGCGGTATTGTGTAATACTTTCTTTTTTTTTCATTCTTTTTTTTTGTTTTTGTTTTTTTTTTTCCTTCTTTTTTCGTATCATACGCCCTCTAACTCTACAAATTTATTTTTTTGGGTGGTGGGGGGGGGGCTCTCTATTTTTTTTTTTTTTGGGGTTTGGTTTTTTTAGATAAGAAGTTTTTTTTTTTTTTTTTTTTGTTTTTTTTTTATGATTTTTGTTGGGTTGTTTTGGGTATTTTTTTTTTTGTTTGGAAGACCTTTTTTTTTTTTTTTTTTTTTTTTTTTTTTTTCCTTTTTTTTTTTTAAACTAATATTTTAATTTTTTTTTTATGTTTGTTTTGTTTTCACGCTTGTTTTATATGCAGATAAAATATTATCGTATCTGCGTAGTCTGTGACTCGCTTTATCGTCTCACATGGCTAAACGCCGTAGAAGAGGGGTAAGAACCCGTTGTTCATGCTTCTTCTGCCACAACCAACTTTCACTGCCATACATTAAGGTAGGGTAGCGTCTCATTTGTTTTAAATACATTTTTTATATTATAATTTTATCTGATACTAGCGACTCGCCCCGTCTTGCTTTAAATAATGTGCTGTTATTTATTTAGATTTAAGAGACATATTTATCAAAGACCATTTATTTCAATGTTTTCACATGGATAGTTCAGAAATGAGAAAAGTGTACTTTAACATATCTGCGCTCACGGAGCCAATTTAGCCGAGTACGAAAAGAAAATATATGGTCGTATTTACGAAAACCATAAATGTATCTGATACCTTTAAGGAGATGCTACAATAAATTTTAAATTGACGTTTTCATTCATTGTCATTGAACTAGTGCGTAGGACATAGTATCTCGATATTCTTTGTTAACATTTGTTTGTTAAATAAGTTTGAAACATCGGGAAGTACTATTTTTAGAAATTTATATTTATGGTAAATACTTTTTGTTCATTATTTGCCCCTTACATTATTGTAATCATAGTGCTTAGTAATCAGATAATTAAGTGCCAATAAATATCAATCATTGTGTCAACAGAGCTAAGGTTACGTTTCAACCTCACTTCAAATTCTATTTGACTGTCTATAAACTCTTTAGGCCAGTAAAAGTAGACGTTTTTTTTTCGTCAACTTTGCACTAAATATACTAAGTTTAGGACTTACTGAGCATAAAATCACAAAATACTGACAAATCCAGATGGCGCTTCAAGCGCTATTTTGAAAAAACGTGTTGATATAAATTATATAAATTCTATTTTTACTGTAGTACTTTAAACACCACAATATTATTAAAAAGACGTGACTAAAACAAAAGCCGTGGTGAATATATAGATTTTATATTAAAAAAAAATTAGAAATTAAGCATCCTCTTAAAATATCATCTCACGTACATCCTACTACATATTTTGTAATTCGAAAATAATATTACTTATCCTTCAGGTAGGGACTAACACAGTATTGTGAATTACCATACGTGCATTTTTTGGCACATTCTGACTGCCCACAATTGAGTGAAGAGACCCATTCACTCTGTATGTGTTCTGCATTCAATTTCGTCTTACTTGCGTTCACTTTCATTCCCTTTATTTTAATAATACGGTTATTAATTTAACCATCGTTTGCAAATCGCCAGCCAACTGCTGAAATATGACCAAAACTGACTGTTCTAACTTTCATCTGGTAGTTTATTTTTTTGTTTTTATAGGATAGGGTGACAAACGAGCACACAGTCCACCTGATGGTAAGTGAATGCTGTGGCCCATAGACATCTACATTTATCCTCGATTACGATTTAAAATGCAGATGCGTTGTCACCCCTGAGGACTAAGATGGAATGCCTTGTTCTAGTAAAAAGGGCCTCCGGTTGCTCTACATTCACCATACGAAACACACAGCATTACGCTACTATTTGACGCTGGTATTCTGTGAGAGCGTGGTCCTTCCCTGGTCGAGCCGACCCGTTCGTGCTACAACTATACTACTAATATAACTGCAGCATGGCTCTACCACGTATAAAAGTACTGACTAGTTTCCAAAATATTTTGATATTTAAATAAAAAAAATCAGAGAGATATTTTTTCCTTTTTACTACTTCTTTTACTCTCTTATTTAGTCATCTAAAAATCATCTACATTTTTTTCTATCCCACTATCCATACACTTAGATTTACTGGCTTTACTCGGTCATACATTTCATTCATTCATCATCAATGACTTTGATGCTGCACAAATTATAGAATTGTCCGAACTGAAGGTTTTTAAGCGTTATCTATATATCAATACGTGAAGGGAAAACTTTGTACTCCTTTTTAAGCACATTGCGCGCACGGAGGAGTGTAAGATTTGGCGCACCTAGTTAAAGTTTATATATAGAAGTGCAAAAACCTAAATTTTATATAAAACATCTGTAACAAATACATTTACATAAATAAAATAAATTATAAATTATTTACGCCAATGTCACATTTACAAACAGTATGTTACTACTCTAAGGCCAATATATCACTAAATAGTCTGGTAGTCAAACAGTAGCATAGAGTGTGAGAAAGAAAGAGATGATAATGACTGTCAGTGGCTGAAACTAACTCAACTAAACTGAGTAAATGTGTGATTTTAAATATTTTCTTTTTCGACAGTGTGTGGAGTGTAATATCTGAAGGCAAAAAAGCACATATTTTATATTTTGTATAAAAAATATGACCACTAGGCCACTAATTGCATTTTAAAATCCGTAAACTATATATTCAAGTATTTAAAAGATATTTGTTTTAAATATTTTTATAATGAAACAACGAAAACGACAGCGTTAATACTTAAAAACTCTTTCGTAAACAGACTTAAAAGAGAAAAAATTTCAAACAAGAGACATACAAGACCCCTTCATGAACAATTAGCGCACCCCACTAAGGACTCTCAAAAGTTGCTCATACTACTAGAGTCACCATATACACGGAATTTGTCGAGCTACGTGATTTATAAAAATACTTATATTTGAAGACAAAAGGAATTTATCGAATAATATACACTAAGCTATAACGACTAGTCGTTGTAGCGCAGGGGATTAGCGGTTGCTGTAAATTTTACAGCACGCGAGCATCCCGGGTTTGATCCCAGCCGGCACCAATGAAATTGTTAATTTAAGTGCTGATTTACCACCTGCTCGCCGGTGAATAAAAATATCGTGAGGAAACCGGCATGTCTGAGAAATAAGAAAAAATATTTCGAAGACATGTTGTAAAGTACGCCAACTCGCGTTGGGGCAGCGCGACGGCGCGGCGAGGTTAAAACCCTCTCAGAAGTAAGAGAGGGCCTGTGCCCAGCAGTGGGACGTATATAGGCTGTAACTTTACTTTTTACTTATATACTAAAGTATGCAAGCATTATGAAAAAGAAAGACTTTTTTATATTTAAATGTGCTCTCCAACGCATAATGGAGCATTCATCTATTCATAAAACAATGAAAACGTACGCAATTATTCGATTGAAACAAGAATGTAAGATTAAAAAGAATGTTTCTAAGTCAGAGTCATGTAAAATATATTTTCGAATTGGGTGTTTGAATCAAAAGAAAATTATATATGTATGCAATCACCATTTTTGTACATTTATTAAGCATAATAAAAACAAATCATTATTATTTAATATAAACACCAGCGTAGAATTCCTTTGTAAATCACTGAATACATAATATCATGGTAATCTTACACGTAGCGTGGGACCGCACGAACTAAAACCATGGCCCGCCTTTACAGCCGTGAGGGTCGCTCCCTCCACTTATTCTGTCGAGTCCCATTCAAGACTTCAATTTGAATTAATATAATGGATTGCATCAATATTTGTAGCTACTCAACAAAAAGTTTTCTTCATTACACTTTTATTTTTTTATACATAATGTAAATTATATCCTAGAATGTAACGTATGTTAAGAAGAAGAAATTAATAAATACAATATTTATTATTATTTAATAATCTTTTTATAGTGTGGGCACCATAGTAAACGTAACTATGGTAATATACGGACAAATCTTAATATATATAAATTACTTACATGTCAAGTTGTTTGTCCGCGATGGACTCCTAAACTACTTAACCGATTTTAATCAAATTTGTAAGTGTCATTTGTATTGGGATAGAATAGTTTTTTTGCCCATGAGTGACCCACAATTTTTTTTTTTGCGAATTTAAGAATATTTAATAGGACAAGACAAATTGTCGTCGAAAAGGGCAGAACAACGTCTGCCTGACAAGCTAGTTATTTGATAAATTAAATTGTCTTAATATTTTTTATATAATAAATTGTTCATAAACATATTACTCTACCAATTTAAAAAAAATTGCTAAACACATGATATGAAGTTTTATAAGGTGCTATTTCCAGTAAGGTCTGTCATATAACATAAATGTTAATGTTGTGATAATTTTAATAAAAAGAATAAAAGTTTAGGTTGTGTGCCTACATTACTTCCACATTATAGAGTACACTGTCTTTAAAATGTGTCACTATTTGAAACTTAATGCCTAGAAAACTAAGCCTAACTGCTAATAATAATACAGTAGCTGTAGGAGTTCACAGTTATTTTAAAATACCTATATATGTATATGATACGTCACTCCTGTACCCCCATGTCGTCCGTATATTTCATAAGGAACAAAACAGAGAAACAAACCAGAAGACGGGCAGCAGCACCTTCCTAATGACAACAAGAAAATAAAAAAACTGCGCTTACCAAACCGCCTTGCCAGCGTGGCAGGTACGACAAATATTCCCTTATGAGGCAATCTATGGGGATGCTGCATATGTCCAACAGTTTGCTTTGACAGGCTGTAGTGAATGAATGGATGAATGAACGAATGAATGAATGGTGGATACTGCACTGTATATGTTAATAAAATAATATCACTCATAGTGTTTACTGCTGCTAATTTCGAAATACCACAAGAGCTTAACTATTCAAATAGGCATAAAATTTAAGCCTTCAACCACACCAACGAACCGAGCCAAATGTTCTTATCACTTATCACCAATAAAACTATGTCCGTACCTATATTAAAAAAGGAATATACCGACTTCTATAACTTTAAATTAGTTCATCACCTTTTATTTATTGAAAATCGACTTTTCTTTCAATTGTATTAGAGAGAAGTGCCTTGAAATGATCTTGAAATCTATTCAATATTCTGAGGAATCATTCTTAAAATTAAAATTTAAAGTATGTGCTCAGACTTCATCTGAGTGTATGTGTCATATTAAAAGTAGTATACATTTATAATAGTTCATGAACATACAAGCAAATGTAATATTGTGATAAATATTTGTTAATATAAATTGTGATTATTTACCAAAAGCCGATGTGAACAGTGTTCAAAACTAATTCAGTTATAAGCCAAATCACCTATACCAAATACGATTCCTATCAGACTAATGATTTAACTTCGTCCAACGCGATTGTAATTTTAATTTAAGAAGATTGAACAAAATAGTTAAAACAAGACCAATTAATACACAAACCGCACCTTTTTTGTTAATAACTATTAATGTTTTGCGTGGGTTGAAGCTAGATAAGGGAAGCGCGTAATAGTTTATCAATAGGTTCGATGACTCGCAAAATTTTTAAATAAGTAAAGAAAAAGTATCTTTTACCAATCATAATAATTTTTTTTTATTTAATTATTTGAATAATGAAAAAGTATGTATTACCAGGTTAGCAGAATTGTTGAACAGTATCGCGGGACGACCGCCGGTGCCGGTGCGGAACTGCCGTCGAACGCCGCCGCTACAAACGGCAGACACGCCCAATCCGCACATGCGCTGTACGGAACTGTAACTCTAACCCTAACCGCTTCCACTTCGCGGCTTTATATTTGCTCAAATGCGACGAAGTTCGACAAATTGCCGCTTCACGAAGACGTGATGGCAGTAACACTCATAAAATTTCATTTTATTAATTACAAAAAAAAATTTTGTTGAACTTTAATCTATAATAAAGCTGATGATTAACGCTCGCTGTAAATATAATAGAACGCGAGTAACCAGGATTCGATCCCCGCCGGCACCAATGAAATTGTTTAAATGCTGATTTACCACGTGCTCGACGGTGAAGGAAAACATCGTGAGGAAACCTGCATGTCTGAGGAATAAGAAAAAATTATATTTCGAAGACAAGTGAAGTTCGCAGCGCGGCGGACACATCCTTGCCCTAAAACCCTCTCAGAAATAACGTCGGCAAAGATGCATCGACTGCATGGGTGATTACATTGAATGATAGAAAACAAAATTTACTGAAAAAAATTTACTAATGAACGGCAATTTTATAGGTAAAGAGCTAATATTCAAATCACAAAGCCTAAAGACGAGATAATTTAAGTGTTAAGATATAAAGCATTGGTCATGCTTGTCTTTTGATTTTAAATGTAACACTGAAAGATTTATATTCGTGTAGTTTTTTTTTAATAGAAGAGGGGAAATTATTATTTTTAGAATATTTTTTTACGCATGCGGCTCACCTGATGGTAAGTGACTACCGCCGCCCATGGACAATCGCAACACCAGGAGTATCGCAGGTGCGCTGACGGCCTTTTAGAAAGGAGTAAGCTCTTTTCTTGAAGGTCCCTAAGTCGTATCGGTCCGGAAAAATCGCCGGTGGTAAACAATTCCACAAAGAAGTTGTACGAGGAAGAAAATCCTAAAAAAACGCACAATGGTCGATGGTCTAGCATCCAGATGGTGATGATGGTATCGTGAATTTTGACGCGATGTGCGTTCGTGAAATTCGGTGGTTTTTTTATAACAATAAAGTCTTCCAATTATAGAGAGACTGGCAGCTGGTATTGATCCGAACAATTCCTCAGAGCACGTTCCGTGGTAGATATGATAGAAAACGCAAAGGGATGCAGCATCCCTACGCAGCGCCAGAGAATCGAGCCGATCAGAAAGAACTCTGTCGCCGACGATTCGAACCGCTATGCGCAGGATGCGGTCAAGTGGAAGGAGCTGACACTGGGGTGTCCCGGCCCAGAGATGAGAACAGTATTCTATGTGAGGCCGAACTTGCGCTTTGTAAAGTTTTATTTTATTTGATATGTACTTTCCTCTTATAAGATTTTTTTAGTTGACAATTTGTAGTTTAGACTACTAGAAACCTTATTTACAAAGTAAAAACTAAAAATGTTAAAAGGCTGATATTAGGGGCAGGACACCCACCCCACACAGCCATCCATGTAAAAGTAAAGTTACAGCCTATATAAGTTCTACAGTTGGGATAGAATTTTTCAAAATTTTCAGAGATATAGAACGCATCCATCACATTGCCCTAATGTGTGTTGGTAATCTTCAAAAAAGTATTTATCTTATATGCTATATATATATATATAAAAAAATATGTATATATTATTTTCTCGACCGTTTTGCGTTATGCGCTGCGTTGTATTTAAACAAATGTTACTTCAAAACTCAACCACCATCACAAATTCAAATACAACCAGTACATGAATTACTCAAAAACAAAATTGTTTTTCTTCAACAGCCCGTTGTCTTAGCAGGTGGATTAAAAATTAGTTTAAGACGTTTCGTACTTTTCCATCGCCAGTATGGGTAAAATACCCATAAAAATACCACAATTTTTCATGCTGGTTATTTACGGAACAGAGGTTTTTCCCGAACCAGTGAAAAAAGTACAAAATATGACTCAACAAGAATTACTTGTATAAAAATAATATATTTGAAAAAATCTATTCCATTCATAAGCAGGACGAAAACGAAATTTTTATACGGCCAATAGCCATAAGATCGATGAATCTTACGCCACCACCACATCGTACAATAAGTCTTAATTTGAAAAAGAATTTTAAAATACTCTTGTTTAAGCTTTAATCGCTCTACAAGAGCTTTTGCAACGACACAATAGAAGTATGTCAGTTTGCAAGCTTTTATTAATCTGCTCTTTATAAACTTTTTCTGAATAGCAACGCGGCCTTGTAGACAATCTTACCTGCCATTATTTGAAGGATTAATAATTGTTAGAATTCAAAAATATATAATTGTAGTATAGATATCTTACTACTAAAACGCTGCACACTTAACCATGCTGTATGTTTCTAAAGATTTAAGTTAGTCATGACGAACTCTCAAAGACTAGTCTGCTGATCTATAATCCGAAACTGACTTAAAACAGTCGCGTGATGTGAGAGAATATGAATTTTAGTAGGTCAATACAAAATGGCAAATTATACATAGGTACTTATGACTTATCATCATAATCTTCACCATTACATTCTGTCATATATCCACTGCAAAGAACTTGTCTCATCAAGTTAGTTGCACTGCGCATATCACCCCTATTAGAGAAATTCCGAGCCCATACAAACAACAGTAGTAGTAATCAATATCTATTTAGTATTCCTTAAGGGATAAGGCAGACAATAATTAATTTCTAGTTATTTTTTGTAAGTGAAAAAGCCGGATTTGGAATTTGTAAAACATGTCCTCAAAAAGGTAAGTTTATATTACAAAATAGTTATAATAGTTAAAACACAGAATGTATGAATAAAAATAGGCACCATTATAATTACCTTTTTGCAAACAAAATAATAAAATTAGAGTTTTTTGTAACTTATATTTGGCTGCCAATTCTATGAACTCATACACGGATCTGTTGGCACAATCACAAGTAATCATTAATCACATTGACAGTTTTAAGTAAATTAGTTTGTTTTTGTTATTTCAGATCAAAACCTTTATCGTTGCACGAAATTTTGAACAAGTTAGAGAAAGGTGATGATCCGGTCTCAGAAGGCATAAGGCAAGGCATAACATTTGAGGTACCAGATAATGCAAATGCTGCTGTTACTGACGCAGATGAAGGATTCAGAAGAAAATAATATTGCCATACACAACTTACCTTTATCTATCTTGCGTGCACCTGCAGAAGCTTATTATGGCTATCTGACCAGTTCTGAATCGGAAAGTGAAGATGATACTCCTTTGGCTAGTTTACAAAAGATATCTCGCATTAAACAGCCAACTCAACAGTCACAGTCATCTAAATCTACCATTACTGGATGATACTCTAATTCGCCCTACATCTGTGCAAAATAAAACGCACCAATGGAGGAATCGACATAGATCAAACGAGTTTCCTAGTTTCCAACCTCTGGAGGGTCCCAAAAACGATTTACGTTCTCCACTAAACTATTTGAGCAATTATTCAATGACGCCGTTACTAACTTGCTTGTGGCATATACGAATCTGTACGCTTCTCAAAAAAATAAACCAGACAATGTAACTCGAATGAAATAAAATGCTTTATTACTACTTTATAGTGGATACGTATCCGTGCCAAGATGTATGTATTGGGAAAACTCGTCTGATTGTGAATTTTCTCTGAGAATCGATCACTATCTTGTGATAGATTTACATACATCATGAACAATTTACACTATTTTTGGGTTTACAAGCGAGCACACAGTCTACCTGATGGTAAGTAAATGATGTGGCTCATAGACATCCACATTTATCTTCAACTAAAGATAAAATTACAAACGCGTTGTCACCCCTGTCGACTAAGATGGAATTTCTGGATTCCAGTAAAAAGGGTCACCGGTTTTCTTCACTTACCATACGAAACACAGCAGCATTACGCCGCTATTTTCCCGGTCGGGCCGACCCATTCGTGCTACAATTATAATATAGCTGTGGCGTGGCTCTACCATGTGAAAACTTTTGTGACAACTCATTGAAATGAGGTCGTTCTTTATTTTTCTGAACTCTGTTTTTCAAGAAAATGCACTTGTTGAAGAGATGCACAGAATCGACGAAGCTATAATTCCTTACTACGGCGGTCACAGTTGTAAGCAGTTCATCAAGGGTAAGCCAATTATATGAGTTACAAATATTGGGTTGGGGCTACATTAGTAGAATATTTAATTTGGTTTGATCCTTATCGAGTCCAGTCCGCACAAATAGCAACTACAAACAAGCAACTTGAACTAGGCGTTAGTATAATATTACAGTACGCAAATATTTTTCAAAGAATAAACCACAAAAACGTTTTTCATCTTTTCTTTGATAATTATTTCACATCTATTCCTCTTTTACAAGAACTGAAAAACAAAAACTGTCAACCCGCTAGCCAAGCGTAGTAACTATGAACACAATAGTAACAACCAAAAAAATGAAATAGGATGTGTTGTGGTTTTTCCCCTAATGCACCTCTATGTTACTGTGACAGCCTAGTAAAGTCCACTGCTGAACATAGGCCTCCCCCATAGATTGCCTCATAGTGGGGATACTTGACACAGTTGCCACGCTTGGCAAGTGGGTTGGCAATCGCAGTTTTTTTTTTTATTTTAGTCATTATTAGGAAGCAATAAAGTAAATGGCAGGCAGGCAGCAGGAAATAAAGTAAATGGGGCTCTACACTCTATTGTGAAAAGTCAGAATGTGTCAAAAAAGGCACGTATGGCGATTCACAGTGCTGTATTAGTCCCTACTTTAACGTATGTTAGTGAAAGTTGGGTGTGGCAGAAGAAGCACGAGAGTAGAATAAATGCAGTAGAAATGCGGTCGCTAAGGAGTATGTTAGGGCTGAATCTGAGTGACAGGGTGAGAAACTGTGTGATAAAAGAAGAGTGTGGTTTGCAAGATGATGCGGTGACCAGGATTAAGAAAGGAATGCTTCGGTGGTTTGGTCGTGTAGAAAGAATGAATGCGGAAAGACTGACAAAGCAAATATATGTTGCAGAAGTGAATGGAAGAGTCGGAAAGGGACGTCCTAGGCGGAAGTTTGTCGACCAAATTGGCGATATACTAAAAATGGGCCAAATTAAGAGTACCCTTAACCGACGAGCATGTATGCGTAGGTATATGGATGTGGAAGAGGCGAGAAAGGTATGTCAGGGTCGTGCTAAATGGAAGTCTGTAGTCTCTGCCTACCCCTCTGGGTGACAGGCGTGAGTGTTTATATATATATATATATATATATATATATATATATATATATATATATATATATATATATATTAGGAAGCCGCTGCTGCCGACTCCCGCGGAATGATATGGGGTAGTGGATATTCTTACAATGCCATTACACGGTAGGCACCTGTATATAAAAAAAAACATCAACACAAACATTCTTCAAAGCACTTGCTACATATAGTCGAGTGTTTTCTTTGGATATCCATTCTTCTTATTTTTTATATATATATTTTTTATTTACAACCATTTTTGTAGAACATCAATATTTTGTGCTATTTAAAAAAAATATTTTTACATACGATAAGAAGAATATTTATCTATTAAAAAATTACACTGCATTCAAGGCCCACCTTTGCATTTTAAGGACATTTTGATAAGATATTACCGATAATGTCAATCCCTATAAAATTTTAAGCCTGGTGTATCAAAACAGATCTTAAGTGATTTATTGTGATAAAAAGTCTCAAGGGTCAATCGGAGTAGGCTTTTAGAGATTCCACAAAACGGCTCGGTTCCAAATCCAAATTGTATGCTCTTTATGCGAGCTCATCGGCAAATTCATTGCCTACAATATCCGCGTGACACGGAACCCATCTTCCAATCCCAAGACGTTTAGACGGTTCACGCAGTCTCCAACTAGCTTCGAGTTCACTAAGTTTGCTTTCAGCGCTAGCAGTGCTGCTTGACTATCAGAGCTTATATATATTATATGATTGACTAAAATTTCTGTCTGGAAAATAGAGGTGAATCTACCTTAATTCATACTGTGTTTAAATTTGGGACATTTCCCACAAATTCCAAAGCATACGTCGAGGTCCATGTTCGACCCATCGGTGTACCATATAAAGCAACCTGAATGCACAGATAACCTGTCCATTCAGCCAGACTTCTCTGGAGGGTAGTTCCACAATATACATTTTATTAAAGTGTGTAGTGCATGTATGATATACGAGATTACAAACCGCCCTGTTCGTGAACCCTATACAAACCCTCGCCCTCGCCTCCTAGTCTAAATAAAGTTAGGGAGGGAGGGCGTTAGGCACAGAAGTGCATTAAGAGCTACTTCAGGCGATGATCGCATCGCTCCAGTTGCCATTAAGAAGGCAGTCCTTTGTAGACTATTTAGTCTGTTCGCAATCGTCTTTTGGTTGGCTTTATTACAACAGACAATGGAGGCGTAGGTGATAATCGGCCTATCTATGCTACTGTACTGCCATAGGATCATACTGGGACACAAGCCCCAGTTGTACCCAACCATACGACTGCACGTACCTAAAACAATTTTAGTCGTATGACATATGTTGCTAAGGTAAGAGTTCCACGTTAGTTTTTGGTCGATTGTTACGCTCAAATACTTTACTTTTTCGATAACTAAAAGAATCGGGCGTTAAATCCCTTATATTGAAGTTGTTAAAACTTTATTTGCTCAGTGCCGCGTAATAAAAATACAATAATGTATCCTGCCCAGCCTGAAAAGCACCCACCTCCCACCGTACCTCAGTTACGTGCACTATCCCCTTTACCACCACTTTCAGCACCACCATTCCCAGCGCCACCACTCCCAGCACCACTACACTAGGAACGACACACCACCCTTGATAATACGACATGTGTTTCGCCTCTACACGAGGCATCCTCAGATGAAGTAGACTCTGCGGAGGTTGATACTATCTTCGTCAACACTAAATCCCATCACCAACACTCCTAGCACTCTCTCCGCTCTCCACACGCTCCTATTTATACAAATCTTTGATCAGCGAGTTGTATAAATATCAACTATTTCGTCTCGCCACTCACTTAGCCTTCAGACTACTGTACGTTAAAAAATTATTAAGTTTAAAAAATTGTTGGATTAGCGTAACATCAATAGCGTAGTTTTATTTTGATATATATTCAAAATAATCAAAAATCAGCATTTATCATTATGAAAAATACAAATTAATCATTAAAATAGCAGCTATTTTATAATGATTTCTTATATTTACGCGAACACTATACATTGATTAAAACTACTTATACGGATTTTATCGCGTTTTATTTATATTAATTTTAATACCCGACGTTTCGGGTGCTTTCCAGCATCCATGGTCACGGGGGACTGAGGTGACTGACGTCCCGATGTCAAAGTTAACCCGGAGTACCTTCAGCTTTTTAATTATTGTCTTTGATCCGATCTACGCAGAATGAACTAACTGTGTTTTGAAGACTTGCAGTGGTATGCTTGCTAGCAGCTATTTTGTTTTATAAACAACAATCCGTTTAATTCTTTTAACCTTTCTGCGTTCGATTAAAATTTGTCCGAACTTCGAAAAGATCCGTTCCGAAGGCACAGAAGATACTGGAATACAGAGATAGAGCATCGCTAATTCCTTCATTTATTTATTAACATTTATTGTTGGTATATTTATCCAAATTTTGCTTTGTTTTCCTTTGAATTTGGGCCCATTTCCTCATTTTGCTCAGTGGTATCTACGTCTTGAGTAACAGAAACAGTGGATGACCATACCTCATTATAATGATTTCTTACATTTACGCGAACGCTACACATTGAATAAAACATATTATAGCTGATGTGAAGCATCAGCGTTCCGGGAAGTCTGCAGTTTGTGATCATACCCTTGATGGCCCCAACCATTACATCAGATTTAATAGACCACAAATCTTCGCGAAAGAACATCGATTTCTACCAAGGATGATACGTGAGGCTATTAAAATTAAAAAACATCCTAATTTCAATAGAGAAGCAGGCTGGGTACTACCACCTGCTTGGGACCCTATAATCAATAAAATTAAAACTAAACCCAAGCATACCACTGCAAGACTTCAAGGCACAGTCAGTTCATTTTGCATAGATCGGACCATAAACAATAATTAAAAATCTGAAGGTACTCCGGGTTTAAGTCAGTCATCTCAGTCCTCCGTGACCATGGGTGCTGGAAAGCATACAAAACGTCGGGAATTAAAAATTATTCAAATTAAACGCGATAAAACCCGTAAAAGTAGTTTTAATCATACCTCATTATGTTTTCTCTTCATATGATCGATCAAGTTCGTAGTATTTCCACTTAGTTTAAACTGCCTTTTACACAAAGAACACTTGGCAAACTTTTCATTAGTCTTTTCAAAGTATCCCACGCACGTGACTTACTACTCATGTTTTATTGCTTAATTCTAAATTGTTTGTTACTCCACTCAAATTCGAACATCTACAATAATAAAACTGACTGGCTGACTTTTGTCTTGTAAATGAATGATATACGCACGGTAATTCCCCTACCATAGAGAAGAATCTCAAAGTCTACGCCTATGAATGAATGATATACGCACGGTAACTCCTCTACCATAGAAAACAATCTCAATACCTACGCCTTGGTCACTATGGCCGGGGAATAACCTATTTCCCAGTTTCCCTTTGCAACCGGGAGTTAAAAAACTCGCATACATTAGTAAGAACTTAGAATACGTTTCGAAACTATTCAGATGTCATGGAAAAATTACTAAAAAAAATCACAAGGAAGCTGGTCTTCAGCAATCAGACCCTCCCTCACATTCATGAGGCTCAGGAATAATTTGCTAGTCGCACGATCGTGAGTGTATGTAAATAATGAATGATTTAGGTCAAATAAATAAAATAATAAATATCAATTAAAATAAAATATGAATATTTATGTTTTCCTATTACTTTAATCAGTCTGTATTACAATTATATATAAAAATAAACTGTAATTATTTATAAAATAACGTATTACAAATGAGATCTTCCTAATTTCTATAATCGGAACAAAAATAAACTATAATTACATCAACAATCAACAAGATCTTAGGTTTTACTTATAACAATCAATGAAATCGACTTATTATTGTATATGATAAGCCTTAAAACAATTTTTATCACGGGATAAGCATAAATACACATTACATTTATCACACCTAATTTTTGAACGACTGCTACAGGTTTCCAATCTACAAGTCCTCGGCGCTTTTATGTCGTCGCTGGTGGGAAAATGTCATCATATCGTTTTTCTGCTGACGGTCTATTTGCCTGTCTGTATATTTTATAGTCACGACTAGATGATACCTGGTCATCATCTTCACTATCTCTTCGAGTTCTACTTGGTGTACAAGATAAGGCATCTGCCACATCCAAGCGGAAATCGAGTAAAGGCATCGTGTCTTTCCTTGCATAATTGTTTCTGTTGCAGTCGTTTCTATACAGCCTCCAAGAGTCACCTCCATTATCGCCCCGAAAGAAATACTACCCGGCTATATATATGCTTAGTAACAACTGTTTGTGTTCTCCACAAATCTCAACAAATCAGGAGATGGGCAGCAGCGTCTTCCTAATGACGACTAAAAATAAGAATAAAAAACTGCGGTTGCCAGCCCGCTTACCCAGCGTGGCAACTATGGCAATCCCCTTAGACAATCTATGGAGTAGGGTAGGCCAATGTTCAACAGTAGACTTTAGTAGGCTTTAACGGTACCCGCTTATTCAATGAACTCCCCTTCTAGTCTTATTTTACATATCGTTTTAATACAAATTATACAATGCATGCGTCCAAAATACATTCCATACAATCTATAGCCACTTTATCATATTTTTTTTATTTAATGGAAAATGTACATCGCGCTACAGACACTACGTAGAAGCCGCACAATAATAACCTCTTAATAATTTCAAGCTATCTCGGGAATGGGCATGAGTCATACGTAATACAGCAATAAAAGGAATCTCGAAACCTACGCCACACAAAAAATCACGATGAGTCCTACTTTATACTTACGGATGCGTAAAAATAATATTGTTATGGTGCATTGAGTAATGAAACTTGCTACTTTAAAGAAACAACACAATACTCTGAAAGACAGTAAACAAAAATTGTATAACATGTTCATATAACACATTCAGAAACTTATTTTTACTATGTTTTATTTTAACTATTATAAGTCAGTGCTCGACTGTTCACCAACTGAAAATATGTGGTGATGAAGACAGATGGTAAATCGCACTGTCTTAGCGCAAAAACTAAGCCTATTATAATTTTGCAGACATTGTAATCAAATTAAATTAAAACAAATGTAAGGAAGAAAGATGCTGTACAGCAAGAGTTACTTTTGCTGTATGCATTACGAACGACGAAGTATATCAATTTATTCGAATATTTGGTATGTAAACAAACAGAGGTGGAGACTGGCCGACCGTGTGGTTATCCGACAGAGCAAGGGAGGAGAAAGAATAAAACCTTTCATTTCGGAAAGTATGCACAGGAATACACAAGTATCCCGTAAGACACCGAATGGCGGGCTACTACTCGAAACTGGTAAGATTGGCTGATATTAAAATTAATAAGCTAATAACCGCGTGAAAAAAAGAAAATAAAGCCTAATTCGAAGCCTCAATGGCGTGCACTGTCACCGCCACCACTGTCGATAACCCGACATGTAGTGAGGTACTCATTAATAAACCTTCCTATTCACATACAACCTCGCAATATGGTCGTTTGCCACTTTCACCGTGGTCAACGATTGATTGTGTAGTTGGAGGATAGGTGTGCATTTTGCAGCGGATTGTTATTAATTTTACAGCAAACAGATGTGTATGTCAGGCGTATTTTTGGTCACATGTTTTATCCCATGAGGCGATCGCTCACTTTTTAAGTGGGGAGCAGCTGCATCGGGAAATTGTATAAATGTGGATGAAATGGCGACAGGTCACAGCCACAACGTGCGATCCCCGAATGCCAATAAGGCTGAAGGGGAAAATTTACAAATCGATCATCCGACCTGTCATCGTGTATGGAAGTGAATGCTGGGCCGTCAAGAAGAAGGATGAAAATAGATTGCATGCGAATGAAAGGAGAATGTTACGATGGATGTGTGGTGTGACAAGGATGGATAAGATAAGGAATGAGTATATAAGAGGAAGCCTGAAAGTAGCGCCAGTAGTAGAAAAGGTGAGAGGAAGCAGATTGGCACGGTTTGGGCATGTGATGCGGAGGGATGAAAGTCATGTCACAAAACGAGTGTTGAATATCAATGTGGAGGGACACACGGGCAGAGGAAGGCCGAATAAAAGATGGATCGATTGTGTGAAGAGTGATATGAGAATGAAAGGAGTAAGAATGGAAATGACGGCTGATAGAGAGGAACTAGATAGGAGGAGGAGGAGGAAAAAATATATATATATATATATATATATAAATATATAAATATATATATATATATATATATATATATATATATATATATATATATATATATATATATATATATTTATGTTCCCTTTATTTCGCTCCGAAACTTCGCTTGTATCGCAATTCAATACTGCCTCGGTCACTATCTTTAACGCTTTTATTTAGGACCTTATCCACTGAAACATACCGAATGGTTGACTAAGTGTGGAAAGTTCTCTCCTACTTCTGCCACTCCATACTAGATGGCGCTGATGGTGAAAAGTTCCAGCATGGCATTTTCTAGAAAGCTCTCTCAATGCCTGCTACTCGATACTAGATGGCGCTAGTGGCATTTACCGGCATTAACTATGGCGCGCAACAGTAGTATAGTTGTAGCCCGAATGAGTCGGCTCGACCGGAGAAGGACCACTTCCCCGCTCTCACAAAATACCAGCGTAAAATAGTATCTTAATGCTGCTGTGTTTTGTATGGTGAGTGTAGAGAACCGGAGACCCTTTTTACTGGAAACGAGGCATTCCATCTTATTCCTCACGGGTGATGACGCATCTGCATTTTGATTTGTAATCGAGGATAGATGTAGATATCCATGGGCCACAGTAACCACTTACCATCAGGCAGCCTATGTGCTCGTTTGTCACCCTATCCTATAAAAAATATCCATAGAAAATAACATAAAACTAGTTACATTATAAGTTATAACATTGTAGTGTAATGTTAACTGTAAAAATAAATACTTTTTGAAGAAATCCACTTATGCATTACTACGAGTGTGCCACTGAAAGTTTTTAGAACTGGCTACTTGTAAACGATATAATAAAAAAATAAGTTCTAATTTTGCGGCGGCAAATTGAAAATTGTCTGTGTCACGTCAGCATAAATTTAACGTGAGAATATTTTCGTTCAATGATTTTTTATGACTTTCGATGTCATTTAAGGCAACAAGAAAACTATGATAGACTTCAATTGGCCTTTTTCATGATGAAGCTCCATCTCATGCCACTGTTTACAACTGGTTTAATAAGTTTAAACATGGTTACACTAATCTCACTGATGATCTGTGTGAGGGAAAAACAGTTACTGCAGTGGTTCACTAACAATTGTTTGACTAACAAAAACTTATCTAGGATCCTCCTTCACCACAACAATGCCTCGTCACCCACTGCCAAGCAAACAATCGACTACTTGGCGACGTCAGATGTGGAATTACTGGGTCACCTGCCCTATAGCTCCAACCTCGCACCTTGCAATTTCCATTTATTATTCGAAAATAAAAGAGAAACTGTGGAAAACGTTTTACGGACGCCGAGGAAGTAGTGTCTGCGTTTCAAAATGCCGTTGTAGAGACTTTTAATGACAAGCGGGCAAAGTGCTTTTCTCTGTGGTTCCATCAGATGCAGCAATGTATTGCTGTAAATGGACTTTAGTTTAAAAAGATATAATAAAACTAATAACTTGCTAGTTTGTTCAGTTTTTATTTTTCTAAGAACTTTCAGTGTTACCCTTGTACTATAGCTTTACATTTTAGGGTAGGCAGAGAGGATCGATAGCCAAGAAATATTGTAGGCCTACAGTTGTATTTGTTGTACTCTTGGTTTATCAGGGTCAGGATAGTTTAGGGCAATGGTGGTTTACAGGATGGTCTATTACAGTCATGTATACCTCAGGGTAATCTTAAATACTGCCAGGAACTAATAGATGGATAAGGAATTGTGACCATATTTGTACAGACTTGACATGTGAATGATTTGATGTAGATTGTATTATTTTCAAAATCTAAATGGTTTTAATTTTTTTTATACATAAGTAAGTCTGCTTGCTTCTGCAAAGTAACACCAGGTTCTAGCTTAGCTTAAACCAAATTGAGAACCAAACGGACTGTCAAAGTACACTGCTGAACTGCTAGACCTCCGCTATAGTGCCTTATAGGGGTGATATTTACCACAGTTACCACACTTGACAGACAAGTTCATAATAAGATTTTTTTATTTTGTTATCATGAATATCCCATCTCCTGTTTTGAGTTTTCTTTTTCGCCTCCTAAGACACCCACGGAATGTAACAGGGATTCTCTTACGCCACCACTATGTAGCAAAGATTGGTAACACTAAAAATTTCCTATATTTTTAGACTGAAAATCATAAATATAATACCTTAATAATTTTCAATAGTCCTGGATAGCATGAAAAGAGACAATTTTGTTAATATAAATAATAATATTTAGAAAAAAAAAACTGAAAAATTTTAATAACTTTCAAATATTGCTTTCTGTTTATTATTAAAAAAGTAAGACTAAAGTTTTAGGCACGCCACATACTTCTTAACGAATGGGTCGGCCACACACATACTGAATTCCGATAAACTACCATAAGTGTGTGATGGGTCGTTTATTTTATATGAACTTGCGGCATTTGGAATCCCGAATCGGAATTCCGAAATGGAATCCTGGAACAGATTCTCATATGTATGTGGCAGGTCTTAAATGAATTCCTTCACTTGATCAAAATCTTATCATTATTTTGCCTTTTTAAAACCAGGAAACTTGTATTTCATGAAAGATAAACTCACACTTGTAAAACTGCTGCCCTCGCCAATCTATTAGTACTTCATTTGTCACTAACCACTGTGCGCATGTGACATAGCCATTTATAGAAAATTTCATTTTTAATTCTATCTTATTCTCTTAATATAATTCTATAAAAGATTGTAAATCACTCACCTGATTGTCAGAATCATAGTAAATAAGAGCTTTTCTGGTAAGAACTAAGAATCGCTTTCTATAATTAACTGGAGTAAATAGTTTCTTGTTTTGAGATCTCTTTACCATAAATGTTTGGCATATCACCTCATCCTCGTCTTGGGTGGACATTTTAAACTGAAATAATTCATCAAATATTTTTACAGACGGCCAAATTTATACCAATTATTTAAAAAATATTCAGTTTTAATGAAGTCACTTATTTTTATTTTGCTGTTTCTGGATTAGAGATTGGTAGTAAAGCAAAATACTTAATATTTGGATGGTTAATTAATTGAATTTCAATCCTTGAATTAAAAACTTGCAACAATAAATCATTCCAATCACAACAAGCGTGTATGTAATTGATAATAATAATATATTAGTAGGGAATTTCACATATTGTTAATATTAAAAACTATTTATAGTTAATAATTTACTAATGCAATTTCACACGCTGAACAAAACATGAAAGATCATGTTACTACCGGCCACAGATAGGGCTGAGGGCCGGCTTTTACAAAGAAAAAAATAAAGATTTGGAAGAAATAAATACCTCATATAGTTATACACTGATCATTCTACAACAACTTGAAATAAACACCAAGACTTGTGTTCAAAATTTTAAATTAGTCATCGAAAATCACAACATATTAGCACAGCACAAACATCAAACACAAATACGAAAAATATTATTTTAACACCAATATACTATAGATGATATAAATATGTAGATCACCAATACGATTACGATATTCCGATATTCGATCGATACCCTACCTATACCCACCTTTACCTAAACCCACGTTACGTACGTTAGTACTCTTATTAGTTTGTGCCTAAACCTAAACTCAACTCTCAATCACACTAATCTACAAAGGTACTCTGTGATCTGTGATCAAATAATAAAGTAGGTATATAACACTAACAAAAGTAAAGAAAATAGTGTCCCAGACATGGAGCTTAGAGAACAGGAGAACGACCGCTACGTACTAATACCCCTATTACACTACCCTGAATCAGGCTCCCTACACCCTGATTCAGGGTGGTAAGGATCCCTAATTAGGGCGTCAAAGTGTACCCGGTCTGCAGTGCCCTTCCACCGTCCAGTGTAATAACACTAAGGGAGTTAGGGCACTTATTCGATGCGCGACTAGGGATGAAAACAATACATCAATACTTTCAAACATCGATATATCGTTCGTAAACCTGGTTCTTCATGAGCTATGTTTTATGAACGATGTTCTGCCGCCAAAGGTTACGAAATAACCAACTATTCGAAGGTATAAAATACCGTACGTTAAAAGTTGCGAACGATGATTATCACGAATTTTATGTTGGCAAAAAATAAATATTCGCAACAAAATATGTCAATGTTAGATAACGTCTAAATTTTCAGTTAGGAGGTTTACTAGTATTTATCAGAAATAAATCAATCCCGAAAATTTTAATTACGAATCAACAAACAGGTGGATGGCCTTTCAGGTGAAAATAAATATACTTGAACTTCAGAAGTACAATTGTCTTCTATCGGTAATTCCATTTTAGATGTAAACTGGTGTAATTTTTATTGTGATAATTAATTAAGATAAGTTTACATATATTAAAAATGGACTGAAATTGTTTTATTCATTTTCTTATTAATAATTACATTGTTTGAGCTTTAACTTAAGGAATAGCTTAAGTACAGTCTTATATATAGGTTAATAGTTATTTTGTAATGGAAATTATTTTATCGGCTTACGGTACTTCGTATTTCGTTACCATCATTTTTCTGAAATATTGATTTTTATTGATGAACAGTTATTCACCTTTTTGTATTTCGGTATAGTTTCGTAGATGTATTCAGAAAATGCGATAATACTCAAGGTAACGTATGTAACTACCATAAAAAAATAACGCACCATATCATGAGAAATAAAATTAAAGACGAAGACAAGTTTCATATATTACTTGTGGGATATCATGAAAGGCTCCGTGGCGCAGTGGCTTAGCAATGAGTGGCTGCGCTGGGGGTCGCGGGTTCGAATCCCGCACGGAACAAGTATTTGTATGGCCTACAAGTAGTTGTTCCGGGTCTGGATGTTCGTCCTTGTGCAATTTATGTTTGTAAACTGCCCCCACAATACAAGAGAAAATCTTAGTGTAGGTGTAACGTTTTTTCAAGACAAAAAAAGGGTTATTTCGCGGGCTTCATAGCCTAGATAAGATTCATTTGCCTAACGTGGCAACTTGGGTATCCCGTGAACGGTTATTTTCAGGGGCTGGATCTACAATCATCCAGGAGAGAAACCACTGACAAGGCACCAGATTGTTAAAATTGTTATTTTAAAATTCAATTCGAAAGAAATAAACGTAAAAGTAAAAAAAAATTAAATAATTCTTTTTTTCCGATAATTATTCGATAAAATTAAGTGTGTAAAAATAAATAGTGTAAAACTTCCTAAAATAACATAAATATAATGTTTGATTATTATACTTCTTTGTTTCATTTCTGTTCAAAATGATTATTTATTCCTTATGTATGTATGTATATATTTATATGATGATATAAACATCGAAAAAATCGATATATCGTACATAAGCATTGATGTTTTTAATGAGCGATATTGCATCCTATAGATGTGCTTACTTGGAAATATTACGACTCGAATTAACTCAAGTTCAAATTCACACAACTCGAACTAAACTCGAGTTATGCAACTAAAGTTAGCAAGACGGAACACAGTAAATGATTTGTTACAATTACTTTTAAAATATCGATTCAATAAATATATGCATATCCTTTTTTCACTTGTCCAGCCCTGTGGCTGAGTAAGGGCGTAAAATCAGGGTAGTGTAATAACTGACGTCCCTAACTAGGGCCAACGCCCACCCTTCATTTAGGGCCCTGATTCAGGGTGGTATTATAGGGGCATAAAGCATAGCCCGCCTGTCCTTGAAAATTTGTGGAATTTATAGCGGCGTTGCTGTCGTTGAGTAGTGACGGCGAAGTTAGCTGTTCATGAGTACAAGTGGATGAAGTTAGTTGAATAATGTACAAATTTTCTTCGCGGCATTGGTGCGAAAATTTTCATGCTTAGTAATTTTTCAATTTTTGGCAAAAAGAAACATTAAAAAATGGATAAATATTTTATTGTGCGTGTGCGTGGATTTGCAAGTGGTTTAGCATCTGATCGGAAAAATAGACCGAAAATGACTTTTAATGAGCGAAGTTAGTGATCGCAGCGCCTCACTTATGGTGTCCATATTTCTGGGACACTATTTTCTACGGCGATCGTTCTCCTGTTCTCTAACCTCCATGGTCTCTTCATGGTCCTGTAAGCTTTATACTATGCCAAATATGAGAGTAAGTTCACTCGTATCTTCTGATTTATTAAAAAAAATGATATCTTGTGGTAGTATTATGTTTGAAGTTACTTAAGAAGACATCACGTCTTGAATTTACGGCATGATTAAGACTTTCGATCACCCAACTTGACATTGGAAGTCGTTTTTTATAACTATTTTTAAATTATGCTCATGCATCACTACAAGTATAAAGTATAATGCACACCAAGTACACCATTCAGCAAATTATTTTTGAATCTTAAACGGTTATGTACTTGGTTTCTTTTCATTTAACATTTTTTTGTAAAAATGTAATTATAATTTTTGTAACAATAATTAAAAGTGTACTTGGCGCGATGTTTTACAGTGAAACTGTTTTTGTTTGGATTTCATATCTTTTTGTCAACTAGACATTTTCAGGTTGTGCATTATTCTCAACACGTCAAGTTCGAGACATTTTTTGCTCTTAAACTACGTCTACAACTAATTTGCACTTATACGATAATATGGGTAGATTTATTACATGAAAACGCTTTCATCAATCTAGCTCACATTATGTTTAAATAAATTTTATTTTGCTACTTTAAGAAAACTTTTTGAAAAAAATCTCCGTGGACGTCCGAATTTTTACGAGGTTTTTTTAGTGTATAGAATAGGTGTGATTAACGAGCACACGGTCCACCTGATGATAAGTGGTAGCTGTAACCCATAGACACCTACATTTATCTTAGTTTGCGAATTAAAATGCAGATGCGTTGTCAGCCGTGAGGACTAAGATAGAATACCTCTTTTCCAGTAAAAAGGGTCACCTGTTCTCTACACTCACCGTTCGAAACACAGCAGCATTAAGCTGCTATTTTACGCTGGTATTCCGGGAGAGCGTGGTCCTATCCCAGTCGAGCCCACCCATTCGTGCTACAACTTTACTATTAATATAAATATAGATGCAGCGTAGCTCTATCAAATATAAATAGGTAGTCACGATAACTCTCGAAAAATTTGACCTATCGTGACCGCCCAAGTAGAGAAGTATCGTGTGGATATTCGGTAGAAACAGAAACAGAAACTTTTTTATTCAATACAGATTATAAATAATACTTATTGAGTCACTCTTTTGTTTAATTACCACTGGTTCGAAAAAAAAACCTCTGTCCTGGAAAGAGACGGAAAGAAACCCAGCGGGACTTATTTTTTTTAAATAAAAGCTTACAATCATATATTATTACACAAATAACAACACAACAAATTAGAACTAGCGATCACCTCATTTCCAGGGGTTATTATCATTCATTCATTATACAAACTTAGTTTTGGAACGAACCAGTAAGCGGTTTTTAGATATTGTAATTGTACCAATATCGTATCAGTTGGTATCAGTATACGTATACGGTTTGCATCGCCCACTCGCCCACCTCTATCAATCAGTTAAGTTAGTCATCTCATGCGTGGTAATCTCTAGACTATTATTTATAAAATAAAATGAATTGATCGGTAGATCAGAGATAAATACTAAATTATACATTGTTTTTTGATAATTCTACTCCTTAATTTAATAAATCGAGTATTGTGATTAAAAAAGATAAATCTTATTTCAGAGAGTTGTATCTTATTAACTAAATAAACATTTTCAGTTCAATTGCTTGTTAAAATATAAATAAAAATGTCTTCCGATACGGCACAAGTCAGTTCCCTGCCATTACCACCAATGCAATATATAAATTTTTACACGGATGAAAATGTACGAAGAAATAGAGCACCTCTCCCACCACGTCCAATACATGATTCTTATTCAATGTTTGGACATGCATTTAATGCTGATGATACAATAATAAGGTCTCTAGAAAGTCAAGTAAGTGACTGCACAAAATATTTTACTTGAATTACGGCCATTTTCAACATTTTATATTATTTTAATAAATTTACTACCATATATTTTTTTCATATACATCAATTGCTTTTAGGGCTTTCGTCGGTTATATCCCATGCATTTTGAGAGGCGACGAGAATTAAAGAAATTAAATCACTCTTTACTAGTGAATTTTTTAGATCTTTTGGACTTACTTGTTCACTGTCCTGATTCACCAAAAAGAGCTGAAAAGGTTGAAGATCTGAGTTTATTGTTCATACACATTCATCATTTATTAAATGAATTCAGACCACATCAAGCTCGTGAGACATTAAGAGTAATGATGGAGCTTCAGAAAAGACAGCGTGTAGAAACTGCTATGAGGTAGCTTAATTTTTTACCTATAATTTAAAATTAGTACCTAAACTACCGAAAATTATTTTGTCTATGATGACATCCATCTAGATAAACTTGGTTAGTAAAACATGAAAATTCAAAATTGTAACCAAACTGTTATAGCTGTTTCTGATACAAATAAATAAAATTGAAGTGTGCTTACAATGTAAAAACATTAGTAAATAACAGTTTCTTACTAAATGCATATTATGTATATACGGTACTTGTAACAAAAAAAAAACAAATTTTTAATGTTTTTGTCTGCCTGTCCATTTGTTCCAGCTAATCTCCAAATTGGCTGAACCAATTTTGACGGAACTTTCATTGGTAGATAGATGTTGTTATAAGGAGTAACTTATGCTATTTTTGTATTAGAAAAATAATGTTCATGCCAAAAAGTAAAACATATGTATTCTATAGTAATAAATTCCACACAGACAAAGCATTGGGCTACAGCTATTTATATATACAGTTTTAATTTAATTTCTTTTATATAGTATTTAGATTGATTAAGACCACATGGCCCAACTGTCTAAGTAGCTGGTTACTATCTCTTGCCTTGCCTTTTATCCAACATTAATTTTTCAGAAGTATTTGTAATAGTCCATACCTGGGATACTACTTAGCCTACCTCCAATATTACTAACATATTTTAAACATTGCCCAATAAATTGTTGGTACAAGTAGGTGCTTGTATCGATGCATTTACTTGCAACATTACAGTAATATCATATATATGTTTATAATGAAAGCAACTGCACTGTTGACAGCTTGCAACTGTATTTATATTAGAGCCATTATATAGAAAATACCTATGTCTTCAAGACAAGAGTCAATTGGCTTTTGTTACGCTAAAACAGTGCAATTTACCACTTAGACTACCTTACTTTCTACCAATTGGGATTGTACTTCAGCACTGGTTTATTATGAATAAAAACTAATCTTTTCAATTTACTTATAACATTAATAATAATAAATATGTTAAATGTGTTTCTTGGTGGGTAAAACACTTTGTACCTATTTAATATAATACACATATATAAGATTTAGATAAAAATACAAGAAAGGATAGGAAGTATGATGGGAAATATTAGAATTCCAAGTAAGAAGAAGTTTTGAATAGATTTTTTAAGAAAAGGGATTAAGCACAGCAAAAACATGGAAACAAGGATTTCCACAAGCATATAGCTGAATCAAAAAATTATTTATTGAAAAAGGAGGATGAATGTACTGGAGTATGCAGGGAAAGAATATTACAGCATATAAGAGCAGTTTACACCATGCAACAAGCATTTTCACGCAGAAATTGAGAAAGTTTTCATGTGAAAGCTTGAACTCTCTGTATAATTCTATCTCATAATAAACGTGGGTCATGACTGTTCAGACGTCACAACTTGGATATGGGGCAAAAAGCAAGTTTCATATATTCTTAACGATATGGGCCTATAAATTCTTCTATATTGATACTAAATAATATGTTTATATTTTGCAGATTCCAGAAACACCTGGATAAGGTTCAAGATATATTACAAAATGCACTTCAAAGTCTACCAGATCAAAATGAAATTGAATCAAATTTTAAAGTACCTATAGAGATGCTGGAACATATGGATTGCAGTCCTAGTGACAATGCAAATGCAGATTCTTGCTATGAACTCGACCGTATTATGTGCAGTGTTATTGATAACATGAGATAGATGAATTTAATAAATAAAATTACTTTTAATTCAAACTGATTTGGGAATCCTCAACTTAATACATTAGCGTGCATATTTCTCACATGTCAACAATATTTAAATAAAAAGTCTATAAATGTGAACAAAATGATCTTCAATAATTTTTCAAACATAATTGATTATATAAAATTATTTTTAACTCACAGTTTTGGGAATCCTCAACTTGTTACATTAGTGTGCACTTTTCTTATATGTCAACAATATTTAAAGAACAAAGTTTTTAAATGTGCAATAAAATGGCTATCAATAATTTTTCAAATAACTATCTTACACAAAACTTTTTAAAAATGGTAAAAGAAAGAGTAAAATTATGTGACAGAAAAAGACAGAAGAGAGAGTGTAACATATATTTTACTTTTATTTTTTATTGTGATTGTTCTTGTGATCTTTTAACTCATGAATGGTAACAAAATACCTAGGCATTCTCATTGACCAAAAGTTAAATTGGAACAAATATATATGTATACTGACAAACAGAGTAAGAAAGTTAATTTATATATTTAGGGACTTATGTAGAGTTGCAACATTTAAATAAATTATACAGGCCTATAAAGTTTTATGTGAGAGTATAATTACCTAACTATTGCATATATACTTGGGGAGGATCAGCTACGACATTCCTGCTCAACTTAGATGTTTTTAAAGTTTGCATTGTATTTACCTTTTACATATCAAACTATATCGATTTAAGAGGAAACCTAAGTCCTGTCAGTTAAAAAGCTGATTAAAAAGCTTGACAAATGTCTTAGAAGATATCACCAATAAGATATTCCAGAATTGCCAATAACTAAGAAAAGTATAGACAGATGCCCTATCCCTATCAGAACAGTAACTAAGTGTTCTTGTTAAATAGAAGTACAAATACTTAGCACCATATTTATATAAAAAATTGAATAGTGCTTGTAAAGCAAAAAGGGAACAACTATATTACTAAAAGAAAATTATATTGTGGCTCAACACTTTACTACCATGAAACTGAATTACTTTTGGCCTGTAATTAATCTATAGAATAACATATACATCGATTTTGATTTATAAGCCAGTGCTTGACCACAATCCCAAGGGGTGGTTAGTAGTGATACAGCCTTATGGTAAATCACACTGTCTTAGCGTAACAAATGCCTATTCACTCTTGCCTTGAAGACGCCCAGATTGTATTCTTATGGAAAGATAAACGCTGGCAAATTATTCCACTCTTTTGCTGTACCCATTAAAAAAATCGAAGTAAACCGTTTGGTTCTAATGCGTGGAATATTGACAACAAAGAGGTGAAGACCTACTGACCGCCTGGTCGTGCGATGGTGGAAAGGAGAGGGAGGAATTAGAGCATGCAATTCCTGCGCACACTCTCCGAAATGCATCCTATAGAGTACCGAGAGGCTGGCTACTCTGCGCCTGTACTCAAGGCTGACAAGATTGGTTTCAACTAAATCGAGGTCACCAATGAGCCTCTTAGCACATCTCTGCACTGAGTCAAACGCTGCCAGGAGGCATTTTGCAGCATCAGCCCATATGTGACAGCAGTACTCCATGCACGACCGGACTTGCGCTGGGTGTTTACACTCTGCCTTTTTGAGTTATCCTTAATATTATTATTATTTAATTAATTGAAGTATTATTTTGTATTTAATTGACTTCGACTATTTGATGATTTTCTCTATTTATTTCTATTGAATATAATATAATTTGTATTTTGTATTTTTTTGTATTGAAATTGCCAATAAAACCGAAAATAAAGGCATATTAGTCCACAACCATTTTGTTACTTTTGCGAATTTTTTCAGTCTTGTATAAAGACTATAAAAATAACCGTAGATCTGGGTCAAAAGCCAGTTGTAAATTAAAACTTGTGCGCAATTAACCTTATTTTTAATCACTCCGGAACCAATAAAATTGTTACTTGCAATTCCTCGCAAGGTTCAATGTAATTTTTATATAATAAATAAATTAATGATGAACATGTAAAAATATTAAGTTACGACCCAGTGCGATTTTTTAACCCTTATTGAATTTTATTGTTTAGATTTATTTCGCACTATTTCACTTGGTTATTATTCTGGAGATTGAATGATCATTAAAAATTGCAGTCTTCTAAAAACTGAAAACGGTTTTTTATTTTGAGTTTAAAGTTTTCGGGACCATAAAATAGCACACTAGGGGACGGAGCTTTGAATCCATTAGTGTGACCCTAACAATTTGGTGATCATACTTCTTTAATGACCAACCAACTCGCAACAATGACTGACGTCGAGTTTGTTGGTGCATAATGTCTGCTCAGTATAAGTAGGTAGGTTACTACTACTTGCAATTTATGTTCTTCTTCATGAGAATCCCATATTACCCACTCAATTTCATAAAGTTCTAAAAATAATTGTTTTATTAAAACACAGGACAGATTAATAAACGAATTGCCGTTTTTAAACGTAGCACGTTCTTTCTCTCTATGTCAAACTTCGGCGGCAAGTCAGCGAGAATGTAAGTACTCGCTCACGCTCGCGCTGCCCGTCCTTTGACTTCTGCGCGAAAAACCGACAATCGAGGGAACGCCGGGCAGCGGCAGCGGCATGGGCAGTAGCTTGTTTACATACTCGCCCAACAAGACTGAGTGTAAATGGGGCAATTAAGTTTTATTCAGCTTGCGTGCGTGATTTATCTAATTAATAATAATTATGTACTTAGGCTATTAATCGTCGGCAAGTAGTCTACATCAAAGGAGTGCCATCTCCTGTACGTAGTACTATTATTTATTCTGTCTTAACAACTACTGACATAGGTGTGAAATGGACATTAAACATAACCTTTGTTTTGTTCATTTTCATATTTAGACCTATCCGGTGGGATACACTATTGAGGTCATTGAGCATAGTGCCCAGGTCCTATAGCGATTCTGCCATAAGGACACTGTATCGTCGGCAAATCGAAGGTGAGTGATGTAATCGCCATTGATGTTAATACCGTATCCTTTCCAGTCCACTAGCTCGAAAACTTCATTCAATGCAGCGGTGAAGAGTTTCAGGGATATAACATCACCACAGAAATCGAAGTCGCATAAACGTGTGACCTTGTCGCCGCTTTTATGGGTTAAAGAACATAATTCACCATTTTGTGATTTAGTTGTGCGGGGAACGTCGTACGTGAATCTTTGTTATTATAAATTTATGCACTGCAGCATAATCAGTTGTAAGAACTCATAGAGGACGTGTAATTAAATTTATAAAGACAACTTTTCATCAGTAAGTTGATTATTTACTAATTATTTTACATCTAGATACATATTTTACTATGACATTTACCTTTGCAAACTCATTTATTAGATAATTAATAGAATCAGGCGTTACTTTGCGGAAATCCATTATAATAAAAAATAAAAATATAAATTTCTTCGCAACCTTAAGCTAAATAAATACAATGATGTGTCTTACCTGGATTGAAGAGCACCTCCCGCCCTCCTTCAATTGCATGCACTACCTCCGTCACCACTAGTCCCAGCACCACTATTCCAGGTAGACACACCATCGACGATAATACAACACGTGTTTCGCCTGTACACGAGGTATCTTCAGGTAATGTAGACTATACGGCGGCTGACCGCTAAGTGAGCGGCGAGTTTTTTTTTTGCGCCCGAAGCAAATATGGGCAACCCTCCGGAAAGCGGGGGAGGGAGGTTGAGAATGCTCATAGTATACCACGCTGCCGGCTGCGTGGTTATGTGGTGACTTTTACCCACTAAACTCAACCTTTTAGGAATTGGCTTAACGATCTGACTAGAGATCTCTAAGCCGTATACGAACGCGACCCTCCTTGGCAGAAAGGAGGGCGCAATGAGCGGCGAGCCGAAACAGCTGCTATTTATACACGCCGACACAATCGCTCCCCACCAAAGTAGCGAGTGATCGCGCCGTGCGATAACAAACCTGCTACTAATTATCATTATTGTTATGATTAATATTTTTAAATACTATTATTATTATTGTTTTATTGATATTATTATAGTTATTTATTATTAGCCCTCAAGCACTGACGTGCAATCTAGTAACACTAACACTGACGTACGTATGACATATGTCTATGATTTTAAAGACCTCTTGTGCATCGATAGAGTGTAAATATTGTGATGTGTATTTACATTTTGGTTAAATATATTTAATATAACCTAGGGATATTAAAAAAAAAACAGTTAAGTAATTAAAGCAAAATATTTATTAATCAACGGCCTTAGAAGTAATGAAATTAACATAATATTTTTTTAAATCAACTAAAAAATAATTTTAAAGAATAAGAACGTTTATTATTGGTTTTGTTACTAAGAATGGTTTTAGTTATAAAAAAAATAGCAATCACATAAATAATGAAAATTAGGCACTTTTTAACAACAGTTGTTTCAAGTCGGCTTAGAGCACTGCAAACATAATGGTTTACCGCATGCTTGACAACCGTATCTTGTTTTGCGACGTTTTAGTTTATAACACATATAGCAATTCTTCATGGTTTCAAATTTTATAATTTCATGACTTGGTTGACCCACTTCGGTAGCTATATTTTTGCCCAAGATACGACCAATAAGACTCGAAAGCTCATGTGAAAGTTGCGGCGTCGTGTATCTTCGCTCGAGGTTCGGCTTTACTAAGCTTTTTCCAAGATTTTTCATGAAACTCAGACGATCCGAAGTGTTATAATTTGACATAAAAGAATTGACATCAGCAATATCTAAAATTCTGTAGAATATGATCAACGGCCATCGCCTAGACCTTCTTGCACAGCAGTATTTGGCGCATTTTCATCTAAGGAATCAACATCTTCTTTACAAGTGTTATAAAATGATATTATTTCTGGGATCCCTTTGACCGAATCCATGCTCTCTGATGGTGCATCGACGACAACATTATAACAGTTTTGTGTTTTTTTGGTACATATGACAACAACATAATGTCTTTCGTGAAACCGTATGAAACTGAATGAACTGGTCGAGATTTGGAAAGAAATTCAGGTGGTATTTCCCTTTTTTTTTAGTGTCCCTACATATGTCAAACAATTTTTTTTAATTCTCTGCATACTTCAATCGAGGAGAAGTAATTATCTACAGTGATGTTTCGATTAGTTCCCATGATGGGTTTTGCTAAACGTAAAACACATTGTGTAGGTACCATCAGTTTTTTCTGTTCGTCGGTTAGTCCGTTGCCGTCACTGTTCTTGCCCGTATAGAGGTAAGCATTGTACAGGTAACCGGTGGTACTATCAGTTAGACATTTTATTTCCAATCCATACTTGCAAGGTTTCTTAGGCATGTACGAGGGTGGATTGAAAAGTACTCGGCCTAACACAGATCCATTCAATTCTAAAAATCAAATCTACCCACATTATTTAGTTCAGTTCAGACTAGTTCATTGTGTGAAGTTCGAAACGTGTGCGATAATTAGTTGTGATTTTATAAATTTATTAACAAAGTAATCGGACATAATTTCCGCGAATGGAGCAAATCGAGCAGCGTGCCGTCATTAAGTACCTCCATAAGAAGGGGCTATCATCAAAAGCCATCCATGATGACATGGTCAGTACATTAGGCGATTGTGCTCTGTCATATTCATCCGTCAAAAAATGGATAGCAGAATTTAAGCGTGGTAGAGAGAGTGTGAAAGATGAACCCCGCTCTGGAAGGCCTTCGACGTCAACTACTGACGAAAATATTAAAAAAAGTACTTGATTTAATAATGGGAGACCGCAGATTAAAAATTAGAGAGATAGCCGAGATTATAGGCATCTCTTATGAACGAACTCAAAACATCATTGTCAATGAGTTGGGTTTCCACAAGGTGTCTGCGAGGTGGGTTCCGCGACTGCTTTCAGTTGAACAAAAAAGGACGCGATTGACTATTTCACGCGACTGTTTGGAGTTATTTGAAATCGATGCAGATGATTTTTTGAATCGTTTTGTTACTATGGACGAAACATGGGTTCATTACTGTACACCGGAAACAAAACAACAATCAAAACAGTGGAGAAGACCTGGTTCACCACCCTCTAAAAAGGCTAAGTCGATTTTGTCGGCAAATAAGGTGATGGCTTCAGTATTCTGGGACTCGTAAGGTGTGATTACGATTGATTATCTTGAAAGGGGTCAGACTATAAACTCTGATTACTACTGCACCTTACTACGTCGTTTACAAGAGGAAATAAAAGAAAAACGTCGAGGAATGCTCAGAAGAAAAGTCCTGTTTCATCAAGATAACGCCCGTGTTCACACGTCAGTACAGTCAATGGCTGAAATTCACAACTGTGGCTTTGAACTGTTACCGCATCCGCCTTATTCACCTGATCTGGTACCATCAGACTTCTTTCTGTTCCCTAACCTAAAAAAGCACTTGGGAGGTCAAAGATTTTCGACAAACGACGAGGTCAAAGCAGCTGTAGACGCATATTTTGACTCTAAGGAAGAATAATTTTTTTTCAACGGTCTAAATGCTTGGAAGGGGAGGTGGCAAAAGTGTATTGAACTTGATGGTGATTATGTAGAAAAATAAAAATATAACTGATTTAGTATGTGTTTATTTTCTTGGTTAGGCCGAGTACTTTTCAATCCACTCTCGTACTTCTTCCAACTGCACCTGCCTCGAAAAGACACTAACATTTCGTCGATAGTGGTATTCTCTCCAATTTTATAATACTTTTGGCAATTGGCGACAAATTCATAAAATATGCTCGAGATAGGAGCAGCGACATCAGACTGTTTTCTTTCATCTCTGGTAGATGCATCATCAAACCGAAGACTTACGAGAATCATTGCAAAACGATCTTTGGACATTACTCCTCTAAAAATATCTCTCCCTGTTCCATCAGTAGCAAACAATGCATTTATGTCTTCATCATTCGATTTGAATGCTGCACTAAAAATCAACAGCCCAATGAAAGCATCCAACTCTACAGAATCTAAGTCCTTCAGTTCAGGTTTACCTTGTTGCTTATATTTTTGCCTTATCAATTCCAGTTTTTGGTTAGTATTTTCTATAATTTGTGTTTTAATATTGTCAGTTATTAGCAAACTAAATAATTGTGAAGGCGGACTATCCGGTGAAAAATCAATTGTAGTTATTGGAGTAACGATGTTGTGCGCAGGTGTGCGTGTAGTTCTCGATGGCCCTTCTGCAGACCACTTCATGCAGCGTTTTTTTCCGTAGTAGTACTTTCTGCGAGATTGCGATACATTACCCTCGGCAACTGTATTTACTTGAGAATCGCTTAACTGGACGCCAGTTTGCCTATTTTCAGAATCAATATGGCGGGAAAAAATGTGACAAAGGCATACCATCTTCAGAAGAGTCAGGGTCCGAAGCCCAGCACCAGCGGCCTCTCCATCATCACAATATTCCTCTTCTGAATAATCATCGCGGTCCGACTGAATGTAATCATTTTCATCCGCCAATGATTCATCTGATTCACAAAGCCGAGATGCGATAATTTCTTCGTTATTAGTAGCATCACCTCCAATACGTAGTATTTTTCTAGACGAAGATACGCCGGAAGGAGAATTACATCGCTTACGATTCATTTTATCTAAAGACAAACATAAACACATAGTTTAAAAAAATCACACTAACACTGACAAAATGTACGACGTACGTCAAGGTATCAAACTTACCTATTTAGACACGTGCCACACGTCTGCACTCCACTGTTACGCGGTCGTTACTGGCGAATAGGAAACTACCAAAAAGGACGCGTTCGAAATCCCGCGTAATTTAAAATTTACATCGAAAAATTGTGTAGGCGACGTACCACATACGTACGTCAGTGGTTGAGGGTTAATAATCTGAAAATTATTATTAAAGATTATCCTTAAAGATGTTTAACAAAGGTGAATTAGAAACATTTCGACGTCGATCGACGTTGACAAACCAAGCAATGTAATCTGAAACATTAGACATGTGCATTGCGAATGTTTTTAACCTGTTAACCAAGCCTAGCTCACATTCGAGCGCGCAATACCAACCTTACGCCCGCCAAGTAGTGATCGAATTAGATCAGAATTATGTAAACATGTCTACCTATGAAAAAACTATTTTTTCGTTTTAAACAAAACCAAAGACACTATGCAATAGATATTAGTATCAAAGACAAAGATATGCTCTTTTATTTTAAACCATAACCTGGCAATGTTTCTTAGAAAAAAAAAAAAAAGAAATCACTCTGAACTTTCGGCGTTCCACGTGCCGTTTTGATGATGGTGCTCCGTCTTTTTTATAGAATTTTATATTTGTGTCTGGTCTAAAAACGAAAGTATTATACTTTTTTTATATTCCTTGTAATATAGTGAACACATATATATATAATTTGTGGTATAAAAAGTGAAAAGTAAATTGCCAAAAGTGCTTCAAAATCTGGAAGGCCCATTATGGCGGCTGGGTCATAAATGTGGTATTTTTCACATTCTCATTTATTTTTAGTGTAAAATGTAAGTAAAAATAGTTTTCTTACATATTTCAAATAACTTGACGTTGTATTTATTTCAAATTCACACAAAACTATTTTAGAAATATTGTTCTAAATGTCACACAGATAAAATATTAATATTTAATTTTTTTTAATTTCTTTATATTTTATATTTTGGTATGAGTAACGAATGGAAACACATAAAACATAAAAATATACATATTTCCAAACATTTTAATATAAATTTCTCTAAAAACAAAAGTGTAGAATTCAAATTAGTAGTAATTTTGTCACTAAAATTGAAGTATATACCACTATACAGCTATACAGGGTAATTACGTATTTTATTACAATTTCTAGCAACCAAAAATAATTTTATTCGATAGTTTATACATTCAACAAGAATTCCTGTAAGTTTTATCCATAAATATTGTCTCAAAGTGAAAATATAGCAAAATTTGCAATATAGCAAAAAATTTGCTAATTTTCAAATTTTCCCGCCATTACGGTCCCGAGCGAACGGGAGTATAACATGTCGCGCGCTGTCAGAGCTTACAGGCGGTAAGATTGGCAACATCGGTTTTGGAAGAAATCGAGCGCTAATTCATTTCTATAGTCTTATTATTACGATTTCTGTGAACATCGCCCTGTCTTACACCTCTCTGTAGTTACTAAAGATAGGTATTTAAGGACAGGTTTCGTACTCTGGTTCTGTCAGGGGGGGTACACTTCTATACTTTAGGTTGGGGTTCAATAATTTGCAAAGACACTAGTACCATCTTGTACTATATCCCCATAAACTTTCGAACATTAAATTCTAAAAGGTGCGCTAGATGGCGACTACACCAATTCTGGTTATTCTGGAAATGGCAAGTGGCAACTTTATATGACATAATGGCTACCGGCGCTGAGCAAGTTGTTGTTTTATTATAGTTTATAAGTGATTTTCGGTTGTTGCTACAATAAGTTTGGTTGGGATTAGCCCTCTGTTTCTTTGTTGTCTGTTTAGATTTTCATGCTGGAATTACATTGTATGTTTGTGTAGTGTTGTGCGAAATAGACGCTTTCATTTATCATTCCGGTAACCCAGTGGACATATTTAATTTGGTTTGGTGTTGTATTTTGCGGAATAGACGCTTTTACATCGTGTATGTTAAATATATATATATATATATATATATATATATATATATATATATATATATATATATATATATATATATATATATATATATATATAACAAAAATAAATGTTAATATTACTGAAATCTATAATACGTCTTTAATTGAACCCTAATCCCTTAAAATATAAATGTACCTATAGTATAGATAGCTGTATATACATAACTACATACGGCTATCTATAGTCAACACGATATTGAGATTAGTTCAAGGGATATGATATCAGGCGGCGACACTATTCATATTGGGTGACAAAAAATCCTAGGAGATGGCTCTCTATTTCTGTATATATTACTCTACTCTATGGGTTCTGTACTCGGATAGTCATCGTAACACTCATAGATTACTGACTATATCGTAGACAGAGAATGGACTATATACTAGAGAGTAACACTACTCTGCCCTTCTTATGAAGAGTGCAATAACTAGACGTGGGTAGTTACGTCATTTTCAAGAAACGTAACGAAACCAGTGACTTGATCGGCGTCACCTGTTTCAAAACTAGTGATTTTTGTAACTGGCTATTTTTATTCGGCTACTGTGATTGTTGCATAAATATCACCACCAACTATACAGTTACACGCGAAACGAAAATAAATGTAATCACAATCTGTGTTTGTAGCTATACAGTAACTGTATACTGTTAAATGAATAAATTAACTTCCCTTCATACTTTATTCAGGTTTAGGACTGACTGCATTAAATGTATTTATGATTGATTTGCGTTTACTATGACACTAAGATTTTCATAAAATTATTAATGCAGGCATATTTAGTAGTCAATTTGTATATACAATGATTATTGATATTTACAGTTTATTTAAACTTTTTCAACGTATTTACTATCATTTGTTTTTGCACTTTTATTTATACTGTACAATTAATTTGTTTGTTTGTTTGGCTATTTACACACAGTTTTTAAGTTTTATAATATTATAAACATTTAAATTTTTTATACACATTTTTTAGTTTTATTTTAATTTTATGAATAAACGAATTCATCTATGACTCCGTCAAAAATGTTTTAAAAATTATTTTAGTTAAATTCAATGTGACTCGCTTCCCGGAATCGCAAACCGTTGAATTTATTTACAAACAGAGATTACTCTATTTTATTGGCTATGTCTATAGTCTTACGTATGAAAATTAAACGTACAATAATACTGTTACTTACGATGTTTTGTTTATTGTTGTATGCCACATGTGCGCTTTACGTTCGACCGACCGACAGTCGACTCCCGCAATAATCATGGTTAACAGTAATCATAATCACGCATTTACAAAAATCACTACTTGTAACATGACCCGAAACTAGTGATTCGGTTACATGTCGCGTAGCAAGTTACTGTATCTAGTGACGTGAAATAACGCCCACGTCTAGCAATAACTTGGTTTGGGCTATTTTCGAGATAATCGCAGTTAAAGATTTAATTTTTGTTTTGTCTGTATCTTCGTAACTATGATAGCTATTTATTTGAAACTTTTACCATACGACAGATAAAATGATGCAGAAATCTTTGTAGTATATTATATTTGTACATACCTACATTTATATAGACTTTAAAAACACAATAGTGTATTTATCTGTAGGAAGGTTAATTGTTTTGATAGAGTTACTAATCATAACCGCAATAAGTAGACTACTTATTGCAGTTATCGTTAGTAAACCGACAAATTGCTCTTTTGAGTAGCATAAACTGTATGTCCTGTAGTTTCTTTCCAACCATTAGTGCAATAAATGTCGTAGTTATTGCGGTTTTAATTAGTAAATTATTTTAATCAGACACAATGCAGCGGTGGTTAATTGCAAAAATATTATTAGTTTATATGAAAAATAATTTAAACTATGTATGAAAATGTCTATTAACCTGTTAGCTCACTCGAGTCTACAGGTTAATTAAATTAACTGTTGTGAAAAATATTACAAAAATATCACTTTACCACCTAAAAATAAAAATTAAATCCCTTTAGGCCACTTTAAGCGTTTTCTTTCACGAAAATTATGTAATCACGACTTAAGGAACTTTGCAATTGCACATATTAAAAGCAAGATACCTATGTAACTTTAAAAAATCAACTAATCGTTCACACAATTTTTTTTCCTAGTATATATAAAAAATGTTATACTAAATCTACTAAGGCAGATTGTGAGATCAATCTTTAAGTCAATCTTGATTCATTTAAAGTAACTTAAATTTCAACGCGAAGAAAACATTGGAATTTGAGTAAAATCTATGTTTGACATGTCTGAGTTTAATGTATCATCGCACTATTTAGTCACTGGGTAAATAAAACTTATTGGGGGCATGTTCGCGGCGATAATATAATATTTTTGGATTGAAACATTGAATATGTTCTTTAATTATGTGTTTGTCTAATGAATTTATACGTTCATAGCTTCCTCGTTTGTCTGTTTGGTCATCAACTTCCCTACTGAGTGCCAATTTAATGTATCTATTATTTGTTGGCTTATATCCAAGTGTTGTCAGAAAAACAACCTGACAAACTTCACATTTTGATAAAATACATTTTTCTTTGGCGGTTATACTGCGCATTTTTTCCCTGGATTTTTACGGTATATGGTTCAACCATCCCTTTTATAAACAACCCTCATGATTCCCAATTTAAATTTATGTACCGATCGTGGATATCTATTCAAATTTTTTCTGCAAACTTTGTCATAAACTTTTTTCCACATTAATCACCACATAGTGGTAATAATACTAACTCTGCATCAGCGCTTTCTTTCTTCTGTTTGTTGCGTTGTCTCAGTGGAATATTAAATGCACGCCTTTTCCTTGGTAGACCTTATTTGATAAATCCTTTTTGATTTGCAGGTAATATTGATGGTGACTCTACTTGAGATGCGTAAACCGAAAAGAAAGAAAGGGCTTCCTGTTCGGCATTCGCATCTTCAATTTCATTTTCTAGTCCATCAGTGACACATTCCCCATCTTTCCTTTTTTGTTTTATTTAATTTCTGGTACAGTAATCTTTGAGGTCACAAGTGCTAGCATCAGGCACTAATGTCCAGTGATAACATCAAGCCTTTGGTCCTTCATTGTATTTTTTGAAAATCAAATAAAGTATGGTCCATTATTTTGGTCTCCGTGATTGTCTTTAGATGTTGTTTTATGATTAATTGTGAATTTCTGCATTAGGTTTTATATTTGTTGTACTAGTTTCATTGCAGGTGTCGGAATTAAGTCTGAATTCACGGAAAAATCAAGTAAATATTCTTTGTTTTTGACGCTATCGGCGGAGTCCTCAAACATATATACTTATGATAACTGATAACTACTATTGTCACAATCATACGTGGTAAAGCCATATTACAGCCATATTAGTGCTATAGTTGCGGTAAGGATGGGTTGGCTTGACCGAGGAAGGACCAGATCTCACAGAATACCGGCGTAAAATAGCAGCTTCACGCTGCTGTGTTTCGTATGGTGAGTGTAGAGAACCGGAGACCCTTTTTACTGGAAAGGAGGCATTCCATCTTAGTCCTCGCGGGTGACAACGCATTTGCATTTTGATTCGTAATCGAGGATAGATGTAGATGTCTATGGGCCACAGCAACCACTTACCATCAGGTGGACTGTGTGCTCGTTTGTCACCTTTCTCCTATAAAAAAATCGTCTTCGTCGAGCAATGGAAGGATTTCAAGTCATTTTAAAGAATTACGTGTAACAAACTGTTTTCTTTGTTGAGCTTTAGTATTAAGATCAATATCTCAAACCACATTAAAAGAATCACTAAATTCATTTCGGAAATCAAAAACACTCCTTGGCGCCCTCTTTACAACTCATAGCCGCAATAACTCGAAGACAAATTGTGATTTAGTATTTATAGCCATTCAAATCTTGTCTGTTTTTCCTTCAAATAATTGCAAAAACTTTACTTGTTATTATTAGAATTTGTCAGCTTAAAATTTTGAATTAAAAGATTCCTTAACATATCTGCAATAACTTTTACTTGTTGCGCTTATGACTAGTAAATGTGTCCTTAATTTAAAAAAAAATACGCTAGTCATAAGTGCAATAATTGGACTTATTCCGGTAATCTATAGAAATACCACAAAATATTATAGCTTACCTTGCCATAACTCAAATTATTTCGTTCATAATATGCAACTTACAAATGTATTAGATATTGCAGTTATACTTAATAAAAGAACTGAATCTACCGTTAATACAAAAAAGAAGAAAATATAGAGCTCATTTTCCTGATTACGGATATGTACTTAAGTCAAAAAGTCCAAAAACTCGAGTTATTGCACTTATCGTAAGGACGGGAGTAGGTACTGTACAAACACTTCAGTACTTTGATATACCGACAATAAACTTAACACCGCTAAAGGGACCTTAGAACCGACCAAATTTCGACAGAATCAAAGGTTTTCTCATAGTCTACATACGGAAGTGACAGATTGTACTCTTCAGTCTTCTGTATAATCTGCCGCAGGGTATGTGTGTGGTCTATGCTACTGAAGCCTTTTTGGAAACCGGTTTGTTCGGGAGGCTGGAAGTCGTCGAGTCTGCGTGCGGGACGATTCGTAATGACCTTCGAAAACAGCATGTAGATGCCGCTCAAAAGGGAAATCGGTTTGTAGTTGTTCAAGACAGCGTTGTCGCGTTGCTTGAAGAACAAGACCACCGCTCGTCTGCTACACGCCTCCGACTAGTGCCACTAATTCTGAGTATAAGGTACGCAACCCTCGTCCACACACTCCCAATCTTTACAACGTTGTTAACGAGAGACTTGATGACAATAAATCCAACACCTCCTTGGGACAGATGGTCCCGGTGATAGAACAAGTTGCCAGATTCGAGAATCACCGTGTCCTCTCCCCTCTTCGGACCTCTCATAATCTTAAAATATTCCAGCACAACTTGTCTATCTCTTCTTCCAGCTCCATAATCGTCTGCTCAGTCTCTCGTTCGTGCTCGTCTCGCTCGTGCGCGCGTCTTATGTTGCAGGGTCGAGTCGTCTTAGGTGGCAACCGAACCTCCACCGGATTCTTAACACCCCCTGCGCCGCCGTTACCATGGTCGCCACCATAGCCAGGAATAGCGCGGTCGCCGGGGACTGGGGCTGTCTCTTCGTAACTCTCATCATGTGGGGTATATCACTATAGTTGCCACGCTTGGCGGGCGGGTGAGCAACCGCAATTTTTTATTCTACAATTGATGTTATCAGGAAGATGCTGCTACCCATCTCCTGCCTATTTCCCTCTGTCGCCCTTTACGACACCCACGGGAAGATACGGGGTAGTGGATATTTTTAACAACCACTCACAAAACTAGACACTACACTTAAATAGACTGAAGTCGGCAGGAATAAATTCATACTTGCCTGCGCTCTTCTTGCCTCATGCCAACGAACAGCTCGAGTTAGTTTTTCGCACAATCCCAAAAATTGGTATGAGGAAGTTTGAAGTTCTATTCACAGATAAGTCCAGATTTTGCCTCAAACCAGATGATGGAAGGATTAAAATGCGGAGACGCTCGGGGAGAGGTACGCTCAGTGCAACATCATTGGAAAAGAGGCATATATAATGGAGGGTCAGTTATGGTATGCTCAGGTTTTTTTTACAAAATAAGGGTGACAAACGAGCACACAGTTCACCTGATGATAAGTGGATGCTGTAGCACATAGACATCTACATTTATCCTCGATTAAGAATCAAAACGCAGATGCGTTGTCACTTTTGAGGACTAAGATGGAATGCCCTGTTTCCAATAAAAGGGTCTCCGGATTAGTCAGGTATTTGTATGGGGCACATACAGAACTCCGCGTCATTGAGAATTGATCATCAACAGGGGCACGATATGTAACTAAGATTTTGCTAGTTTGAGAGATTTGAAAGTGTATTACAGGAAGAATGGAACGCAGTATCTCAAGACTTTATTGATAACTGGATAGGAGTATGCTAATCAGTTCGTAGAGCTAGAGGGAGCTACACTAAGACACACTAAGATACTGATTATAGCCTTTCCTAAGAATTTGTGAAAAAATTGAATAAAATATTAAGTAAAAAAATGTTTCTTTCTTGTTAAATTTTTCGTTTTTGGTTAATTTTTGTTTTTTGGGCGGAATACACGTAGAGCAACGAATTAGTTCAAAGTTAAGGGACGTACTGGTGTTAGAATTCTTTGCCACCGCATTATTACTTAAGCTCTTTGTTCAAAAGGTGCGGCACAGTCTCGTATCGCCAATGGAGTGTTTTTAACCTTTTATTAGGTACTGTCGACATAATAACAGAAATAACCAAATGTAAAAAAAAATATTGAATAAAATTTAATACGCACACTAAAGATTGCAAAAAGTCAAAGAACCTGATATGAAAGCCCTGAGCCACACTTTGATTTATTATTGAGGATGTAAGCTATGTCTATGGGCCATTTGACGATATCTTCGTCTGGATTGCATTGATTAAACTGTAGTTTCAGTTTTAACTCGTTTTTCTTCAAACACATTCATGTCTGTCACTTCGTTGGCTAATTTTAAGTAATTTCTAATAAAAATGCAACATATTTTGAAAGTTTTTTATTATTTATCAGTCATCACACGATGACAAAAAAGACCGCTCACGGAGTGCCACTTTGTGATAACACAAATGCTATTAAAAATATCTGAAATTAGAACCACGAACGAAAAGAAAAATCCAGTTATGCGTAACATACTCCGACAGATGATGAAGCTATAAAACAAAAGAAAAGAATTTTTAATAAAGATTTTACTCACCCGATTTCACAATGATCAAATCATTCACGGCATATCCACGGCATGTAATTCAGGTTGTGAGCAGGTGACAAATAAATGTTAAAACGTAAATACTTACATGTAGATGACATCTCTTCTGCGTAATGTGCTATCCAAAATGACAAAATAAATGAATACTTACAATATGGAAACTAACAGTGGACACCATTATATCAGCTACTATTTACAGCTTAAAACAGGTTACTAATCAGTCATCACCTCCTGATATCTGAGAAAAGAAACATGTTGATTTTACACTGCTACTGGTGATGCTGAAACAAACCCAAAAAGCCACGGCGACAGAACTAAAAAGGCTATAAAGTTCAACTTGATGCAATATTCTTGTAATAATGTATGGACTTCATGTTTAATTTAATACGAGATTAATTAATGAACCATAGGTTAAATTTGTACAACTTTCATTATATTTTCTTTGAAAGTATGTCAATTCTTAGTCAGTTTTCATTATTTAAATAACGATGTCATATTTGTATTAGATTACATCTCGTAGTTTAATTTGTATTTAGTAGTTGCTTCGCCTTCTAAATTGGGCGCCATTGTTACGGAAGTCCCTTCTACCATATCCTCCTCTACCCCTCCCCGAAAAACTTCCAGTAAATCGACCACTATTGTTCAATCTTGAACTATATTTGCCAGACGGTGGTGTGTACATTTTTAAGTTTCTGTCACCGCTTCGTGATCTTTTTTCAGGAGATTCTTTTTTCTCTCCATTGTCAAAGGTAATTGGTCGATGGCGTTTCTGACCCCCTGATTCTTTGTCTTTCTCATTCAATGTTTCAGACAGCTTATCCTAAAATAATAAAAAAATATTACAAAACTAACATGCTTTTGTTTGTTTAAAATTTATAGATAATAATAAAAACAAACCTTTTTCTCTGTCTTTTTTGATTGGAATGAAAGCTGAACTTTACTTTTAAAGCTGGGTGGTGTCCGGAATATGTCTCGAATAAGAGTGTTAATGTTAGATGTTGTATTCAGTGCTGTAATTTTTATTTTATTTTCTTCCGAGTTGTCTGCTTTCTTGACCTGTTACAATTAAAAAGATCCAAATTAATAGGTAATATTTCAATTTGACTTAATTTATATAATCTAATTGTAATTAGTGAGGAGAAATATGATGCAAGTTAATAAGATTACTTAAGAAAGAATAAAAAGTAAGTAATTGCATACATTTTTCCATTTTTGAGGAAACGGTTTATGATAAGTTACAGCCTATATATGTCACACTGCTGACCATATAAGTCTTCTTTCATTTCACAGACCACCCAGCCTACGAGACACGTAACGAAAGGCGACAAATTTCTGTACTTCATCTGCTCAACCAGAGCCTATATAAATGAACATGAACGCTACCTTGTTTAGTAGTGAGTCACTACTAGTGGCCCGACAACAGACCTGTGCACTGCGTCCTTAGCGATACAATTTTTTATAATAAAAAAACAGTAAAACATGCCTACTTGCGCAGTAAAGTGGTGTGGTAGTGATATCATGAAACATAATTTCAAGAAGGATAAAATCACGTTTCACCGGTAAATGCAACATTTAAATAATCTTAAAATACTAAAAACGTGTGGGTTCAACTTGTTCTGGTCGTAGTTCTGAGGCTGTCCTTGTCAAGCACGCAGTATTGTAGTAGCGTCTCTGTCTATTAATCAAAGTTGCTGCAGACGGCACGTATAAGTAAAGATGCCCAAAAAAGTATTGTTGCAAGTTTATCAACTATTTATTGTGTTATTATTTTTTGTGTAGACGGACAGTCATTCTATTATATTTGTGTATTAATCTATTTGTAATTATAATTTAAAATCGAAATTACAGTTTTACAAACCCTAATTACTTAATAGGTAAAGGTAATTTTCGTTTACATTTTTATATTACGTTAATTTTATCTAATGTGGATATTTTCACCCGAATGTCGCACCCGAAGCCGAAACAAAGTCATGGTTTTCTAGAGTAGGTATTGTATTATGTTTGTGTATTTCTTAGGCACATTCAACTCATAACGAATATGATAAGCAATTAGCGTTGTAAATGACATGTAAAATACATGTATATATTTTAATAAGCTTTAGATGTATTTAACGGTGCAGTTTATGCATCATTCATTTGTTTATAATTACGTTAGGTTTTCACAGTGTCCCATATTTACGCGTACGATATATGGATGTGACACATCTCTAAGTTACGTCTCCCGCGCCGCCCGCAAATCTTTCTTTCTTCTAACCTTGACAGACTAATTTAATTAGGGAATCGTAATGGTTTCATGTCTCGTAGGCTGGGTGGTCTGTGTTTCATTTCCGAGAGTGATTTAGGGCAAGGAAATGTACGCCACGGAAAGCCGTATTGCTACAACAAACCCGCTTACCACCGGCAATAAGATGATATGCCTAGGACACATCGGTTAGCGAGCCCAAGTTTACAATTGACCAATTGCTCGTGAAGCAGCATACACGTAACCATTATATTCCTTTTCAAGTCCCTAATAAGGACTAGTCATTTTGCTACAGTACTAGGAGCAGTCAGTTACCCGACCACCCCATACAATGGTTATGCATCAAGGAGACCTTCTATAATATTGCTTCCCCAATACGAGTTGGCGGACGTCACATGTCGAATATATTTTTTTTATAACAAGAAATTCAACTAATTCTAGAGAGAATGGCAGCTGGTATTAATCCGAACAATTCCTCAGAGCACTCTCTGTGGTAGATGCGAAAAAAAATGCAAAGGGATGCAACATCCCTACGCAGCGCCAGTGAATTGAAGAGGACTCGGTTGTTGACGATTCAAGCCGCTTTGCTTTGTCAAGTGGAAAGAGTTGGCACTGGGGAGCCCCAGCCTAGAGATGGGGAACAGTATTCCATGCGAGTACCGGACCCACGCTTTGTTAAGTTGGAAGCGGTGTACGGGCATGAAATACTGTCCCACTCTGCTGAGCACGGCAAGCTTTTTAGAGGCCAATTTGGTCTTCTCTACCAAGTGATTACGAAACTGCACGTCAATCGATATATCGACGCCGAGTATTCGTCAATTTGGTCTTTTCTACCAAGTAACCACGAAACTGTACGTCACTCGCTATGTCGACGCCGAGTATTCCGATACTGGCTGAGGCAACAAGGGGAGTGCCTTGAAATTTCGGAGATACTACAAAGGGTCCTTTTTAGCGGTAAACGCGCAAATTTGTGTCTTCTGAGGATAAACTGGACTAGATTTAGTCGCCCCCAATCCGAGACATCGTTCAACAAAGACTACATTAGTTCTAGTAGAACTATTAATAGAAAATAACCTGATAATTTGCTATATAAATAGCAAATTATCAGGTTCTTTTTATATAATAAAGGGGACAAACAAGCAGACAGTCCACCTGATGGTAACGGGACTCTGTGCTCATAGACATTTACTCATGTATTATAAATTAAAATCAAATTGCAGATGCATTGTCACCCCTGAGAACTAAGATAAAATACTTTGTTCCTAGTAAGAAGGGTATAAGTTTTCACACTCACCTTACAAAACATAGTAGTATATTTATTATATTAAGCTGCTATTTCAGGCTAGTATACTGTGAGAGTGTGGTCTTTAGCGATCGAGCCAACCCATTCATGCTGTAACCATAGTATAGCTGCAGCATGGCTCCACCATGTAATAAGGTGAAACATCTTTGTATTTATATTACTTAAGCATGCATGTTTCCTTGAGTTTTCTTCTTCTATCCATCCATCCATTACAGTCTCTAATGTCCCCTGCGAACATAGGTCTCCTCCTTAGATTGCCTGATTGGGGATTTTTGTCATGGTAGCCAGGCTTGACAGGCAGGTTGGTAACCAAAGATTACTATTATTATTATTTCTTTTAATTATTATAAGCCAGTGCTTGGCTAAGTAGTGATGCAGCCTTAGATTTATTTTAGTAAATCGCATGGTCTTAGCGTAACAAAAGCCTATTCACTCTTGCTCCCCCTTTTAGCGGTGAAAAGACACACTTGCGTTTTGAAGGCGTTTAATCTAAAGATATTGGGATCGCCTCAATCGGAGACTGCCTGTACTGTGAGATTCACACGCTCAAACATACGCCTCTCTTTCGGTCTGGATTTGATCTCAACTGGTCCGGGCACTTGGTTGGTATCTCTCCACAACTGTGCTATTGTCTGCATACCCATAGATACCGGGCATAAGACATAAAATCATAAACACTCACACCTGACAACCAGAGGGATAGGCAGAATCTACAGACTTCCATTTGGTATAAGCAGATCATTAATATGTAGCAGGAAGAGTCACGGAGAGAACGGACCTCTGAGGAACACCGGAGACAGTCGCCACAGGATCGGATGAGCAGCCATCGACGACGACCCGGAGAGATAGTTCACTCAGTAAGTCCTTTATCCATTCAATCAGACCCGGGGATAAGCCACACGTCGGAAGCTTACCCAAAAGGCTAGCGTGCCATACTCTGTCAAAGGCCTTTCAGACATCAAGGGAAATAGCAAGTGCTTCCCCACTGTTCTTGAGGGCCTCGCCCCATACGTGTGGCATACGCTAGAAGGTCCCCTGCTGATCGATTTCGGCGAAACTGATATTGCCGGTTAATAAGGAGATCATTCTGTTCTAGGTATGCCATTACGCGGGCGTTCAATATATGCTCCATAATCTTGCACAGTATGGAGATAATTGACATTTTTTTATTTTTTATTAAAAGAATATTAACAATGCTATAAACATTACTAATATTCCTCTTAACCACTCGTGTTGAGCTTAAATTGCTTGTGTTACGAGTGGTTCACGCCAGTAGTCTAATGGCAGATTCGAACCCACGATAGTTGGCAGGGTCGGCATGGCTACCACTTTTAGGCACAGGCTGCACAATGGCCAACTTCCAAGATTAGGGCACTATTACAGTCCTGAATGAGAGGCGGAACAAGCGCGTCAAAACAGGAGACTACTCAGGTGCACAGACCTTTAGAACTATAGCTAGTATACCATTAGATCCACTAGATTTGTTAACGTCTAGACTTCGCAAGGTTTTAAGAACCTACTTGTTGGTGATACGGACCTCTGACCGCAGTGAGGTAATTGAGATAGTATGCTGTTGCTACTGTCCAGACGCGAATTGCAAGCAAATAAGGAAGCAAATAAATGCGCTTTCACCTTAGGATCATGCGCCAGTGAGCCATCTGGTTTTACCAGCGGAGGCAGTGTAGACCGACAGAAGTTTTTCTCGACCGCTTTGGAGAGAGACCAAAAAGCTCTACTGCCAGATGGTTTAACAGAGAGTTTGTACCGATTCGTTTAATGCTTTCGAAACGGGCATGCCGTAATGCCTTTTTGCAAGACATGGCGGCTTGGTTAAAGGCTTTCTTAAGGCTAACATCCGTAGCTTTGCGGTCACAAGCATATGGCGTACTTAACCCAGGTTAAGTACGCCATATGCTTGTGCTTTTCAGCACGAGCGCACTCGGCGTTGAACCACGGGCGAGCTTTACAACCAATGGGCATGTCAGCAAAGGGGATGAAATACTCTATCGCTTGACATATCACATCGGTAATGGTAACCGAGCAGCTCGATGGATCCTCAGATGAGAAGCAGAACTTACTTCGAGTTGTCATCAGGAATATGCTGCTGTCTATCTCCTGTTTCAGTTTCCGTCTATCGCCTCTTACGACACCCAAGAGACGATATGGGATAGTGGATATTCTTACACCACCACTACATGGTTCTTCTTTACTAAGCACTTAATATTATTCTATTCTGCTACACCACACTAAATCGGTACTCTGATTTACTTATAAGCTACAATATTTTTTTAAATAAATTAAAATAATACTAAATACAAAAAAAAAAATATATAAAAAGCATATCTCATCTAAGGAAATTCTTTATAATGACAAATCATAATTCACTATTACTTGAGGCAAGGTGATTACCGTACCAGGTTGGATAAGTGATAAAATCTAAAGATGTAATATAAGGTTTTTCTTGAAGGGTGACAAGTGGGCACAAAAACCATCCTATGATAAGTGGATGTCATTGCCCATACACACCTGCATCAATCATCAGTAAAGAAATTAAATGCAGATACGTTGTCACTCCTCCTGATGAATAAGATTAAATTACTTTAAAGTGTAACAATAACAAAGACTTACTTCTGTCACTTCCTTCAATTTTTTTATGTAGCCTTGAGTTAATCTCGCTGTGTATTGAAGCCGTAAACGGAGAGCCTTAAGACGTGCTGCATCATTACTTAGTACTTCAGGTGATTTGCGGCATAAAGAGTGCAGAGCAAACAGTGCACATTCGACATGCGAAAATTGTAATGATGGTGCTGTATTAGTTTTAACTTCTTCTGTTTTACTTTCTGCAGTTTCAGACTTTTCATTTACACTTTCACCTTCAATCGGTGCTTCTGGAAGGTAATTCTGTTCAACAAAAAGCTATATTGTAGTTAATAGAGTTTTACTATTTATATAGATGACAGATAGTTTGCAATAGATATGTCAGGGGCCAGGGCATATACCTAAAAAAACTCAAATGTAACTAATTATAAGTGTTATTTTGCATGAAGAAATTGTAAATAAGTAAAATTCTCTGGTTATTGAAATAAACAAACACAAGCACTTAAATGTTATTGTTGCAGTTAATATGTATATTATTTTATTAGTGGGCTCTGGCCCAACTTCGTTTTCCATCCTCTCAGGGTTTGATGAGATTTGTACGCTGCTTCAATGGGTGTTGGATGACTTTACATTTTCTCAATTTATTTTTTCATCAGAAATATAGGTTTTCTCACGATGTTTTTCTTCACACTAGTAAATTAGTACTTAAAGTCGCAAATAACAATGTCCCTGGTGATCAAATCAAGATTGCTAAGATACTATGAAATTTACGAGTGCTGAACTCCTGAGCTACTAAGGTACTACACATGTATAGGCTTGGCTTGTATAATATGCGTTTGTATGAACAACGAACAAGTAAAACTCATAAAAATACTAAGCCTAAGCAGGCACTAAAAATTAAAAATAATTGCATATATTCAACATGTTGGTAAACTCACAGTAGTTTTGCCGAGTTTTTGAGGTTTATTGTATGTTGAATTAAATAAAATGTATGAATGAAATGTACAGTTGAATGCTATAAATTGATGGCAATAAGTTTAATGTGAAATTTAATGTTGTTGTCCATAGTTGAAATTGAACGTAATTGTGTAGTAAATGTTAAGTGAAATTTAAGTAAAGATGTTTTAAAAAGTGATTTAAAAGTATATTTACCATTAATACATCATAAACAGTATCAACTTTCTTCTGCAAGTTCTCCAAATCTCCACAAAATTCAGTTATTTCAGCAAATATTTTCAATAATTCTAACTTAGTATCATTTCCTTCAGATGTAGCTATATCATTCCATTTCTCCAAAATATGTTCACAAAAGAAATTGACAAACTGTGTGGATTCTACTTGAGCCTGTAAAGTAATTAATATTATCTATCCGGCATAAGTTTCTTTTATAAATATGTAAAGAAAGTAATGATATAGTTAACTTATCTAAAAACTTACAGAAAACAGAGGCAAAGCGTGTTGAGAGCATTGTATCACTCTATCTACATATTCAGGATCTTCCGGATTCCAGTCATCTGGGGTAAAAGCAAGGGCTGCAACTAGTTGAGTCAACTCCTTTTTGCCTGCTGGGGTTTTACCTAGTCGAGACCATGTTAGTAGGTCCATGATGTGTTCAAATTCTTCAGCAACAACATCCTAAAACAATGTGCATAAGTATGGTATAAATATTTGATTTCCATTAAATTGTTTATAATTTATATACCCTTTAAACTGCCAGTAAAAACAAAACGAGATGCTAGACCTTTTGGCATTTGATACCCTTAAGACTAGAGATCAGTCTAAGCTAAAATCATCAGAAAACAACAAATATTTCAGTAAATGTAAATGGTACAGGGATATAATTTTTTAGGTGACTGACTGACTCTACCACTACCACAGGTAAATACAACTTTAAGAGCTAACATATTATAAAAGTAGTAACTTCTGATTATAGATTAATCAAAAATTCACAGCCATATGAATATTTAACACATTAAACGCCATGCTAATTATAACCAAAATTGATTTTTTTTTTGTCTTGGTGCACTTTGATGTATTATTAGGAGACATGAATATCCATATATGCTAGACCGCTGTAAAAGGTATAGTTTAGAAAAAAAAACCTATAAAACCTCATGAGGTCACGGGTGTCCTACGCGGCGCCATGATATAACAAAGAGCGTTTCCGTTACCGATACGCCGCGTTGGTCACGCTTCCGGCCACCCGCCCCCGGAGTCGATCGTCAACTTTCAATCAAGACGCACGCCTACTTTTATGTTTTTTTTTTCTATTGCCGCGATGGAGATAGACGCTTATTTCGACTTAGATATATCGCAGGAAGATTTACGAAATATAGATTTGCTGGAAGCTAGCATTTTTAGTGAGATAGAACGAATCTGTGAGGAAGAAAGTGATAATGATGATCCAATTCCATCAAAAAAGCGTAAGCGCATCATTATCGCCAGTGATTCGGATAGTGACGACGATCCAGATGAAACCTTAAACTCTAGAATCTGCGAACTACAGGATAACGCTCGTCAAAGTTGGTCAACACCAAAAGGTCACCAGCCATCAGTTATTGCATTTACTGTACCCACAGGTTTGTGTCCATTATACTAAAATCAATACAAATAAATAAAATTGAAGTGTCTGTTTGTGATTTTGATATAATGGTGTTTTTTTAAGTTTATATCGTTATTTGCACGTAACCAACACCTAATCAATAGTTTTTAAGATTTTTGTCTGTCGGTCTGTCTGTCTGTCTGTCTGTCTTTCTGTCTGTCCGGGATTCACGGCAAAACGGCTGAACCAATTTTGATGGGGTTTTTTGCATAATGTTAAGCTATTCAAGGAGCAATTACTAGAGTTTGTTTCATCACGCTACAACTTACGGGAGCCGAGCAGTGATCGAAAACGTTTTCAAATCTGTCTTTTTTTATTGAACTTTTGAAGATAGAAGTTCTAACGCAGGCAACACCGCGGGACAACCGCTAGTTTACACTATTATTATAAAATGGCAAGGTTTGATTGTTTGTTTGAACGCGCTTATACCTGGGACTGTTCTACCTGTTTCTGTTTTCTAACTGTTGTACCTGTTATCTATATAAAAATTAACATGGAGATGTCTGTTTGTCTGTTTTTCCGAGGTAAAGTAAAATAACGGACATGTCCGGCTAAATAGTTTTTGACGTGAACTTTTCTAAACTAATATTATAAAGATACAGGATTTCTTTTTGTATTGCTTTAGAGTTTCATCGAATAGGATGTGTAATGTTTTTTTTTTGCTTTTAGGTATGAAGCAACCGTATGCAAAACAGCTTCAAAACAGCCCAGCTGGAGAATATTATAGCCTGGTTGTTCCGGATAAGATTTTTGAAGAAATTGCCATGCAAACAAATTTGTTCGCAGTACAAACGGGACCAACCTCTAAACCATCATCGCGGTCACGTTCATGGAAACCAACAACCACAGACGAAATAAAAAAATTTCGTCTGTGGTTGTTGGTTTCCTCATACTGTAATGAGCAGGAATAGATTCGAAATACTTTTACAATATTTGCATTTTGTTAACAACGAAACTGCGAATTTGTCGGACCGAATTAATAAAATTCGTCCGCTCATCGATTCTCTTAATCAAACATTTGAAAATTGTTACGCACTGAAAGAGGATGTATGTGTAGATGAAAGTCAAGTGCCACACAGAGGTCGAATAATATTCCGCCAATACAATAAAAGCAAACGTCATAAATACGGAAGGAAATTATTTAAACTATGCACATTACCAGGCTACACCTGTAAACTAAGCCTTTAAGCCAGGTAAGGACCACGAACTGGTAAATACTTCGCCAACCAACGTAGTCATGGAGATATGTAAGAATATATTAAACTGCGGGCATACAGTTTCAACACATAATTGTTATACTAGTTTTCTGCTTGCAAACCAACTTCTTGATAAGGACACTCATCTCGTCGGAACTTTACGAAAATCACGAAAAGGGTTACCAAAAGAAGTAATCGAATCAAAACTACAGCCAGGCGAGTCTATTGCCAGGGAAAACGAGCGAGGTATTTGTGTCCTAAAATGGAAGTCCAAAAGGGATGTGTTAATGCTCTCTACAAAGCACTCAAAGGGATTCACCACCGTCGTGAAAAAAGGAAGAGTGGTTCCCAAACCAAAAATGATTGTTGCCTACAACAAAGCAAAAGGCTCAGTAGACATAAGTGACCAAATGACCTCTTACTCGTCGCCATTGCTAAAAACAGTAAAATGGTACAAAAAATTAGCTATAGAGCTTATTCTGAATACTGCTCTTGTAAATTCATGGGTGATGTATTGTGAAAATAAAAAAAAAAACAAATATAGGGATAGTCCAATTCAGAAGGCAATTGGTAGACTACTTGACTCAGACAGAAAGTGGACCTGAAGCAAGCAATGAGCGACCAAGAAGAGTTAAACATAAGCTTCAAACCAAAGAAGGTACTGTGAGAAGTACAAGGCGTTTTTGTGCCCAATGTTATAAAACTAATGTTGGTACTTACGGATCCAAGGCCGCCAAAAACAAAACTAAAAAAGTCTCTACATTTTGCAGTGAATGCGATAACGAACCGCATTTATGTTTGCCTTGTTTTAATAGTATTCATAAAATATAAAGGATTAGTTTGAAACGTTTTTCTACTTTGTAAGTCTTTACATCATTGCAAATTTTGTTATTTGACTACCTTAACGTTATGGAATGCTACATAATATTTATGAGGTTTAAAAGCCAAAAACGTATTTTTATAAGTAAATTAATGCTTCAAAAAATGATTTAATAATGTTGGCAAGTAGAACCGCGGACGGCAATAAGGTTTTCCTTATAACTTGAAAAAAAATTAGCTACACAAGAACCATTCAGCAAAAGTGTTCTACAGCGCCACTCCGGCCACATGCTTGCTATAAATCAATGAAATCTAAGTGCTTAGCGGTAGAAATAAGGTTTAAAGTCAGATATGCCTCGAGGTCACCGGTGACCTACGTGGCGTCTAGACACAGAGCAGGGTCCGGTCACCAGTGACCTACGTGGCGTTTAATGTGTTAATAACAAACTATAAAGAACAATAACAAACCTCTAAAATTTTCTTGCATTCTGCAATTATAAGATCCTCTGCTTCTTTGTTGATAACTTCCCTACCGAGTTGTTTTACTTTAGTAGCCAAAAATTTGATGCACCTCTCCCTGATAACATCATTGGTGACCTCACTATCTGTACTCTGGTGTATCTGAGAAAATAGTCCTGTCAGTGCTCCTTTGGGGTCATTCTTTAAAATTGTCACCAAGGAATTTGTAATAACATTTATTTCTGTAGCATCATCTGACTGTAAAAGTTGTGCTAAAATATCAGCAATTCGTTGAGTATGTTCCTTATTAGTTTTGCACATAATTGGCAAATCTTTTATTGCTTGTTTACGGATCTGAAAAAACAAAGTTTTAATGACATTATTTAGAAATAATAAAAAATAATGAAGTGTATTGTTATTACAGGTTCTTTATACATAACAAAACCGTTTGATTGAAATTTGCTTGCAAACCTTGCTATTAAGAGGCATGGGATTGAATCTAATATGATATATCAAATAATAAAATATATTGTATCTATAAATAAATTTTGCAAGTGGATAAACATATCCATGTAGTCAAGATTCTTACGCTTGAATTATGATGGTCTCCGGTGCAGTTCCGGGAATACCGGGATGCATAACTATGTACTATTTATTTATGTAAAACACCTCAAAATTAAAAAAAAAAGACTAAGGACAAAACAATTGACTCTATTAAATAATTTTAAAGTTGACCGCTAAAAATAACTTCCATTGTAATCATAGCAATTACTAAAACACATAAAATCTTATAAAGCTTTTATGTGACTCAACTATACAAAACCTAGGACTGATTTTGAAAGTAAATTTTTATGAGGGATAGATCTTTTTGTTATTAAAGACGCGAATATTATAATGGGGAAATGCATAGTGTTCCACAATTTTATTTTTGCTTACATGAAATTACAAATTTTGCAGATTTAAAACATATATGAAGTCTTTACTACAAGTGCATGTTGCTTAATGTGAACTGTTACAATCTGTAAATGATCTAGTTTTATGTAATTATGTAACATTATTAGTCAACGAGTGGTCATAGTATATTCAACCCTAATTCATAAAATTTTTAGGTTTCTATATTTAAGCAAGCTGTATTTTACTTTCACCTGGGCATTAATATATAAAACATAGATATTTTTGCATTGACATACACTCCACATATAATTGAAAAAGGAACATTCGAAATTAAACAAAATTCACAGCTTATTCCCTCAATCTCTCAGTAATTATTTGTTGGTGTTACAGTAAATAACATGAATGAATTCTGCCTGTGTTTTTGGTGCAGCCGATACCAAGCCCGGATAAGAGAGGAGGGGTGGTTCCGCAAGAGAGTAACCGGTGGTATCCGGTGGACTAACACACCCACCTGCGCAGTTGAGTGCCATATGTGGGACGAAGAAATCCTGGAGGGTTGAGCCGATCGTCACTGGGGTACATAGTGTTGAGAGGCAACACGCCGTCTTTGGTCCAGATTTCGAGTTAAACGGTGGCCTTATCTGCTAGCCACAGATAGGGAAATGGCCAAGCATCCAGTCAGAGGGTCGCATGCGAGGGATGTGGGGGCTGCCTACTTTTCCTGAAAAGGGCTAGGTGGTGGTAAAGGCTATGCTGACGAAGCAAGTGAAAATCTATTCACGCAGTGGGGATGGGCCTTTTCACCGCTATCTGTCAAGAGGATCGATCTTCTGATGTCACACTGAACGCCAACTTTGCGTCCCTATGTTCCTCCGGTAATCCTTAACGCCTGAAATTATTTTTATACTAAAGTTGGGCGTTCCTAAAGGTGCGGGCTCCATAGAGGGTGGGAAGCCGGGAGGATGAATGTGTAAAACATAAAAAATTCAAGGACCATTAGAAAAGAGGGAGACGAGTTGGAGGTGCTCACCTTACACACAGACAAACAAGGAGGAACCGCCATTAAACCGGTGGTTCCACGGACTGTACCATGCAGCTTAGGTGGCCACACCAAGGGGGACAATTTTCGCGCTGCATGTTCCTAAAAGCAGTACCAAATCTGAGGAGCTGGACGCGAGAAAAGAGCAAGGAACCGCGGGTGGAAAAACTCCTGCAGAGCCCCAAAGAACAGATGACCTTTTCTCTGCTGCCTGGCAAGTGGTGAGCCATAAGAGGAAGGACAAGGCACCCAAAAAGGTGACTTGCCGACCTGACGGACCATCAGGTGGGTCTATCCCAGCAGGCAGTGGTGCAAAGGCGAAGAAGAATAAGAAGCAATGAGAAAAAGACCGCAGAGTAAGTGCCGTGCTCGCTGCATCTAAGAATACAAAGTGAGCTGGGCAAGCTACTGGCACTGCGGAGCTTGGGGCTGGAAATAGTAGCCGCACTGAAACTGGAAAGAATAAAAATCCAGCCCCAAGTAGTAGGCGCAGCCGCGGGGACCAGCGCTAAGACATCAGCCTGGAAGCAGAGAGCAGCCAAGCATCCCAGTAAGAAGGAAAGACCTGCCAAAAGGATGCTGGGAGAGTCCACATCGAACTCCACTTGAACGGCAACCAAAGGCTGCAAGTACGAGCTACACTTCTTCTGCTAAAGCAGATTTGGGTGAGAATCAAATATTTCTTCCTTATCCCTGATGCCCAAGGTGCCTGGAAGGACTCACGCGACATTGGTTGAGTGCTGGTGTATCAGAACCGCTGGGTAAACATCAGGGACTGGCTATTACTCAAAGCTGACATACAGAGGGACGGGTGGTTCCTCGTTGTTTCGGTGCCGGTGGTTTATATCCCGACGTATGTGGGACAGTATATGTAAAATTCCAAGGTTGAGGAGGCAAATTCTTTGATACTCCACCAAACAAAGAGGCAGATAAGAACCCGGAAGTTATGGATACCACAAAACGGGTCGGCTTTAGTAATCTGCTGCATGATTTAAGTGATTATTTCAGCTTTAGTTGACAGGCAATGATGCAATTGATTACCATTTAGCTGATTTTTATTTCGGAAATCTTTATTTTTCGAGATATCGATAGTTAAAGTTTTGAGGTTATATCGGGTTCGCTAGACATCCGGTACTTGATTTTGATAATGTTTTTAGTCTAGGAGGCTTGTTAGGGTTAATCTTAAACCTACTACACTGTTTTTAGATGTCGGAAATGCATTTTGAATGAATTACGATAAAAACAAATTTCACCAAAAATAGTGTAATATTGCAATTTGTTCTCGTATTATGAAGCAGATTTCCAATACTTGATTTTTTAATTGTTTTCAATTTAGGAGGATTGTCAGGGTTAAGTTCGAACCATTTACACTGTTATTGGATTTCGGAAATGCCTTTTGAATTAATTACGATAAAAATAAATTTCACTTTAAATTACATATAATGAAACGCAAATATGTCAATTTGTTTTTTTTTTAACACAGATACCTCATAAAAAAGTTAATCACTCGGACCCAGACAATCCATTTGTGGCTGGAGATGGGACTTATATACAACAAATTGAGTTGCAGTGGAGAGCAGTCAAGGTTTTTCAGAAAACAAAATTGTAACAATTCACATTACATTATTTCATTTACCACTCTAGCAGCAGAGTTAAGAGCAACTAGACTTTATAGATGACACATCCCAACTCCAAGTAGTTTTGTCTGCCCTACCCCTAGTGTTTTTGTGAAGCCGTAGGCACAGAGGGAGAGCAGCCCCCGCCCGCTGTAGCAAATCGCGGGCACCTAAGAGAATCATAGCGGCTGAGGCTGGTCGCCGAAGGTGAGCAACAAGCCGAAGCTGCGGAGGCGAGCATGGGTGCCTGTGATTTGCTACACAAGGGCGAAGGGGCTGCACTTCCCGCAGTGCCGAAGCCGTTGCAGAAGTAACTGCGTCAATATTCCTGTATAAAAAGTGAGGTTATGATTTAACAAAAAAAGGGGGGTTTCCTGCACTTCCCCCTTTTAGGGGGATGTTCCTACCCCAGCCGCCCCCCACTCGGCGACCATATATTCATGCGGAAGATTACAAAATTCATAAAAAAGGGGGGGGGGTCCGGCACTTAATTCTTTTAGGGGGAGGTTCCTACCCCTCCTTCCCATCTACCCGCCCACTCGGCGACCGTAAATTCGTGCGGCAGATTACTAAAGAAATACCCACAAAACCCCCAGTGGAGACTGGGCGTTACATTGTACCGGACGTTAAGGTGTAATATTCTTACACCGCCACTACACGGTATATTTTTATTATTACAGTTATATATTGATATAAATGGTACTTACAGCAACGTCGTCATCTTCACATAAGTCAAATTGAGCTTCTATGGCTTGTTCGGCAAGGTTAGGAAAACTGTTGAAAAATTTAGCAATAAACTGTGACGCTAAGCGTTTTTCTTTGTCGGACCCTTTTACTGCTGCCAAAATCTCCAAATATTCTTTCTCATGCTTAAAATACAAACAAAACATATTAAACTACTACTACTACTACAGTAAAATTATATACTTGCTAACATAATATTCAAGTTACCTTTGATATGTCATCTTTAGCATCGGCCAGGATACCGTAGTTCTGATAAAGCTTTTCAATATTATCAGCCGACATTGTTTTTCCTAGCTTAAAAAGTATTAAAGCGCAGTTTTTTTTTTGACGATTATACCACACCACTGGAACTATAATTAATATATCGAAATGTAAACCATTAAATAGAGACAGACGCGCACACCACCTCTTAAAATTGTTTTTATCAGTCAGTCAGACATTTTGGTTATTCACAGACCACATTTTTTTATTAACTGGCTTTAAGGCTCTGGGTTCTAGCCTTTCTGAGCCTATCTTTTTTTTCGGAATCTTCGTTTTATACTCTTTTTCTTCATAATATGCTGAAACATCACATTGCGAAGTCCTTGGGAGATTTTAACGACAGCACAACCCTGCGGACAGTTGATGACGACAGCCACTCAAGTTCAACTTGAGGTTTATATCGACATCAAAGCACTTGTTTCGTCGTTTTCTTTAACACGTTCACACGCGCGAACACTTAATTCACAAAATCGCATCACTTTTACGAATCAAAATCCACTTCAAACCATTATTCAAGCGACAAAATAAGAGCTACAATCCGTCTACGGCCAAGTTCCCGCTAAAACTCCCTCACAGACCACAGATACCAAATATACCGAGTATATTAACTGTCCTATTTTTCTATGCTCGAAGGTTCTATACAGGACTCTAGCACTTTTAATTTTTTGGAGGATACTAAGTCCTCAGAGTAATTATATACACGGTGTAAGTGTAAACACCGTTGTCACTAAAACCATAGGCTTTAATATAAAAATATTTATCCGAATTTAAAAAAAACACTATTTTCTTTCATAAAATTTTAAAAGTTTCTGTCCGACACCGTCCGTAAATTCATGGATACCCTATGCGCCCGAGTGACGTAATCACTGTAAAGATCACCGCCCGCCCTAGCTACCTACACAAAATTCCAATAAAAACACAATAGGTACACATAACCTGTGATGTAACTTTTCCTTCATACTTTCGTCCTGGCTTAGGACAGGCACAAATTGAGAAATTAAGGAAAAATTGAGATTTTACTAAAAAAATGTTATTTTTCATTGAATTTACGTTCTATAAGTGAAACCAAACTGAAATGTGTCAGTCTGCGTATGAATTTAAATAAGACGAAAGTCATGTTTAACAGTCTTATCATACCAGATCAGATTATCGTTGATGGTGAAATTCTTGAAGTTGTTCAAGAGTATATCTACCTCGGCCAGATAATGCAGATAGATAAAAACAACTTCGAAAGAAGCCGATATCAGTTAGGCTGGGCAGCGTTCGGGAAGCTTCGTCAGGTCTCCTCGTCGCTTCTACCGCAAAACTTGAAGACGAAAGTCTTCGACCAGTGAGTCCTGCCAGAAGTCACATCTCACATAATATGGTGCCAAAAGGTGGGCACTAACAGTACAACTACTTCAAAAACTCAAAGTCACCCATCGGGCGATGGATAGAGCTATGCTCGGAGTTTCTCTGGTGGATAAGATTCGTAACGAAGAAATCCGCCGGAGAACCAAAGTCACCGACGTAGCCTTCGTATGTGCAGGCTGAAGTGGCAATGGGCTGGTCACATTTGTCGCAGAAGCGATAACCGTTGGAGTGGGCGTGTCATAGAGTGGAGACCGCGTTTAGGTAAACGCAGTGTGGGACGCCCCCCTTTTTTATAGAAGAGGGGGACAACGAGCGTGCGGCTCACCTGATGTTAAGTGACCACCATCGCCCATGATCAACCGCAACACCAGGGGAATTGCAGGTGCGTTACCGGCCCTTTAGAAGGAGTAAGCTCTTTTCTTGAAGGTCCCCAGGTCGTATCGGTCCGGAATAATCGCCGGTGGTAAACTATTCCACAGAGAGGTAGTACGCGGAAGAAAGCTCCTTGTGAAACGTACAGTGGGGGAACGCCAAGCATGCAGATGGTGTGGATGGTATCGGGACGTTAGCCGCGTAGTGCGTTCACGAAATTTGGAGGTTGGGATTAATCCGAACAATTCCTCAGAGCACTCCCCGTGGTATATGCGACAGAAAATGCAAAGAGATGCAACATCTCTTCGTAGCGCCAATGAATCGAGCCGATCGGAAAGCACTCGGTCGTCGACAATTCGAGCCACTCTGCGCTGGATGCGGTCAAGTGGAAGTAGCTGGCACTGGCCCCAGCCCAGAGATGGGAACAGTATTCCATGTGCGGCTGAACTTGCGCCTTGTAAAGTTGCAGGCAGTGTGCTGGTATGAAACACTGTCCCGCTCTGCTGAGCACGCCAAGCTTTTTAGAGGCCAATTTGGCCTTCTCTTAAAAGTGACCCCGAAACTGTACGTCACTCGATATCTCCACGCCGAGGATTCCGATACTGGCAGAGAAAACAAGGAGAGTGCCTTGAAACTGAGGAGATACGACAAAGGGGTTCTTTTTAGCGGTTAAAGCGAAAACTTGTATCTTTTGAGGGTTAAACTGGACTAGATTTAGTCGCCCCCTATCCGAGACTTTGTTAGGCAAAGACTCAACTTCAGACACAAGTTTGTCCCGGTACTCGAAGACGTTTTCCCCAGAAATATTGGCACAGCCGGTGCTTTCATCTGCATAGGAATGAACGTTACGGGCTTGCAACATAATCTCGATATGCAGAAGAAACAGCGGTGGAGATAGCACGCACCCTTGTGGAACATCAGCATTAATAGGCTTGTAATCGGAGCTCGAACCGTCTATAACGACCTTGAAGTTCTGATCTGCAAGAAAACTGGTGATCCAATTGCACAATTTATCGGGAAGCCCATAGCAGGAGGGAGCTTAGAAAGAAGCGCTTTGTGCCAAACCCGATCGAAGGCCTCCGCAATGTCCAAACTAAAAACCAATGCCTCCCACTTGGACTCTACTGCCTCCGCCCAGACTATGAGTTAGGTAAACCAGAAGATCACCAGTTTATTGACCACGACGAAAACCGCATTGGCGATCATCAATCAGCTGGTGATCCACCTCCTTGTTCTCCAAAACAATGGAGTCCATTGTAAACTGCTAACTCATAAGGTATCTTGATCAAGATGGTGGTGATGGCGATAGGCCTGTAGTTGGACGGGTCTGAGCGGTCGTCTTTTTTAGGGATCGGGTAGAAGGAAGCCGTCTTCCATGATTTTGGGACTACGCCTAGGGAGTAGGAGTACCGGAAAAGACGCGTCAAAACCGGTACCAACTTTAGAGAACACGTCCTCAGCACAATTGGGGGATTCAGTCAGGCCCACTCGACTTGTGAATGTCCAGGGAGAGGAGTGCTTTGCGAACCGAGCGCTGTGTGAATTGCACTTCCGGCATAGAGCACTCACACCGCGGGATGATCGGCGGCGTACTCCCCCGTCATCGAGAGTCGAGTTGGACGCAAAGAAAGAGCCTAGCAGATCGGCTTTCTCCTTTGTGGTATGGGCCAGTGAGTCGTCCTCCCTGTGCAGAGATGGAAGAGATGGCTGACAGAAATTCCCCTGGACAGCCTTGGCAAAAGACCAGAATGTACGGGTTCCAGAAGGAAGGCGAACTAGTTTCTCATCAATTCTGCCTATGTGCTCTGATTTTGCCTTGGCAATGACTCTTTTGAAGGACCTAGAGGCGGAACTATACTTCTTTTTTAGAGCGCTGGTGTTTACATCCCGGGACGTAGATGCATCAGCCCAGGCTTGGTAGCACTCGTGCTTATAGCGTGATGCTATTTCACAGGAGCGACCAAACCTTGGCTGAGATTTGCCTCCAATAGGCACCACAGAGGAAGGAATAAAAAGTTCCATACCCTGAAGTACCACATCAGCGTCAGAATCCGCAAGAACATTGGGATCGTCCGGCGAGAAACAAACCCGCCCCCAAGGGTAGGATGCATAGAAAGACCACATCCCATTCCAATCGGCTGACCTATAGTGCCAAACACGGCGGCAGCCCGCAGAATGCAGCCGCGATTTTAGCGTGAGTGGCACCACACTCCAGGCAAGACAATGGTTCAAAGAGGCGTCGACAAAAATCTGATATCAGTCCGGGTGAAAGGTCAGCAGATGATCCAACAGGGAAGGTGCATAATCCTCCACATCTGGAATCCGCGTAGGCGAAGTAACCAGTTGTGTCAGACCATATGCCAAGGCAAAATCATGAACAGATCTCCCCGCATGATCGGTTAAACGTAAACCAATCGGCGTGATGGGTGTTAAAATCGCCGAGGATCACAATCTCTGTGGAGGGGATCTGCTGTAGCAACGAATCTGTAGCCATTTGGACGTGGTCGAAGAGTCGGTCTGTTTCGGCATTACTGCTATGGGACCTATAGAGGCACCCGTAAACGCACGGATGGTCGTCGCTGTCTACGCGTAGCAAATGGATGGACAGGTCCGAACCTTCAAGACTGCCGAGGCGTCGAGAACTGATGTCCTCTCTGACGTAAACGCAAACTCCTACTCGAGGCACAAAGGAGTATTCCAGTTTGTACCCCGGGCAGGAGAGATACGAGATATCAGCCGGAGAGGACACCTGTGTCTCGGTCAGAAAGAGCAGAGCCGGCCCCGACGTCTCGAGATGGTAGTGGACGGCGTTTAGGTTAGAGTGAAGTCCCCTGATATTGCAGAAATTCACGGATCGCCTTGATCTTGTTGCTCCGTTTGCCCCGAGCAGTTGTAGTCTTGAGCAGAATTTTGCCCCCCCCCTCAGACTACGCGGGGCAGCCTGAGCACCCACGCCCAGGAGTGGAGTAACTTGGTCGTACTCAGCGAGGGATTCTCCAGGGGTGCTGGTACCCTCCTGGGGTAGTCTAACATTTAATTCCGCTAGCATGTTGATGGGGGGGGGGAGGATTTGGGCCTCCGGATACCTGCACTCACCAGTCGAAACGCGGAAGCAGAGATTCCACTTCACGCCGGTATTCTGTGAGGTCGTGGTACCACCCCGGTTTTAGCCGCCCCGTACGTGCAACAAAGCATGCTGCCGCGTGGCTCTACCCCTGTTAAACTGTCCCCTGGCTAGATAGAGCGACCAGTAGCAACTGGATGCGAGAAGCCGAAGATCGGGCTAAGTAGCGTCTCTTGGGAGAGGCCAATGTCCAGCAGTGGACTGTTGCAGGCTGATGATGACTGTTTGAAATATAGAATGTTTTCAATAATTTTGTTGATTTTGATATTTTGCAAAGAAAATCGTCACATGGTTGTTAATTCGCATGAATTTTGTAAATACATTTTTATACAAAATATTTTACATGTACACTAGGGGTTGACTCAACTATATCAAAATTAATGTATATATTTATCTTGAATGTCAATAATGAATCGATAGATTTATTATTGAATGAAAATAAATACGGACGTACGCTCTAAAATGTTATTTTATTTTGCTTTTTGTCAAACAGATTCCCTGCGGATTCTATAATAGGAAAATAATTTTTGAAAAAATTATTTAATAAGGAAATTTATTTTTGAGATTTCTCAAAATCTACTCGTCCGAGTAAGTAGATTTTGAGAAATCACAAATTTTAGAGACACACACACTACATCCGTACGGATGTCCACGTGAAATTAGTCAGAATAGCTTCCTAGGATCTCGAAACGTCGAGATCTGATTTAAACTCGATTTTCGAAAATCGGGGTGAAACCAATAACTTCCCTATTTTTGAATTTTTTCAATTTCCTTAGCGGGAAGTTAAAAAGGGTTAAGTTTATTGAGCGAGTTGGTTGAAATCCAAAGAAGAACTCAAAAATTTGAAGGAAATATTTACTTGAAAAGTATAAAAGATAAAGTAAAATAAAACAATTTCATTAAAAGGAGCCATTTCTATATTATTTGTAAAGTATATTGTTTTTTTTATCGGGTAAGAGTGACAAATGGGCACACAGTCCACCTGATGGTAAGTGGATGCTGTGGCCTATAGATATCTACATTTAACCTCGATTAAGAATCAAAATGCAGACGCATTGTCACCCTTGAGGAATAAGATGGAATGCATCGATACCAGTAAAACGGGTTTCCGATTCTCAACACTCATCATAGTTGCAGCGTGGCTCTACCACGTATAAATTTACAACTGCAACGTATTGTTATAATAAGACATGAAAAAATTAAGTTCAATAACTTTTGATAAAAATAGAGATAGATTTTTATACATTATAAAAATAATTAAGCTATTATGAACCCAACTAAGTATCTATTTATCAAGTATTGAAGTGGCAATTCAAACGATCACTTCGAAGGTATGTAACTGAGAACTAAAGTGATCAGTGTGATTTATTTTTAGTGTGTTTTAAGTTGCAATTGGTGTTCGGTAATTGGTGTCAATTTTGTGGTTGAAGGCGCTAGAAGGTCTTCATTTGATAGATTTCGTTAAAACCCGTACTGGTGGATTGTACTCTAGGTATGCCATAAGGTGAGCGTTCAATATACACTCCATAATCTTACAGAGTATGGAGGTAATTGACATTGGCCGATAGTTAGCAGGGTCAGCGCTTACTGCCCTTTTTAGGAACATACTGCACATTAGCAAGCTTTCAAGATTTGGGCACTATTCCAGTCCTGAATGACAGGCGGAACAAGCGTGTCAACATAGGAGGCAACTGCCTAAGTTGCACAGGTCTTTAGAACTATAGCTAGTATACCATCAAGTCCACCACCTTTGTTCACGTCTAGTCTTCGCAAGGTTTTAAGTACCTTCTTGTTGGCGATACTGACCTCTGACATGGCACTGATGAGGCACCGCTTGAGTGTCGAAACCAGAACTCGTACCAACCAGTTATTCTGATCACTAGGCTGCGGTGAAGTATGATGTTAAAATACCCCATTTTAAAAACATACTATCTACCACACGTTTTTGCGTCCTTTCAATGATCCCATCATCAGTTTTTACATGCTATATTTGTCTTCTTAGTAAGCTAATTAAATGTAAATGGAATATCCTTCATACAATTATTTTTAATAAATTTATTATAAATATGAATATATTTACTACACTTAATAAACATCAATTCGTCTAATGATTTACCTAGACATTTATATTTATCCATTATTATATGAAGACCATTTTAAAATATATTATACAAATGTTAATGAACAGCCATTTATTTAATCTCATATATAGCAATTTCATATGATATACCCTTGTAATAATATTTAGTATAGTATCGGCACGGATTAAATAATGTTACTACGTAAGTATCGGAGATCTCTACAGTAATCTATAATCGGAGAGTTTGCGAATTACGATCTTAGCGCAAGCACCAAGCTTATGGTTCATAAAAGATAGCTTGATCTCTGCGACAGCTGTCAGTAAAAATCACGCCTATGAAGTCCTAAATTTCTTAGTAGTACAGACAGTACCTGTCAATGTCATACTTTATAGGCATACCGACCTAATTAGTGCATGCCCATAAAGTATGACATTGACAGGTACTGTCTGTACTACTAAGAAATTCAGGACTTCATAGGCGTGATTTTTACTGACAGCTGTCGCAGAGATCAAGCTATCTTTTATGAACTATAGTGAGATCGTGTAGCGTTATGTTTGCATAGTTCATATTTTTACCTTCACTTGCCCTTTCGTTTTTTCTTTCGAAATAAAAAAAAACAATATCATAAAAAGGCTTCAATCGCAGAAAGAACATTTAAAGACAAAAGTTACAAGTTTTCAAGAATACTACTAATACTATAAAGATACACTGACAGAGACATGTTTGACAAATAAATAAAAAAACAAACAGTTCCTAGAAACTAGTATGAAAGCGGAGCTGCTCCTACAGGACCAACATTCATCTTGAACGTTCAAACACTGGAATAGATGCCACGCGTGCCAGGCGTGCTTAGTTAATATACTTCGAACACATGGAACGCGTTCCGCAGAACGTAGTCATACATGCATGAGCATTTATTTTCATTCCTCTTCTTTTTGTGTGCGATGCAAGTCTAAATATTGACATTAATTTCGATATAGTTGAATCAATCCCTAGCGCATATGTAAAAAATTTGATAAAGTCACGTTGTTGATAATTTGCATCATTTCGATAAATTAATAAAATTATTTAAAATATGTATTCTATATTATTTTCAACACTTTATAACATACATGTTAACCAAAAATATACGCGTCATAGAAGTGAGGACGTCTTGAGAATTTACCTGTGAAATGTGCAATTGTCAGGATGCTTTCTATTATTGAAACCGCAGTCACTCAAAGAACAAGTAACCATTGTAAAAGAGAATTACTAAAACTAGCACTATTATATAAAAAAAGGAAATATTTAGGAGTTCCAAAGAGTATAGTAAACATATAAGGAAAGTTCTCCTCGCTTGCCGACTTGTGCCGACCTGTCATTCAAAATCAGTCACAGAGTCATGATATTTGCTATCCTTTTCTACATTGCTATAGCGCTTATTACACTATACAATTTTTAGGAAATCTAATTAGGAACCTAAATTGGAAGCTAGTGATCACACTACACTAAATTGAATTCTAAATCGTGACGAACCGCATTCGTAAAGAAGTATCGACGGGGTTGCACGTTTGATCGATGGCGCCGTATTTATCAAAACAGCAGAAAATAGGCCTTACTTGCCTTAGCCGTGGTGGGAACAATGGATATTAAAAAAAGAGAAAAGAGTACTTGTCATTGAGAAAAAACTGTCCAATATGAATATAATTATATATTTTTAGATTCAAAGCAGTTTTTTATAGGATAGGGTGACAAACGAGCACACAGTCCACCTGATGATAAGTGGTTGCTGCGGCCCATGGACATCTACATCTTTCTCCGATTGCAAATCAAAATGCAGATGCGTTGTCACCTGTGACGACTAAGATGGAATGCCTCGTTTCCAGTAAATAGGGTCTCCGGTTCTCTACACTCGCCATACGAAACACAGCAACATTAAGCTACTATTTTACGCTGGTATTCTGTGGGAGCGTGGTGCTTCCTTCCTTTTCCTAATTAGATTTCCTAAAAATTGTATAATGTAATAAGCGCTATAGGAAGGTGTAATCGTAGTTAGAACAGTTAGGATCCGATTTAGTCAAATTGGAGGTCCCAATCGCTCTACTTCCTAAATTGTTTACAATTTAGGACAGTGTAATCGCAACGTTACGATTTAGAACAACCAGTCGGCGCCCGCGCTTTGATACAAGCGGATGTCTTGAGGTTTTGATAGAAGTCTGATATCAGAGACTTCTATCAAAACTTCAAGTTCTACTTTAAATCTTAATATTAATTTCCGGTGGCTATAAAACGTAATGTCACCATCAAACATTCTTTGGTACTCACACTTTACCGAAATATCGTGACTTCTTTTTCAATATGTTTGGATACCAAACTTAACAAATATTCAAACTGTTTCACTCTCATGTATGTATGTATCACGCTCCCACAGAATACCAGCGTAAAATAGTAGCTTAATGTTGCTGTGTTTCGTATGGCGAGTGTAGAGAACCGGAGACCCTATTTACTGGAAACGAGGCATTCCATCTTAGTCGTCACAGGTGACAACGCATCTGCATTTTGATTTGTAATCGGAGAAAGATGTAGATGTCCGTGGGCCGCAGCAACCACTTATCATCAGGTGGACTGTGTGCTCGTTTGTCACCCTATCCTATAAAAAACTGCTTTGAATCTAAAAATATATAATTATATTCATATTGGACAGTTTTTTCTCAATGACAAGTACTCTTTTCTCTTTTTTTAATATCCATTGTTCCCACCACGGCTAAGGCAAGTAAGGCCTATTTTCTGCTGTTTTGATAAATACGGCGCCATCGATCAAACGTGCAACCCCGTCGATACTTCTTTACGAATGCGGTTCGTCACGATTTAGAATTCAATTTAGTGTAGTGTGATCACTAGCTTCCAATTTAGGTTCCTAATTAGATTTCCTAAAAATTGTATAGTGTAATAAGCGCTTATTTCCTAATTAGATTTCCTAAAAATTGTATAATGTAATAAGCGCTTATATTGACATAAGCAATTTTCTTCTCCCTTGCACACTCTGGCTGCCTATTACTGCGCTAATACTTCTTATGAGTTTGTAGTCTAGTTTATGATGGATATTTATATATAGATGAAGTTGAAGCGGTTGAATAGTGATGCATGTGGTGACGCGCCATGATTAACGACTTTGCGTTAATAAATATACTTAAGTTATTAGTTCAATAAAGTAATTAGGTAAGTAATTAGTAATAGACAGGTAGGTAATTTTAAGATAGGTTTTAGCAGATCAATAAAACACAGGTATGAAATTATTAAATGAAATTTATTAATTAAACATAAAAATCAATACATTAATCATCTGTGTCGATGTTGTGGTGAGTCGCCGCTACAGTAACATGAGAATTATTTCTCAAAAAATCTGTATTGAAGTCCCCTATTATTACATGGTGCATATGCATTTTGATTTTTAATTGAGGATAAATGAAGATGTCTATGAGCCACAGCATCCACTTATCATCAGGTGACTTTGAGATCGTTTTTCACCCTAATTCTATAAAAAAGGAAATTTGGCTTCCCATTTTCAATACCGTCATTAAGAATAAGCACAAAATTACATAAAAGGTATAAACTGGATTCTAATAATGGTTTCAGCCAGCTCTTCGATATTAAAATAACATGGATACAATCTTATAAAAACCTACTTTAAAATTTGAAGAATTACTAGAAATACTTTACTTATGCATTTATATGACAAACGTTTAAATATTTATTACAAGGCAACAAAACTAATTAATTTCTCACGCAGGTACTTCATGTCATACCATAGAAACCTTATTGCCTTATTTAGATTTCTGTGTGTCATTCTCTGTGAGATCACTACAAGAGGAAAACGAATCAGAGTCATGTGAATAATCATTTGTCTCCTGTACAACATCCGTTGACTGTATACTGATTGATGATGATGACAGCGTCGGAGTGACCGTCGGAAGAATGGTTGTGATGATTATGAAATTGATGGAAAAATAGATGAGGTACATGATGAAGTGAATTTGTTTTTTTATTTGTTTCTGATATTATAGTAATCATATTATTTCCACGAGACGGCAGGGACATAATAAAGAGTCGACCGCAGCCGAGCCCTGCATTCACTGCGACGAGGGTACCTAAATAAAACTGGAGGTCCCCTATTATCCCGAGTTGACATACTATCGATTAGCCCTCTCCCGTGGCTACGGGATGCATGGCTGCATGGCTATGCAGCCCTCGACATATGCTACCTTGGCTTGGATTGTATTTCTTTTGGTCTGGCTCTTCGTTCTAGATCTATCTCGGCATGAGATTAAATCGGCATAACCCTAGAGTTCATTGGAGCAGGGAAGTACCACCAAGTAGGGTGGGGTAATTATTAATTAATTATTATATCTTCTGACCGTATGTGTATCAAATTGATTAAATTTGTTAAAATCGGTGTTTTGTTATCAATATATTACTTACCCACGAAAAGAAATAACATTTTTGTTATAGGTTTCTTTCGTGAATTGTGTTTAGAGCTTGTTTCTGCACGTTTCACCATGGTAATTCAAAATTTAAATAAAAATCGGCGAGAGAAACAATCAGCGCACATATCTTTTTGTAACTAATAGCGTTGCTCTTGCAATTTCGTGATTGTTCATATCTGTGTTTACTGTTCCTACTCACTAATTCGTGCTCTATTGATGCACAACATTGCATGATGCATCGATGAAGAAATAAGAGTTTTAAGGCGCCTAATTTCCGTACAAAGCAATTTATGGGCTTACATTATAATCGAAGCAATTATTGTTTTATCGTATCCACCAACACCTCTCGGTAGAGGGCAATAGAAGGTACAGCTTAACTTACAGTTACTTTGCCCATCTCCCGCTTTCTTTAAGTAAATGTGCTGTGTAGTGGCTGTGTAAGAATATTCACTACCTTAAATCATCCCATGGGTGTCGTAATAGGTGACAAAGGGAAACAAATCAGGAGATTGGCACCAGCGTCTTCCTAAGAATGTCTTAAAAACGATTGCCAACCAGTTAGCTCAGCATGGTAACTATGACCTATGGGGAGGCCTATTTTCAGCAGTAAATTTTTTTTATTATTGTAGGAGACGGGCAAACGAACATACGGCTCACCTGATGGTTAGTGATTACCGCCGCCCATGAGCAACTGCAACACCAGGGGAGAAGGATCTCCTAGGTGTGCGTTACTTGCAGTATACAGTGGCTGCAATTAACCGCCGGTACGACATACTCCGCCGAACGTCGAGTCCCGTGATTCCGTGAGGCGTCGAGGTCACCGGCCCCTAGGTGATTCTTGGCACTTTATGCGCTCCGAGCATCCTGTGCCTAGTCGCGTCATAAAGTGCCACCGTTGCACTTCCCCCAACCCTTTTGCTGGCAAAAGGGGTAGGCAGTGCCCAAAGTGTGGAAAGTTACCATCTTGCATATCTCTTTTTAGACAGGGCCGTTGATTGATTACTATGTCCGATAAGAAAAAGGGGGAACCTCCCCCCCCATCTAGAAAACCACCGGACCGAAAAGGTGTGTTGGATCGACCACTGGTTGTGAGGGATCTGTCCAACCCGGAACGTACGAGGGTTGTGTCCTCATTTTCACAGATCCCCCAACGCAAACCCGTCTCACCGCGGAAAGAGCCCGCACCGGGCGTCGCGCTCACGCCGGCCGTGTCTGAGCACACGGTCAGGCAGGAACCGTCGCCCCAGCAGCAGCGGGCAAAGAAAACGGCGAGACGACATACTCCTCCTGAAACGGAAGCCTCTTTATACGAGAAGAGGCAACGGGTTGGCTCCCAATCATCTTCCGATGAAGCACCAGCCTCATCAGAGGAAGAAGAAGATTACCAGCATAAAGTGACCACAAAGAAGGTGCTGAGATCGCCACCCAGGTCACCCTCTCCACCACAACTCCCCCCCGCACCATATCACCGGATCGGCGAAGCCATGATTCGGCACAGTATGAGCAGGGGGGCGAAGAATCCTTCAGTTGGGGGTCAACCACATATGCCACCCTCGCTGCATCCGCCGGCCGATCATCGCCGGTGGCAACAACAAATCCGTCCGGGCTGCCACAGGACGATGGCCAACGGCCATCTACCAGTTATGCCCATATGGTAGCTGCACCAGCAGTACCACGACCACCACCGGCGGCAGCGCCTATAGTGAAGCCTGCCGACCAGGAGAAGGGCCGATACCCACCCATAGTGGCCGAATGCCTACCAGACTGGACGAGGCATTTCAAGGAGCTCAACAATATGTTGGGCCACCCCATAAATGCCCGTCCGTTTGGGAAAGGCGTTAGATTTACACCGCAAAGTGCAAACGAATTCCGCACAGTACAGCGGTACATGGTCGAGTTAACCAAGAAAACACCATCATTGTCGTGGTATTGTTACACCCCGGAGGAGGATAAGCCCACTAAAGTGGGCATCCGGGGTCTACCAATGGGCACGGACACCCAAGCAATAGAGGAGGCCATAAGGGCAAAAGGCTTCCCCATAAAATACGTAAAGGCAATACCACCGCGTAGAAGCAGACCTGGCTGCGTCTACTTTGCCCAACTGGACCACCTGAGCCTGGAGCAGCTCCAGGAATTATATGACATCGACGAGCTCCTCTACATGAGAGGGGTCGTCATCGAGGCCTGGCAAAGAAAGGTTGGACCAGCCCAATGCCACCGATGCCAGGCCTTCGGGCACGCCTCTGCCAACTGCTTCAGGCCAGTGAGATGCGTGCGCTGTGCCGGGGAGCACATAGCAAGCCTTTGCCCTCGGGGTAGGGAAGAGGAACCGAAATGCGCCAACTGTGGTAAAAACCACACGGCAACTGACCGCTGCTGTCCAGTCCTGAGGAGGACTGCGAGGAGGCAGGGGGATAACCTTGCCGGGATTACTCCCGGAGGCCCCCAAAAAGGCCCCTCAGAGTCGCCCGAAAGCTGTTACAATTCAGCAGGACGGGTGGACCACCATCACCGGGAAGGGCAGGCAACCAGCCCCCCCCCCCACCCGCAACTACCCAAGAAACGGTGGAACCCACAACGACCAGGGCAACCACCGGGGCGACTCTACAGCCCCCCCGCCAATCCTGCCACTGAACGGCAACCCTCCAAGAAGAGGAGGCGGGGGGGGAAGTAGGAAGAAGTCGCAGCCTCCTCAGGCTGTCACCTCTACCCCGACACCAACCATGCCAGTAGCCGCTAAGGCGCAGATTACGAGGGAGACAACCAGCGTGGGTAGAATGCCAGAAAGGGCTCTATCTGAACATAGAGCCCGCTCTACCACTAGAGCGCGCTCTACCCACAAGCAAAGAGAGCATATCCAGGAGCCCCAACCCCCGAGACAATTGCCAACGCCTTCTTATAGGAGAACACCTACCACCGGCCTCGAAACAGCAGATGCAATCCAACGTCTGGTTGGTATTGCCATCGAGGTCGGCACGCAAGTCCTGGCTGACATAAGAGCCGGGACAGATCCAGTGACAGCGATAATGAAGGCGCTGGCAAACCTCCTAGCCCGGCACTATGGAGGAGCGTAATCTGCGCCTCCTCTATTGGAACCCGGACGGAATACAGCAGAAGCTGCATGAACTCCGCACAGTCGCCCAGCAACAGGATATACATATTATACTGCTGGGCGAAACAATATTAAATCCCAAAACGCGCATTAAGCTGCCAAACTACTACATCTACAGAAGGGACGAGGTCACTTCTCAAGGGGCCGCCTATAGAGGGACGGCGGTTCTAGTGAGGAGGGACATCGTCCATCAAGAGCTGGAATTACCATCCTTCCAGACAATGCGCTCAATCGGTATTAGAATGGAGGCGGAGGGCGAGGAATTAAGGATATATGCAGCATACCGCCCACCAGGGACTCCATTCTGCTCCTCAGACATCCGGACAGTGATGGAAGGCGATGGACCTGTTATCATCGCCGGGGACCTGAACGCCAAACACCCGGCGTGGGGGTCCAGAGTGATCACCCCGCCGGGTCGTGAACTATACGAAGACGCCGAAAAATACCAATACGACGTTCTAGGTCCCGAGGAACCGACTCACGTTCCTACTGACCCAAGGAGGCATCCGGATGTATTAGACATCGTGCTCACTAGGAACGTCAACTATCCGATAGTGGTAGAAGTGCTGTACGACCTACCTTCACAGCACCTCCCGTTACTGATAACCCTTGGCCTGAAGGCGGTGACTACGCCGCCCAGAGCGTTTAAGACACGTGTCGACTGGAGGCTCTACTGTCAACACCTGCAGCAGAGACCTCCAGCACACCAGCCAATAAGTACAGCGGACGACGTAGAGGCCGCTGCAACTAGAATCACTAATAACATCAAGGAGGCCCTTCACGCGGCCTCTACGATCGTCCCGATCACAGCCAGGCGAGACGATCTGCCGCTTAACATATGCGTGCAGATCAGGCGCAAGAGAGCGTTGAGAAAGCTCTGGGCGCGTACTCGCTGCCCTAGATTAAAGACCCAGCTCAACACCATCTCGGAGGAACTGTCGGTTGCAGTCCAGGCCTTTAGAGGCGACGCTTGGGATCGGCGCATTAGGAAGGCCGAGGAGCAAGATGTGTCGCTCTATAGACTGAACCGGCAGTTAACTAGAACCAAACCTCCCGTTTGCCCGCTGATTAACAACGCAGGCAAACGCTGCTATGATGCCAAGGGCAGAGCGGATATCCTAGTCGAGCACTTCGAGGAGCAATTTATGCCGAACCCAGCAAGTGCGGAGTTCATGGAGCTTCATGCCAGGAAGGAAAGTCGCGTGCAGGAGTTCCTGTCGTCGCCCGCGCCGCCTCTTGCAGGAGAGTGGTTCATCTCCCCCGCTGAACTGCGGAGGACAGTAACCCGCCTGCAACCGAGGAAGGCGCCGGGGCACGACGGGATTACCAACGCTGCACTCCGACAGCTGCCCAATAGAGTCATAGTAGAGATTGGTCGACTCTACAATGGGATATTGCGGACATCCCACTTCCCGGAGATATGGAAAACAGGCAAAATTATCGTCTTGCCGAAACCCGGGAAGGACAGGCGTAGAGCTGCCAGCTACAGGCCGATCACGCTATTACCACACATAGCTAAACTGTTCGAAAGATTGCTGCTAAGACGTCTCCGTCCGTGCATCCAACTTCGGGCGGAGCAGCACGGATTCAGGAGAGGACACTCTACAGTCACACAATTGACTAGAGTGCTGCACCTGCTTGCGGCAGAGTACAATCGTGGCCGCATATCGTTGGGCGTCTTCCTCGATATCGAGAAGGCGTTCGACCGGGTGTGGCACATAGGATTACTATACAAGCTGAAAGAACAGACCAGTGTCCCTCTTGCTATGTTGCGGTTAATGGCGTCTTTCCTGGAAGACAGGAAGTTCTACGTCTGCGTAGAGGACGCCGAGTCCGCAACTAAAACCATCAGAGCCGGCGTTCCACAGGGCAGCTGTTTGTCACCAGTCCTGTACGCGGCTTATACTAACGACATACCTACACTGGCAGGCAGGCTTCAAGAGTGGGAGGACGACGTCGAGCTGGCGCTATACGCGGACGATAGCGCCTATTTCACCTCGTCCAGAAGAGCCCACATAGCCACTGCCAAGATGCAGCGTCTGCTGGACCTGCTGCCACCATGGCTGGATGAGTGGAGGATGGTCGTCAACGTTGGTAAGACGACCGCTCTGCTCACTCGCCGTCTCAGGAATTTACCATCTCCGCTGACCCTCAACGGCCAGGAGATTGCGTACCAGAAGGCCGTAACCTACCTTGGGTGCAGGATCGACAGGACGCTGCGCATGACCGCGCACGTCGACTTCGTCGTCCGCCGGGCCCGATGTGCGCGGGCGACGCTCTTGCCGGTACTTGCATCCAAGTTGCCTATAAACACCAAGCTCCGGATATACAAGATGTATATCCGGACCATCATCACGTATGCTGCTCCGGCCTGGTACGCACTTCTGAGCAACCCTCTGAGGCGGCGACTGCAGGCCCAGCAGAATCTGACATTAAGGACGATCGTCGGAGCAGGTCGCTACGTCCGGAATGACGTCATAGCGGCCGATCTGAAAGTCGAGACCATCACCGACTTCGTGGCCCGGTTAGCGCGCGGCATGTTTGACCGTGCCGATAACGGGCCACATGAACACCTGAACGGCTTTGCGCCGCTTCACACCCGGCCACCGGACGGGCGACCTCTTCCAAGAGAACTCCTCTCTATATGTGATTAGAGAGTTGAGTAACAACCCACAATGCCGCTGAAAGGCCAACTCTGTCTATACTAGATAACCACTCTTTTTTCCGTAATTAACCAATTACGGAAAAACCGGATTTACCATCACGCCTGAATAGGCAACAAGGACTGTCCCATAATAATGGGACATGAGGACACCCGGGTAATGGGGGTCACCCCGAGGCCCGATACCTGTATTGCATCTCGGTGCAATCAGACGACAATCAACCAGGGGGATTGCAGATGCGTTGCCGGCCTTTTAAAAAGGAGTAGGCTTTTTTCTTGAAGGTCCCTAAGTCGTATCGGTCCGGAAAAATCTCTGGTGGTAATCGATTCCACAAACAACTTGTGCGAGGAAGAAAACTTCTTTTAAATCGCACGGTGGTGGACCGCCAGTCATCCAGACGATATGGATGTTATCGTGAGTTTTGTGCGATGTGCAACGCGATGTGCGATGGTGAAATTGTGCGGCTCGAATTAGTCTGAACAATTACTCTGAGCACTTCCCGTGGTAGATACGATTAAATACGCAAAGAGATGCAACATCTCTTCGCAATTCCAATGAGTCAAGCCGATCGGAAAGAGATCGAACAGCTCTGCGCTGAATGCGATCAAATGAAAGGAGCTGGCTCTGGGGAACCTCGGCATAGAGATTGGAACAGTATTCAATGTGCGATCGAACTTGCGCCTTGTAAAGTTACAGGCGGTGAGTCGGCGTGAAATACTGTCCCGCTCTGCTGAGCACGCCAAGCTTTTTTAAGACCACTTTGGCCTTCTCTTCCAAGTGACCACGAAACTGCACCTCACTCGATAGGACTAGATTTAGTCACCCCTAGTCCGAGACTTTGTTCAACTAACTTTACTTAACTACTTTAGTAAAGTAAGAAAAGTTACAGCCTATATACGTCCCACTGCTGGGCACAGGCCTCCCCTCGTTTCTGAGAGGGTTTTAAGGTAAGGAAGTGTCCGCCGCACTGCCCCAGTGCGTGTTGGCGAACTTCACATGTCTTCGAAATATTTTTTTTCTTATTCCTCAGACAAGCAGGTTTCCTCACGAAGATTTCCTTCACCACCGAGTACGTGGTAAATCGGCACTTAAAATTGCAACTAACTTACTCGCGTTCTGTTATATTACACGAGCTCTGTTACAGCGAGCGTTAACCATCTGAGCTACCACGGCTCATTCAGTGAACTTTAATATTTTTTATTTATTTTCGTAGGAGAGGGGGCAAATGAGTATACGGTTCACCTGATGTTGGGTGACTACCGCCGCCCATGAACAACTGCAACACCAGGACAATGTCCAAAATCGCCCTGTGAGATAAAAACATCGGACATAGTCGATAAATAATAATTATCTATTTTATAATATTAGTTGCAAATACTTTAATAACATGGACTAGCTGCATTCCAAAATGAACATTAAAAAGTATTATATTGGACTTACAACATTAATCGCCGCCATCTTCGCTAAACGTCACGTGGTGTGTAAAAATGACTAGGGATGCGCAATCGATTGTAACCGATCTATGGAATTTTTAATGAACTGTTGCATATTTTTAAACCGAATCACACAAAACAAAAACAATAAAACATTCAATCACTATTTCATTTTGTTATTCCCTAAAATTATAATTCAAAAACCTATTAATACCTAATTAGTGAGGTCATAGTCGATTTTGAATAGGTAGTTAGAATAACGCTGAAGTGAACAAAACCTAATTATTTCTATTTTCTTATTATTTATATTTTCTAATAATGGTTTAGATCTTTGCGAGTAGTACGAGGGTGGATTGAAAAGTACTCGGCCTAACACAGATCCATTCAATTCTAAAAATCAAATCTACCCACATTATTTAGTTCAGTTCAGACTAGTTCATTGTGTGAAGTTCGAAACGTGTGCGATAATTAGTTGTGATTTTATAAATTTATTAACAAAGTAATCGGACATAATTTCCGCGAATGGAGCAAATCGAGCAGCGTGCCGTCATTAAGTACCTCCATAAGAAGGGGCTATCATCAAAAGTCATCCATGATGACATGGTCAGTAGATTAGGCGATTGTGCTCTGTCATATTCATCCGTCAAAAAATGGATAGCAGAATTTAAGCGTGGTAGAGAGAGTGTGAAAGATGAACCCCGCTCTGGAAGGCCTTTGACGTCAACTACTGACGAAAATATTAAAAAAGTACTTGATTTAATAATGGGAGACCGCAGATTAAAAATTAGAGAGATAGCCGAGATTATAGGCATCTCTTATGAACGAACTCAAAACATCATTGTCAACAAGTTGGGTTTCCACAAGGTGTCTGCGAGGTGGGTTCCGCGACTGCTTTCAGTTGAACAAAAAAGGACGCGATTGACTATTTCACGCGACTGTTTGAAGTTATTTGAAGCCGAAGCAGATGATTTTTTGAATCGTTTTGTTACTATGGACGAAACATGGGTTCATTACTGTACACCGGAAACAAAACAACAATCAAAACAGTGGAGAAGACCTGGTTCACCACCCCCGAAAAAGGCTAAGTCGATTTTTTCGGCAAATAAGGTGATGGCTTCAGTATTCTGGGACTCGAAAGGTGTGATTATGATTGATTATCTTGAAAGGGGTCAGACTATAAACTCTGATTACTACTGCACCTTACTACGTCGTTTACGAGAGGAAATAAAAAAAAACGTCGAGGAATGCTCAGAAGAAAAGTCCTGTTTCATCAAGATAACGCCCGTGTTCACACGTCAGTACAGTCAATGGCTGAAATTCACAACTGTGGCTTTGAACTGTTACCGCATCCGCCGTATTCACCTGATCTGGCACCATCAGACTTCTTTCTGTTCCCTAACCTAAAAAAGTACTTGGGAGGTCAAAGATTTTCGACAAACGACGAGGTCAAAGCAGCTGTAGACGCATATTTTGACTCTAAGGAAAAATCATTTTTTTTCAACGGTCTAAATGCTTGGAAGGGGAGGTGGCAAAAGTGTATTGAACTTGATGGTGATTATGTAGAAAAATAAAAATATAACTGATTTAGTATGTGTTTATTTTCTTGGTTAGGCCGAGTACTCTTCAATCCACCCTCGTATGTACCTCTGTAAAGAAGCCTAGTGATTTGTATATAATATTTATTACACTTAAAAACAAAATAATTTAATCGTAATTTTATACGTGGTAGAGCCATGCTGCAGTTATATTAGTAATTTAGTTGTAGCACGAATGGTTTGGCTCTCTCACAGAATACCAGCGTGAAATAGTAGCCTGCTGTGTTTGGTATGGTGAGTGTAGAGCCTCCAGACGCAGACTATTTATTTTATAGCATAGAAACACTCGTTTAGTGCGGGAACAAATCTTTGGTCCTGCACTGCTGCAGCCAAACGCCTAACCACTGCGCTACGGAGCCATTTATTTTTTACTTAATTAATTACTAGTATAATTATGTGTTGTTTATTTTATGCTTACTTCGTAATATTTATAGAGATATAATTACAAATTGCTGTGTGTAAAATATATTGATTTTTTATCCTCACCGGCATTTTTACTTAATCCCCACGTAAAAGCTTTATTTCTTATAAACCAGTATACAGATTTAACTTATATAAGAAAAAATTACGATAAACAATATATCGGTAAACATTATATCGCGGATAGACATTTACAGCACTAGTATAATTCGTCTATGATGTCAGCACTCTTATTAAAAAAATAAATGTCATGTCTTGATGTTGGTAGAGGAGTTTGGCGCCCTTTCATATTTTTGCTTTTACTATGGGAGTCCCGGCTCTTAAACGTAGTGATTATAATATTGTCTTTGTTACGCATATGCAATGGAAAGTGTATTTTGTGTAAATTGCGGCTTGTAATTTGCTGGACGTTTTATGTTGTTGGAAAAGGGTACTAAAAATTGTTAAATGTTTCAGAATATTGCTTTTCTGTTTCTTAAACCGTACTAAATGATAAAATCCATAATATAATATAGTAGTTCTATTATAACCTCAAAATGTGATTTTTTGAAATATATCTTTTCTGCAGCTAGTCCGCTACGAAAATAAGATCATTTAGGAATTCCCTAATGATGGACAATACAATACACAATTTTCCGATGCTATTGGTTCCAGGGCGAACAATGTATGGGCGCGGAGTAATGTCCTTTGGCGGCTGGGATTAATCTGAACAATTTCTAAGAGCACTCCCCGTGGTAGATGCGAAAGAAAATACAAAGAGATGCAACATCTCTTCGCAGCGTCAGTGAATCGAGCCGATCGGAAAGCACTCGGTCGTCGACGATTCGAGCCGCTCTGCGCTGGATGCGGTCAAGTGGAAGGAGCTGGCACTGGAGAAGCCTCCATAGAAGCCCAGAAGCCCGGCTTGCCTTATCAAGCTGAATCAATCAATAATATCAAGTAATACTCGTAAAATAACTCGTAAACCGTTTTGCTTAGAGTTTGCGTAGAGATTTTATTAGAGTAGGAAAGTACCTAATTCGTAAAGTGTTCTATCGTAATGAATAATAAAACTATTTAACAAATGTTTTATTTAATTTGTCTTTACCTATTGTTACAACCCTACCAAAATAGGTAAGCATTTTGCACGTTCACAAAAAGCTTTGTTTGTGTTCCGTTTATTTACTCATGCCATGCGTATGAAGCCCGGCGCGCCTCAAAATTTTAGCTTATTATTTCACACAGGTAGCAAGAGTGACAGAGACCTGCTACCGGCATGTGCAGACATTGCAAAAATCCCTCTGAAACCATACAACATATTACAGGAGCATGTAAATCACATACACAAACCGATTATAATCAGAGTCATGACCAAGTCGCTGCAATCATACACCAACACTTAGCATACAAATATAAATTCGTAAATGAGATGCGTTCATATATTAAATATAAACCTAAAACAATATTAGGAATTAAGGTAGTAAAATCAGAAAATCTACTAGGAATATGCGGCGGTGGCGGAACACTACAGGGTTTTAGCACAGAATGAATAATTTACAAGAAATTATAGTTGGTGCGAGTCAGGCATAACGCGTCTTTGCCCCCACGACCCACGAGACATAATATATGTATGCGTAGGCATTTCCCCATGCTTAAAAAAATGTACGTGAAAAGAAGATATGTGAACGCAACCCATCCGAGTTCGAGCGTAATGCTCCCAATAACTATCGGTGTAGATGTAACTTGGACGTTACATATGACTCTCTGGCTTGTCCATGTTCATTTGAAGACCTATCCGTTGGGAGCATAGAATACTATAATACACAATAGAATGGCTGTCAACTTAATACATATTTTTATTTGTAAATAGGTTGCAATTTGGCATTTTTTAAATAATTTCCATGCGAAATTTGGAAACGATTGTAACGTCAAAACACATCTCAAGTTGACATTTATACGTGTGAATTGACGTGTTAGTGACATTTTAGTTCCGTTCTATTATGTATGTATCATAGTATTCTATGGTTGGGAGACACTATAAACATCATTGAGCATAGTGCTGAAGGCCCTTCAGTAATTCTGACACAGTGGTTGTACCGTTACAGACTATTAAATCTCACTGCTGAACATAGGCTTCCCCAGTAGATTGCATCATAGAGGGGATATTTGGCGTAGTTGCCACGCTTGGCAAACGGGTTGGCAATCACCGTTTATTATTTTTAGTCGTTATTAGGAAGATGCTGCCACCCATCTCCTGACTTGTTTCCCTCTGTCGCCTTTTACGACACCCACGGGATGATATCCCCATATGATCCCGTGGGTGGATATTCCTACACCGCACCGCCACTACACGGCACTATCGTCGGCAAATCGAAGGTGAATGACGTACTCCCTATCGATGTTGATACCGTATCCTTTCCAGTCCAGTAGGTTGAAAATATCTCCCAATGTAGCAATGAAAAGCTTCCGTGAAGCAGCGACACCCTGTCTTAAAACTCTCTTCAAATATATTTGATAAACAGAAGATTATCTAAATTCATCTAACTTAGGTAAGCATGCACAGGTGGGTTCTCTTTTCTATCATTGTCATGGGAAGGGACAGTAAGCCGACACGTTTGGAAAGAAGGAGGCTTTTCGTCTTTTCCGAGGTACGGGGGAGAAACAACGCCAATTGCTTGACTCCGGGCTGCTACTGTGAACTTTTTGATTAAAAAAAAAACCAATTTTGTGCCGACGCGGGATTCAAACCCGCGACCAAATAAGTGATTGGCAACTTCGCGGTCAAAAAATCAAGGTCAACAAATGCGGTCGTTAAGGAGTATGTTAGGGCTGAATCTGAATGACAGGGTGAGAAATTGTGTGATAAGAGAAGAGTGTGGTTTGCAAGATGATGTTGTGACCAGGATTAAGAAAGGAATGCTTCGGTGGTTTGGTCATGTGGAAAGAATGAATGAGGAAAGAGTGATAAAGAAAATTTATGTTGCAGAAGTGAATGGCAGAGTCGGAAAGGGACGCCCTAGGCGAAAATATATCTATAATAATATATATTATCGACCAAATTACCAATTTATTAAAAACGGGCCAAATTAGGAGTACCCTTAACCGACGAGCATGTACGCGTAGGTATATGGATGTGAAAGAGGCGAGACAGGTGTGTCAGGATCGTGCCAAATGGAAGTCTCTAGTCTCTGTCTACTCCTCTGGGTGACAGGCGTGAGTGTTTATGTATGTATGTAACTTCGCCTTCGAGGCATTCAATAAATAAAAACATTCACACAATTTTGCCAAACGATAGATGATACTCATAATAATTAAGCAATCGCACTTCTTATTTTTTGACATGATTGTTATTATCTACCACAGTCATTTAAAATAAAATAATTTTGATTAAGCAGGTTTCAGTGTCAACATTTAGTCTTCTTTTCTCTTGTACAAAGAGAGATTATGAAAATTAACAAACATCGGCTTTTATATTTATAGCGCCATTGTCGTCAGGACCGTACCTTATTGGCTTACAATTCATCGAAAGGACAGTGTTTTCGAATCTACTTGCCTCATTGTCTACATTCTACAACAACTGTAGGCAATAAAATAAGACGAGTAGAAACATCGGCAAATACTCGTACAATTGTAACTTTAGTATTTTGTAGTTAAACAATAGTTCGCGCCTTTGTCGGCTTAAAAGGAGTACGCAGATAATTATAAAATTTAAGCCAAAATCCGTTATTAAATTGCTCAGAAGTAATTCCAGGTACCAAAATCGAAAACAAATATATAGGCTAATAAAAGTGTTTATTTTCCAAGGCCTTCCTATAATACCTACTTTGAATGATTATTTTGATGATAAGAAAACTTGGAATAATATTAATTTCCTTTAATATTAAGTTTTGTGTGCCGCTATAATGTGCGTACATACATAGGTATTTTTTAAAGAATGTTAAAAATGCTATAAACATTACTAATATTCCCCTTAACCACTCGTAGTAAGCTTAAATTGCTTGTGTTACGAGTGGTTCACGCCAGTAGTCGAATGGTGGATTCGAACCCACGACCTTTTTTTGTTCGCGGTCCGCGCCCTGCCATTAGGCTAGTGTCGCTTTTAGGTATTATTTACTATACCTATCAGTATAGGTATGTAAAACACATAACAGCATGTATACATGTAAAATGTATAAACCCATTGAAAAAATCTTGAGTACGCGAACTAATGCTGTATTAATGCTTATACTATACTATACTTATACTTATACTATACTTATCTTCACGCACAATCCCTAACGGGGTAGCCAGAGAGAACAGATCGCCAAATGTCACGATCCTTACATACCTCTTTCGCTTCTTTCAGGTTCATTAACTTCTTCATACATGCACGTCTAGGTATCCGAGTACTCTTGACCTTCCCCTCTTCGAGCAATTTGCTCACATGGTCTTCGAAAGTTAGTCTCGGTCTACCTCGACACCTTTAAATATTTACTTTCGCTCTATATATTTTCTTCACCATTCGGTCTTCACTTATTAGCTCAACGAGCGCAAACCATTGGAGTACGCCCCTATCAATTGTGTATGTAATATGTATTAATGCCTTGTGTACAAATGCTGTTTGTGGGATGTCGTCTGCTCGGGATTGCGACACATTTTTTATGTAATATTTTTTTAGTTTTCTTGTGTAACTTTATCATAGAACATGTTTGATTACCTACCTATGGGTCGTCTTTTCAACTTTGTTTAAGAATATTATATTATTTGTTGGCTTTACAAAATGACTAAAATATAGGATACCTACGGAGTTTCTCAAAGAGTTTCTTTCGCCATTCTTCTCAGGCAGAGGTGGGCAGAGGGACGTTAATTTGAAACCGCAGCAGATTATAAAACACTCAAAGTAATTAATAGCATAGAGAGAGTCTTAAAACAGAACAAAACCTCATGTAAGCGAGCAGTTTATGCATTATCACATTTCATAAAGGATAAAAAAGATAGCTATGTGAATGTCTTATGTCACCATCTCTCCTTTTTTTAAATAGGATAGGGTGACAAACGAGCACACAGTCCACCTGATGGTAAGTGGCTGCTGTGGCCCATAGACATCTAAATCTATTCTTGATCACGAATCAAAATGCAGATGCGTTGTCACCCGTGAGCTAAGGTGGAATGCCTCGTTTCCAGTAAAAAGGGTCTCCGGTCCTCTACACTCACCAAACAAAACACAGCAGCATTAAGCCACTATTTTACGCTGGTATTCTATAAGAGCGTGGTGATTCTCCGGTCGAGCCGACCCATTCGTGCAACAACTATACAACTAGTATAATTGCAGCATGGCTCTACCACGTATAAAAGGTTGTAGCCGTTTTTTAGCTTTTTATATACCATAGACAGTTTTAGTGATGGTAACTACAGAAAAGAACAAACTTCTCGATATACTATCTATGGCTCACTCAAATTCGGCATTTGTATAATATTGCTTAATGTTTTCAATAAACTTAAATTTAGGTAACAGACTAAGGGAAGGCCTACTACGGACGAAGTGTTCAGTGAACTTTGTTGCGCCCTCCTTTCTGCCAAGGAGGGTCGCGTTCGTATACGGCTTAGAGATCTCTAGTTAGACCGTTAAGCCAGTCCCTAAAAGGTGGGGTTTAGTGGGTAAAAGTCTCCAATTAACCACGCAGCCGGCTGCGTGGTATGCTATGAGCATTCCCCACCTCCCTCCCCCGTTTTCCGGACGGTTGCCCATATTTGCTTCGGGCGCAAAAAAAAAGTGAACTTTGTTTCATTTTGGCTAAATTTTGTGATTCAGGTCAATCGTGCTCAGTTACCGTATAGTGGCGGTGTAAGGATGTACATTCCCCCCATATCATCCCGCGGTTGTCGTATGAGGCGACAGAGGGAAACAAATCAGGAGATGGGCAACAGCATCTTCCTAATGACGACTAAAAATAAAAAAAACCACGGTTGCCAACCCGATTGCTAAGTGTGGTAACTATGGCAACTATCCCACCTATTGGGCAATGTATTGTAGAGTTCTATGTCCAACAAAGGACTTTAATAGGCCAAAACTGTAAACGGTGCAAAACGGTAAAAAGTTAAAATATGTCGTAAAACCCACTAAGGGAAATTCTGTTTGCCAAATTTGGCATGGCTTTTTCATCAGTTTTACATTAGTTAGATTTGAGCAAAACAACACAAAGTACAAATTCAAACAATATATTTATTTGCCATTTACATAGAAAATAAAACCAACTTAACTGTATCAAAATAACTTACATACTTAATGGTTATTGTACTTTATAACTAGGATATTGCACATTTTATTTAGTAAATTTTTATACCTGCCACAGTTTCTTAAATCGTCCAGGGTTAACTGGTAGAGCCAAATGCCAAAAGACAATCCCTCATTATAAGGTGTGTAATGAAGATAAAATAAATAAATTCATGAGTTTGACTTTGGACTTTTCACAGTGTTGATTTAGGCGTTACCCTTGACGGACAGCTGGTTATTACTAAACATGTAGATACACTATTATACTTTATAAGCTGTTTGTACAGAGTATAGAAGTCTTAAGGTTTATTTTACGTACTTGCAAGCCTTTTCGGACATAAACTGTATCAAAAGCGTTTATTAAGCGTAAGTTCAAAACACAGTAAGATTAGAATACGCATTCAGTGTCCCTATTGTATTACGCATAAACAACAAATTAAAATAATTTAGGCAAAGTTTATAGGGCATTTCAATTATAGAACTCTAATTTATTCTGATTATGCTACAAGCTGCAAACATCATAAAGTCGTCTAAAAACTTCCTTAGAAAATAGCCGAGAGATATGATGTTGGTGTTAAATATAGACAACGGCTAACTAGATTCACCAGTAGAGATTACTATCTGCGGTAAACATTAACGTAGCTAAAAAGCGTACAAGACATACTCCATTATTCACCCCCAAGGCCTAAAATTACAATTACGCCCTAGACTCGTATTTGTTCAATATATAACAGTATGACCTAATGAGAAAATCTCGAAGCTAGATATACATTAAATGTCCAAAAATAAATTCAAACATAATGTTCTTAAGTTTCTTCAATAAAAATTTAACTTATCTATTTGTACTCGCATACCTATTATTATAACATTAAATGATATTAGGTATTATCTTTTCATATGTCGTGTATTATTAATTCACAATAGGTATATATTAAAAGTAAAATATTATTACCAAACATATTAGAAGAGACGTAATTAAAAATAAAATTAAACATACCCCTTACTCAGATGAAATAAAAATATTTCGTCTGAGACCCCTTATACAATATGTAACGTAATTAACGCACACCCTCAGACACCCCAATTAGTATATTATGTTATAATCATAATACATACACTGAATTTTTAGTTAAACATAAACATTTTTATGCACTGATTATTTATCAAATTAGTTATACTAATCCCGGAAGAATGTTGTGGTCACAGTACAAATCCACGAACGCAAAGACGTTAACGTGCTTGAAATAAAGTACATTTTTCTTTATTTTTATTGAATGACAAAATTAGTAATAATACAAATAAAACTGCACTCTTAAAAGTCTTATTGCCTTAAGTTACGGTCCATTTCAGTTTGTTTTGACTGAACAGATTTAGTGTGACTGTAATTTACGTAGTTTTAATTATTTTTGGGATAAAAAATTACCTATATTAAAAATGATAGGAATCGATTCAGTAAACGATTCTGAACAAACTACTTTCTCAAAGTGCGTTAATTACGTTACATGTTGTATATTTGTATTCTTATGATGTATAAAGTAGGAATTGCATTTGCCATTTCCCTTCGTTAATATAACATTTTTTGAAGAAGTGTAATTATTGAGCAAATAGGGCTATTCTTTGTGCAAGGGTTTTGTGTTTGTGGAATTACTTTTATCCACTTTTCTTTATCGTTTTTAGGCATACTAAAACATCAAAAATATAGGTATAGAAGAATGTCGATATGGGCTTGTCGACTTTGCCGATATAGGTACCTTAAAACCACAATACTATTGTTCAAATAAATTAAAAGCGGTTATATATAACAAATACAGTCTCATTTTTACAAAAAAAAAAAAAAAAAGAAACTTCTTGTTTTCAAAATAATGTGAATGTAAACAATGTGAAATATAATAGTTTAATAATGTCCTCCAGACCGAATTTCGGCCACGGCGGCCTGCCTCAACGGAGGCTAGCCATCGGCACTGGACAGGATTATAGTGTCCAAGTGTATGTGCAAGCACAGGTGCACTCTCTATTCCCTCACTCTCATTTTCCGATGGGACGGTAAACCGACACGACCGGAGAAAGATCAGGCGCAGGACCAACGGCTTTACGTGCTTTCCGAGACACGGGGGTGAGACTTCACCAACTTCCTGACTCCGTGCAGTTACTGAAAATTTCTTTTGACGAAAAAACTCAATAATTGATTTTTTGGCCCAACCCAGGACCTCACTATCAGCAGTCGCACTACTACAACCACTAGACCAACGAGGCAGTCAAAAAGAAATACAATTTACTTACAGTTATAATGTAATTTAATTTTAGAATACTTCATAAAAACGTAAGTACACTCTGGTGGAAGCTTACGAATCCAGAACCATGTTCTTTACGGGAAGAATGAGATTTGCATTCTAGTACAAAACATGCTATCTTTATTGATACATTTTATTTGAAGGTATAATTTTACAATAACATTTTTAGTAAAATATTAAAGGCATTAGTACTCGTCAAAAAACACTATAAATAATACGACTTAATTAAAATTATGTATATTTGTCAAATAAACCAGCCTGTAGGATATTGGACAAATAAATACAATCCTATTATCTTTTTTATTTAGCAGTGTAAAAAGAGGTCAAAGATGACCTCTTGACGTTTCTATTTTTTTATAGGATAGGGTGACAAACGAGCACACAGTCCACCTGATGGTAAGTGGTTGCTGTGAGGCATAGACATCTACATCTATCCTCGATTACGAATCGAAATGCAGAAGCGTCGTCACCCATGAGGACTAGGATGGAATGCCTCATTTCCAGTAAAAAGGGTCTCCGGTTCTCTATACTCACCATACGAAACACAGCAGCATTAAGCTACTATTTTACGTTGGTATTATGTGAGAGCGTGGTCCTTCCCCGGTCGAGCCGACCTATTTGTAGTACAACTATACCACTTATATAACTGCAGCATGGCCCTACCACGTGTGAAAAATCCCAAGCAAACGTATCAAAAAATTACACGCAACATCTTTGAATGTATTTGTCTCGTTTTGCCTAAAATTTGAAAATTAAATAACAAAAACCGAGAAGTAATTAACTCAATTTATGTAGAATTGTAGGTTCTCTCTATGCATACGTTACACGTACCTATGTATGAAATTACTCTATAATAAAACATGTTACCGTTTAATAAACGAAATTTTTATATTTATTACGTACAAAAATATAGAGTTAGGTACTATATGATATTAAGTATATATACCTACATTTGATAAATGATGTAGGTCCATAGGTATATTACATTTATTTCTTATTGAATAGCGTAGAGTACCTATTGTTATTATACATACTCCTAATTCATATAAAATAAAGTAAGTAAAGTTATAGCATATATACGTCCCACTGCTGCGCACAGATCTCCTCTCATTTCTGAGAGGGTTTTAGGGCAAGTAAGTGTCCACCGCGCTGCCCCAATGCGTGTTGGCGAACTTCACATGTCTTCGAAATATTTTTTTTCTTATTCCTCAGACATGCAGGTTTCCTCACGATTTCCTTCACCGCCGACACGTGGTAAATCAGCACTTAAAATTGCAATTAACAATTTCATTGGTGCCGGCGGGGATCGAACCCGGGTTACTCGCGTTCTGATATATTTACAGCGAGCGTTAACCATCGGAGCTACCACGGGTCTTCAATTCACATGTTCACGTGTAAATGCAAGTCGTGACTGGAGGCTGCCTAATAAGCTATGGGTCATTTGCAGGTCCTCTGGCCTTGATATCAGTTTAATGGAGGCGTCTCCTGATAGTCCTGTTACTTACATGCACATCTGAAACTTCAGCAAGGCGATTCCTGATTTCAACAGCAGCCATGGCCCTAGGGTAGCTAAGGTAAGGAGTAGGGTCTTTGGCGACCTGTTCCTGGCCGAAAATACCTAAACACAAATATACTGATTTCAAGATTATTTATTTAAAGAAGTCATAATGAGTCGTTTTTTGTGCCGGTCAGTATATTTCGTAACCTTTCTAAACGAGACAGATACCTAGATAGTCGCTTTATATTTTGACAGAACAGAACACACTTAATTAGGCTACAAAAGTAGGTACGGTAAGGATAACATTAGCCGAGTAGGTACGTTTACGCATGAAGTGTGTGTGCATGTTCACTGCAATGATACAAATATCCTCATACTTATTATACTCCATAACCTTAAGTAGGTATAATAGGTACTCTGTGCTCAGTGCGCGTAATGCTTAAAAGAAAGTAAAGTGTTGACTTTCAGCTTCCTCCCGAATAGGGTTGCCAGGTCTTAACACCGAAAACCGTACAGACCAGCGAGCTTAGCCGGACATTTTGGTAAAAAAGTCCTTATTTTTTATCTTAGTAAAAGACATTTTTTAAAGTAAAATAATGCTTTCTATCATTTACCGTAAAATGTTCTTAAGTTCCAACGAAATAACAACAATTGTATAAATCAGTCTTCTTTATTATTAATTAGGTATTCAATATTCATTATAATATTAATTTCAATAATTGCATTAGTACATGAAAAATGTAAAGAAATGGTCAAATTTAAAAAGCCGGACACCGTCTAATTTGGCCGGACACGCAACCAAAAAGTCTGACTGTGTCCGGCTTTATCCGGACGCCTGGCAACGCTAGTTGCGACTGAGATGAAGTTTTTTGTTACACAATGTCGTATAATTTTTTTCAGTTTCTAGAGCATTACTTAAAAATATACAGCAATGTTTCAGTGGTTTGATCTATACCTATCTAACAAATATTACAAGAGGAAACATTAAGTATATTCTTATATATTTTACTAGCTAATTGACATCCTCGCAATGTAATATGTCAAATATCTATTTCACCTGATTCTTAAAGGGAAGTGCACCGCCCTGGTGGCAATAAAGCCGTAGATGTCCTCATTGGAATAAAATAAGCAAATAATCATGTACTTACCTATAATACCTTAAGGTAGGTACCTAGTAAGTGACAATCATTTAGGTATATTATAAGATTACAAGGTAACCTTATTGTTGTATCATACATATCTACCTAAAATATATTAAAATTTATGTTTAGTAATATATAGGTACCTACTTAACAAATACCTATGCATAAAGATAAAGATACATTTATTGAATAACTGTGTACAATATAATTTTAGTAAACACACAAAAAACATTCAACCCATTTAGGATATGTAACAATTAAGGAAATAAAATGAATAATATATTGCGTTACTACACTGTAATAAATAAATTGGATATTATATCATATGAAATAATTTTTCACTTTATGTGTCCGCAAAACTTTTCATAATGCAGATCTTTATGAAGAAAGCAGAAGAAGAAGAAATATTCACAGTTAGGAAAATTAAACATATTTTAATGTAAAAGAAATTAAATCTGTCGTTATTAGAAAGGTTAGCTTATTATAAAGCAGTTTTATTATCAAGCAGTTTACAATATTTTCAGTCGGGTCTAGGTAGAGTTCATTACGGCGGTGTCCATTATTTTCAACGTAATTAGGCAAATTAAGCGATAGCGTGGGGCGCGGTGGTTTCACTGCCGCGGGGCGGATCCACGCTCAAGCCATTCAACCATTGGCTGCGTTAAATCCACCTCTCGTACATTTTCCCCTCCCGTTCCGACTGCGGTTACTTCGCCACGGTAAGATTCAGTCGCGATCGCTACGCCTCGCGCGGTGCATACACGTTTCTAAACAGAACCTGACCGATAAGCGGTAGTGTTGTGACAGCGAGTGTGTGTGCGATGCTTGGACGGTGAACAAAGCATGGTGAATTACGTCAATCCGCTCGCCATGTACCAAGGCAAGGGCGGGCAGTACGGAGCGGGAGGCTGGTATGGCTGGCAGCATCAGAACTTTGAGGAGCAACAATGGTGCGCGTGGAACGGAGCGCCGGGCGGAGAGTGGCCGTCGGAGCCTCATCATTTCCCGAAGCGGGAGCCGGGAGAAAGAGAGATTGGAGAAATGCCTTCACCGGCACGGGGAGATTTGGCAAGCCCTGGAGAAGGTTCGCCAGGTTCAAGACCCTCACAACCAGCACACCCGCCGGCACCGCCGCGATCGCCTTACGAGTGGATGAAGAAGCCTAACTACCAGACACAACCTAATCCAGGTTTTTATTTTACAAGTACCTACAATTATTAAATTATTTAATTCACTCTTTTCACTAATGCTTATAATACAAACATTTAATTTTATTTTTGTCACTTTTAATTTTATAATTGTTATTGTGGTTTATAAAATGGCCGACTAATGAAGATTTTCACATCTTTTTATAAATACCTTTTTTAAGAAGTCGGTGGTTTTCGCGTTCCGCACTTATGTCAGAGACGACCCCCAAAACTATTGTGATTTTAATAAAACTAACATTGACAAGTTTACATTATGATTTTGCACGTTTGTTATCTTTATATGTTTAACTCTTAGCTTATAATGTTAAATAATATTTATTGAACTGCTATAAATAATAAAAACTGACGTTAGCAATTCTGATTCATAATATACCTATGTGTTTACGTTTAGTTATTTGCTTGGTACTCATACATTTAATTCAAAATGTGTTTCTAAAAGCAAGATGGGCGCCTAACACCTTTTATTGTTATTTTAATTAGAGTCTAATATATATAGACAATTGTTTTAATCGATAGGTTATTTATTTTAAGACGTAATACCACATTCGTTCACAATCATATTATTTCAAGAACAACTTAAAAAACGATGATGAACAAATGAGGCATTAGATACATCTTAAATTTCATCCACTTTGCACCGAATGACGTCCTTTTGTGTAGCTACCTAATAGGTACCATTCCAGCATAGCGTTACAAAACAGTTCAAAGATCTTAAAACTGTGGTTACAACGAATAATAAGTGTTGTAAGGTAGTTTTTAGAGACACAGTGATTAATGCGTAACAACTTCTTACTTTGATCAACTCACAGCTATGAATTGCGGCGTATAGCATTAGCTACCTAATTATTTGATTTTAGTGTTATTAATGCGAGGCATCTATTTTGTACATAAAATACATTGAATAAAACTATTATTTACGGATTTTATCGCGTTTAATTACTTTAATTTATTTTTATTATTATCCCGACGTTTCAGGTGCTTTACAGCACCCATGGTCACGGGGGGGGGGGCCTGAGATGTTTGACGTCCCAATGTCATAGTTAGTCCGGCTACCTTCAGTTTTTTTTTAATATTAATTTTTGGTCCGATTTACGCAAAACGAGCTTATAGTATCATGAAGTCTTGCAGTGGTATGCTTGGGTTTGGGTTTAATTTTTAATTATAGGATCCCAAGCAGATGGTAGTACCCAACCATCTTCTCTATTGAAATTTGGATGTTTTTTAATTTCAATAGCCTGCGTATCATCCTTGGTAGAAATCGGTGTTCTTTTGCGAGAATTTGTGGTTTATCAAATCTAATGTAATGGTGGGGACGATCTTGAACATGTTCGCAGACTGCAGACTTCGAAACATCGGGATAATAATAAAAATAAATTAAAGTAATTAAACGCGATAAAATCCGTAAATAATAGTTTTATTCAATGTGTAGTGTTCGCGTAAATTTAAGAAATCATTACATAAAATACATTATAATATGTTGAACGAGTTTATTTTATCTTACTTTAATCGTACCTACATAAAACTTACCTACATAAACATATATACTCCCATGCCTGTTTCACAGAGGGTTGGGTAGAGACTAAAAGAATTCCATTTGGCACGATCCTGACACGCCTCCTGCTTCTTACACATGCATGTTTTTGTGCCTATGTACCAATGCATCGCCGGCGGTTATAGATTTATTTTTATAGTATAAGAGTGGCAAAACGAGCACACAGTCCATCTGACTGTAAATGGTTGCTTTGCTGTGGCCCATAGACATCTACATCTTTCCTCGATAACGAATCAAAATGCGGATGTGTTGTCATCCGTGAGGACTAAGATGGAATGCCGCGTTTCCAGTAAAAAGGGTCTCCGTTTCTCTACACTCACCGTACGAAACACAGCATTAAGCTACTATTCGATGTTGGTATTCTGTGAGAGCATGGTCCTTCCCCGGTCGAGCCGACCCATTCGTGCTATAACTATACTACTAATATAACTGCAGCATGGCTCCACGACGTATTACCTCCTTTGTTAATCCTAGTCACAACGTCTTCTTGCAAACCACACTATTCTCTTATCACACAATTTCTCACCAAACCATTGATTCCCGTAAAATATAAACGTACCTAGATATTTCTGCAGCATTAATTTTTCCGACATAAATTATTTATATATTCCTCATTTAGCTGTCACCTTCACCTTCAGTTATTGTTTTGAGGCTGTCACTGAGTAGGAGGTATGGTAATGTCTTTTTGGAAGTGAAAATGTATCTTCGTGTTACGATTTTCATTGTCACTGATAGATTTAGGTATAACAGTGTGGTAAAATTTTAAATAGGTAGCTCTCTTTCCTAATTCAAAGTCTTTTTGTATATTATTGGCTACAATAAAAATGTGATGTCTCAGTAGCGTAGCTTAGAGTTTGGCTGTGGCGCCTTAGCTTACAGTCTATAAACGTACCACTGTTGGGCACAAATCTCTCATTTCTGTGAGGGTTTTAAGGCAAGGAAATGTCCGCCGCGCTGCTCTAATGCGTGTTGGCGAACTATGTTGTCTTCGAAATATGTTTTTTTTATTTCTCGGACATGCAGGCTACGTTCATACGTTCCACTTGCTAGACAAAGCTTTTTTACTTTACAATGATTATAGTTAACAACAACCTTCTTTATGAGAAACTGCGAAAGGCTGGAATTAATATGTGGCAGGAACTTCTTCCGGCCAGGAGTCCGTCTTTTTTTTATAGAATAGGGGTGATAAACGAGCACACAGTCCACCTGATGGTATGTGGTTGCTGTAGCCCATAGACATCTAGATACATTTATCTTCAATTAAGAATCAAAATGCAGATGCCTCGTCACCCGTGAGGACTAAGATGGAATGCTTCGTTTACAGTGAAAACGGTCTCCGGTTCTCTACACTCACCATACAAAACACAGCAGCATTAAGCTGCTATTCTACGTTGGTATTCTGTGAGAGCGTGGTCCTTCCGAGCCGAGCCGATACATTCGTGCTGCTACCACTATATAGCTGCAGCATCGCTGTAGATAACACCGTCTTCCTATTTCTAGCCCCAAATAGCAAAGCTTTTATTGCTGTGTCCCGGTATGAAACGTATAAGACAAGCCTCGCATGTGATTATACCTACTGTCTTTCAGTTATTCCAACATAGTCCTCAAAGGTACGTAGTAGATGCTAAGGCACGTGATGGTAATATGGTCACCTTAAGTTTTGCCGCCCTATAAAACGAAAACTAGGCGGAGGACAGAGACAAAAACACTAAGTCATATACTGTAACTAATATATTAAGAAAAAAAAAATAGCAAACAAGCTTTGGCAATCATTAGGAATACTTCGGAAATTCAACTTAAAAAAAAACTAACAACACTGCACGGTACTACAAACGACTTAATTTATTTTCTATAATGGCAACTGTCAAAATGGCGTCGATAAAGCAGCGCCCCTTTGACCTTTTATTTTTTGATTGACCAATGAAGAGCAATCGTATTATAAAGCCATCTATGCAAACAAGGCTGTAGTTTTTGCGTTATAAGGAAGTGCCCAGATTAACCATATGACCATATTACACTCAGGTACTATATTATTTATTTTGTGCCAGAGGTGATAACGTATCTGCAGTCTTCTTGGCTTAAATTTGTCTTTACGTGTCCATGGACTGCAAGAGCCACTTACCATCAGTGAGAACCGGAATTGTAAGTTCGTTTTCAGTTTAAATTTAAAAAAAAATAGACCATCCCACTATAGGTACCTATATCACTAATTGAGATACAGTTGTGAAATCCTAAGTACTTAAAATTGCAACCTTTTCACATTGACGTCTCTTTCATAAAACTTTTAAATTATTTCTTATTTTTGTGTACAATAAATACATATTATATAGCTTATTTCACTCCCAGAATAGAAAAAAATGTATGTTAATCCATTAAGCCGTTTAGGCAACAGAGCATGTCAATTAAATAGACATACCTATATATGTACATGCATAGGTACCTAACTACTCTCGGAAACATTACCCTCCTTCTAGGACAGTCGAGTAAAAATGACTTTCAATAAGTAGAAATATTATAAAATAATCTATATTGAATAAAATTTCTATTCTATTATAAAATTCTATTCTATTAATACCTATAAAGGAAGCAACATAGTATGCAGGTATGTTATTTTTATGAAACAGGGTTGACTGCTAAGGAACGCCGGAGCCATTAAGTCTGCCCTTTGTCAACCCTAGTTGCAGGTGTTTGCAATAAACAAAATTATAAAATCATAAACAAACACCTTTAACGCACAACAAGAACAACAGCTTTTCATTGTTTCAAAATTTAAAACGTCGGCGCAATAATCATATCAAGCTATATAAATTATGATATACCTATAGTGTAAGCTGGAAATAAATTACCGACACAGTCGGCTTTAAGGAAGGTCAAAAAATAAAAATAATTTAAAGCGAAACTAATCGATAAAATTTGAGTTGCAGATTTAAACTTAATGATTTAATTAATAACTAATTTTATGGATTCACTGCATCATTTTATAATAAAATAATTATTACAAAGAGAATAAGAATTTGGTGTTTCAACAACACAGTTGATATTAAAATGCACAGTATGTGAAAATCAATATATTCGAAGTCAATTGAACACCACGCATTGTCAAGGATAACTCAAAAACTATCTACTGGCCAGATCTTGATGAAATTTATATAGGACCACACGAGAAGCCGTGGTAGCTCAGTAGTTAAGGCTCGCTGTAAATATAACAGAACGCGAGTAACCCGGGTTCGATCCCCGCCGGCACCAATGAAATTGTTAATTGCAATTTTAAGTGCTGATTTACCACGTGCTCGGCGGTGAAGGAAAACATCGTGAGGAAACCTGCATGTCTGAGGAATAAGAAAAAAAAATATTTCGAAGACATGTGAAGTTCGTCAACACGCATTTGGGATGGAATGCCTCGTTTCCAGTAAAAAGGGCCTTCGGTTCTTTACAATCGCCATACGAAACACAGCAGCACGCTGGCGTTCTGTGAGATTCTTTCGTGCTACAAATATACTATCTTAATGATTTCTTATATTTACGCGAACATTGCACATGATTAAAACTACTTTTACGGATTTTATCGCGTTTATTTTTACTTTTTATTTTTAATTCCCGACGTTTCGGGCGCTTTCCAGCACCCATGGTCACGGGGGACTGAGATGACTGACGTCCCGATGTCATTGTTAAACCCGGAGTACCTTCAGCTTTTTTAATTATTGTTTATGGTCCGATCTATGCAAAATGAACTGACTATGTCCTGAGGTCTTGCAGTGGTATGCTTGGGTTTAGTTTTAATTTTATTGATTATGGGATCCCAAGCAGGTGGTAGTACCCAGCCTCCTTCTCTATTGAAATTAGGATGTTTTTTTAATTTCAATAGCCTCACGTATCATCCTTGGTAGGAATCGGTGTTCTTTCGCGAGGATTTGTGGTCTATCAAATCTGATGTAATGGTTGGGGCCGTCTAGGATATGATCACAAACCACAAACACCACAAATCCTCGCGAAAGAACACCGATTCCTACCAAGGATGATACGTGAGGCTATTGAAATTAAAAAAACATCCTAATTTCAATAGAGAAGGAGGCTGGGTCTACCACCTGCTTGGGATCCTATAATCAATAAAATTAAAACTAAACCCAAGCATACCACTGCAAGACGTCAGGACATAGTCAGTTCATTTTGCATAGATCGGACCATAAACAATAATTAAAAAAGCTGAAGGTACTCCGGGTTTAACAATGACATCGGGACGTCAGTCATCTCAGTCCCCCGTGACCAATGAAACCCCCCTGTGAAACGTCGGGAATTAAAAATAAAAAGTAAAAATAAACGCGATAAAATCCGTAAAAGTAGTTTTAATCAAATATACTATCTACTAATATAACTGCAGCATGGCTCTACTACGTATAAAATTATAATATAAATAATAATTATTAAAATTATAATGGTTTAATTTTGGAGGCAAACACGGGAACTAATTTCATCAGTTTTTCAAAGGTTTTCAAAGAAGCAGCATTTGTCTCTCGCGATTGTTTTGCTCGGTCGGACACAACGCAACAGTAATTGATTTGTTAAAAACCTATTTTTTTATCGTTTTTTTCCTTTAATCGGCCCACTTAGGGGTATAATTAAGGCTAAAAAAACTTTGTTCGTAAATGCAGCATCAATTTTCATAAATGTGTTAATTAATTCGCTAGGTGGTAGGACATATTGTCTACGTAGGAATCCGTCTATTAGCCACCCTCGCACCTATTTTTGCTATCAAATTATTACTACCAGCACTGCAGTTATGGAGTGTAGAAGTAAGGAGTACAGACTGTGTATTAAAAAGTGTCCATAGAAAACCGTTAAATAAGGGTGGCGCCACTATAACTACGGGGTATACTTTAAAGAACGCACCGAAAAATATTAATGGGATAGACGACTTTTTCGAGGTTATATTTACTAAATAAAGTTATTTTAGATTTTAGAGCTACTGAGCAGTTTAGCAGCACACAAGAGGATAGAGTAAGTCAGCTCAAATTCTAATTTCGCCCCCACTTCCCCGCGCGTCGTATGCTATGTACCGATATGTTTGTAATCACTAATACTGTAAGTAGAAAGGTCGTTAGACACTTATTTCATTAGGTTTATCATATTTATGCCTGTTTCTTAAGAGGATAGAGTAAGTCAGCTCAAATTCTAATTTTGCCCCCACTTCCCCCCCGCGTCGTATGCTATGTACCGATATGTTTGTAATCACTAATACTGTAAGTAGAAAGGTCGTTAGACACTTATTTCATTAGGTTTATCATATTTATGCCTGTTTCTTAAGAGGATAGAGTAAGTCAGCTCAAATTCTAATTTCGCCCCCATTTCCCCCGCGCGTCGTATGCTATGTACCGATATGTTTGTAATCACTAATACTGTAAGTAGAAAGGTCGTTAGACACTTATTTCATTAGGTTTATCATATTTATACCTGTTTCTTAACGCCAAGCCAGCCGCTTCTTATTTTTATCACGGTTATTTCCCATTTTAATTTTACGTCGTACTGTTGCGTAATGTATATTCTGATCGTAAGCGACACAACTTCTCCCTTCAAAAGCCTAAGCGATACTAACGGGCGACAGGAATCAAGCTCAAGACGCCGATAGTTTAGGTAATTTCTTTTTTACAGTGAAAATAATGGTATTTTAAAAAAAAGTAAATAACATAAGCACTGCTTTATAGTTAGTTCAGTTAGTATGCAAAGTTTCATGATCTTATTTAAAGTGTTTTATGAATAACAGCGGTTTATTGTTTATTTTGGAGGTAACTTTGGATTTTTTTCTATCGAGAAAATTTTACGAAATCGTGTTTTCGTCTAACATAATCATTAACATTAATCCTCAACTTTACCATATATATTTATTTCAAAATTAATGCTGCAATATTTTCGGCATAACGAAGGATCTTGCTAAGCCATTTGACATTATATTTCCCCTTAAACCGTCGACAACTGCTAAGTTCATTTCATGTACCTGTTTCCTGTAGCTACTCCAGCGCTGTTGTGGAGAGTTTTTGAGCTGTTATTTACTGCTTACAGATGGCCACTTCTATAACTATTCTACTATGGGAGTTGGTACTCCTTGCTTCTACACTCCATAACTGCAGTGTTTCAGTCGATGGGTATAGAGCCAGTTTAATTGCAGGCATTCCATTCTTGTCTTTGGATGATACAACGCATCTGTAGCTCTTTTTGTTTCCATGGACCGCAGTAGCCACTTCGTTCGTTAGCTGGACTGTTAAAGCAGCCACATGCAATTTTATATAAAATAACGCTCCCGTCACACACCTACGGTAGTTTTCTGTTCAATATTTTTGGGCAAAACGGGATTCCATATGTGTGTGGCCGGGCCGACCCGTTCGTTCCGAATTATGTAGTGTGTGGCGGGCCTTAGTTCGCTTGTTACTTCAGTTTCATAAAAAAATATTCTAATACAGAATACCATCCATCCATCCATTACGGCCTACAAAAGTCTACCGCAAAACATAAACCTCTCCCATAAAGTACCTCATACAGGAGATTTTGGTTTTTGACACAGTTATCAAGCTTGGTAGGCAGGTTCGCAACCGCAGTTTTTTAGTAAGGTACGTGAGGGAGCCGTGCTAGATCAGATGGTTAACGCTCGCTGCAAATATAATAGAACGCGAGTAACCCGGGTTCGATCCCCGCCGGCACCAATGAAATTGTTAATTGCAATTTTAAGTGCTGATTTACCACGTGCTCGGCGGTGAAGAAAAACATCGTGAGGAAACCTGCATGTCTGAGGAATAAGAAAAAAAATATTATTTCGACATGTGAAGATTAAGACATTTGAAGTTCGCCAACACGCATTACAGCAGCGCGGCGGACACTTCCTTGCCCTAAAACCCTCTCAGAAAATGAGGGGAGGCCTGTGCCCAGCAGTGGGACTTATATAGGCTGTGACTTTACTTTACTTACTTTACGTGAGGGTAATATATCACCTAAAGCTTTGACGTCCTATAAAACCAAAACTATGAGAAGGACAGCGACAAGAACACAAAGTCGTATACTATAACAAATGTACTAGGAAAAAAAAATAGCAAACAAGCTTTATCAATAATTAGGAACACTTCGATAAATCTATGTAAACAACTAATTCACTAAAATCGACTAAAAGTTTTACTATAATATCAAATGTGAAAATGGCGTCGATAAAGCATCTTCCTTTTGACCCTTTATTATTTAATTGACCAATGAAGAGCTATCGTATCACGATGCGATTTATGCAAACAAGGCTGTGGTTTTTGGTTATAAGAATGTGACCATATTAACCGGATGATCATATTACCCTCACGTACCTACTATATTACATACAGTTGTCATCGGGAAAATGCTACTGCCCATCTACTGTTTCGTCTTTTATGACAAACGGGTGTATATATATGGGGTATTGGCCATTCTTGTTTTTCATATTATACGAATGGCATAAAGTACCCTCGTGTTTATTTGAAATAACTAAACTATCTAGCTGTTCTGATTCTGATGAAATTTAATCTCATTGACAACATAATATATACTGCCAAATTAAGTCTGCTTTTTAGTTTCGTCGTAGTTTTTAGCTAAAAGAATAAAAAGAAATAATCTCTAATTTAGTTAATAACTCATCATAGCAGTCTTGTAGTGTAATAACTGGTTTGTTAACCTTTTTTGGTATAATTTGATTTTTCTTAACAGTCATAACAAATAATATATCTACTCGCCACTGAAAATGAAGACAGTTTTCTTTTGTTGTCTATTGTAGTTTGAAGAAGATATCTTGCATTCATCTTGGAATTATATATTTAAATTTGTCATAATTAAATTATTTCAAGAACGATGTAAATTATATCTTATTTATGTCTGTTCCGGAAGTAAGTTGACCGTAGGTCCGTAGGTAGGCCGTAATGGCGTTATTCGTTTATAGACAGCTTAGAAAACCACTTATATGGATGTGGATTGATGGCTCAGGTTTCAAAAATTATCGCACAGTATATTTTAGTTTGGTTTCCTTTTAGTTGCGTAATTTTGACCCCGCTAAGTAGACCGAAGACTAAAGTCAATAATGACGAGGTAATAGTTAAGGTGGAAGGAATTTATTTCAAATTATCACTTACCTACCTTTAAAGCAGTGTTTATTTTTTTAAATAAAAGTATAGTGATTCATATTTGTTAAATTGTAAAAATAAATAATTAGAAAAATAAGTAGAAAGCTCGATTGCCATAATTTGTTTAATTACACAAATAAGTGGGTTCTAAATGAGATAATCACATATGATAGAAAATAGACCGTGTATGATACGAGTATATTGGAAACGCAATGGACTTGGACCTCAGAGATGGTAACCAAGTCAAGCCCAATTAAAAATTGAGTCATAAAACGCTCCTTGTGACTAAATGCTAACTAGACCGTGAGCCGGCATTGTTCATTACTACTTCTTGAGATTAGGACAACGGTTAGTATAAGGGCACTACAAGTCCTACTAGTGAATTACAAACAAAATCGAAAACTCCATGACAAATATTCGTGAGTTGTCCATTGTTCTGAAGTCTCTAACTCCACCACAACGCTTGTCCAAACACACGTGCTTCAACTGGCTTTCGTTTCTTTTTTCGGAATTTTAAGAGGTAGGTACTTTTTATAGCAACGTTTTAATTCTGATGAGGCGGTGGAAGATCGCTGGAGGACCTCAGCACTATGTTCAATGATCTCACTAGTATCTCCCAGTCTCTTAGCGGATAGGTCTAAAGATATGAATATGGACAAGAAAAAAGTTAAGGTCCAAGTTACATCTATGCCGGTAGTTTTTTGGAAAACAACCTTCGAAAATATCATTATCACAAGCCCTTCACAAGTTTAATGGTGAACATAGGCCTCCCCCAAGGAATGCCACAAAGCACGGCCCTGAGCCACCTGCATTTATCGACTTCCTGCATGTCTTACAGTTCATCACTCCATCTAGTGGGGGGTCGCCCTACACTACACCTACCGGTACAAGGCTGCCATTCGAGAATCCTTTTTCCCATCGGTTGTCGGTTCTTCGAGCTATGTGGCTAATTCTCAATGAGAAATAAAGTTCTTAAACCATAAACCATATGGCCGGTCCATTGCCACTTCAGCTTACTAATCCTTTAAGCTATGTTGATCATTCTGGTTCGAAGATATAATGCTCAAAATTAATAAAAACATGTGTCAAAATTAATAAAGGTCTGAGACGTGATCCTAAACTACTTTCTCAGTGTGAGAGAATTCGCAGTAGAACAGAAGCAACTGACACGGGTCAATGGATTAGTAAGCTGAAGTAGCAATGGATGGTCCATAAGTCCATATCATATCTCGAAGAATCGACAACAGTTAGGAACCAAAAGGTTCTCGAGTGGCAGCCTGGTAGCGATAAGTAATTTGTAAGGCGGCCCCCCATAGGTAAAGTGTCAAGTTATCCAAGGAATGACTCCTATGTTCAGCAGTAGACTTGAAAGACTGTAATTATTAGAATGATGATAAGGTGTAGAAAGGAACCTTAAAAATAAAAAAAATATTAGGATTCCATTTCCGTCCCCAGGATTTCTATTCAATGGCAGAAGCATGAATGAACTTTTAAAGTTATTTGACAGTTATCGATCGATTATTACAGCTGACGTATTTCTATGTATCTAAATAGAACATCAATTTCGGAGGCAAGGACCTAATATAACTTTTTAACTTTCAAAGCTTTCTCTTCGTCTTAGGGTGCCTCCTATCTTTGAAGGTTAGAGGTTATGTAGCGATATATCTTCATTCTACCGGGTGTTCTCTAATTCTCTTCATATGGATTTTTCTTATATTATTACTTCGTATCGTGATGTACGTACTGCTGCTTCAGTTTATTTACCATGTTGCTTAAATAAATAAGCGTTATAAAGGAGCACACAGTCTACCTAATTTTAAAATAATGATGAGGATACCTAAATAAGCCTTCGAATTAGAATAACACTAAAAATGCGGTGAGGTGTTAGGCTTAGTAGATAATAAAAATATTACGCGGTTATTCGTCATTTGCCACAGAAAACGTAGAGCATCGTTATGTTGCTATTTTTAAAGTGTTCAAGTCAACGCTAAAAGGTCCTTTTAAGATCGAGCTGACCTATTTTCGTCATCATCACAAGAATAATAATAATTTCACAAGAATAATGCTAAACATAGGCTTAACCTAAGGAATATACTTATCGAATGCTTCTAGTTATTTATAGCGTACACGTTAATTATATTATATTTTAATGGGAACGAATGTGGTTGTAAGAATACTTAATGTGGCGATATTACCTAAGTAAATTCGTTGATATTATGAGTACAATGTTAGTTTACAGGGTTTGTATTGTTTGTACATACACATACAACTCGTTAAACGAAACTCGAAGTTTTTACAACGCTCTACAAGTCTCTTTCAAAATAATAGGTTCATAGAAAGCTATTTTAAGGCGTTTCATCCGCAGCACCTCCACATTTTTTGCTCTGATTTAAAAAAAATCTGGTAAGTTGAAAACTCAAAAACCCTCGATTTTCAGATGTCATTAGGTCTCGTGCTGTCTCTAACACTAAGTCAAAGTTACTGTGGACACCACGAGACTTAACATCTTTAAATTGAGTAGCATTTGAGTAGGTATTTGGCCTTATGTAAAATATTTTGTAAGAATGTAGAAAGATAGTTTTAAGAAACGATGACTTTAATATTTTAAATAACAAAAGGTTGCGATATAAAGAATCACTAACTGCACTGTGAAAATCGGTGAAAAAGAACATATTTAATAATTTGTTATTTTGAATACATTATTTACCTAGGGGTAATCTGTGCCTACGCATATTTAATTATTACAGTAAATAAATAAGAGTTCCAATGTAAATTCTTCCTATCTAAACAGTGGCACATTTTATTGGAGCCGTAGAACATAGAATTCTGAATTCTGTGAAAAATAATTGAGCGTACGACGTCTTTAATTTCTTGTCATTTTGATAGTGTTTTACGGCCTGTTATCGTTTTTTAAGAAAACAAAAACTAGTATCATTAAAATATAATATAAATAGGGGAATTATAAGTCAAGCCTACAGATTTTTTTTTTGGCATGGAACTCTAACTATGATTTTATAACTAAGCAACTGAAAAATGACAATGCTTCTAATAAAATAATTCATCGTTTTTAAAATGCCAACTGTAGGTATATTTTAAAGGAAGCGTCAAATAAAGAACAACAACTATTAATAATTTAACTAACTCAGTCACGGATTTTACAACTCGCCAACATTTTAGGTTATGTTAGGATAAGTTAAATATTTTAGAAGTTTACTGCTTGAAATATGTTACAAATGTAGATGTTAAAAAATAAGCACTACGCTGAGCTTTATTCACGCCACCAAGGACCAGAAAAAATTTTACGGGGGAAAAACGTTAGTGCTTTTTGTATGAAAATTCACAGCTTCACAATCCCCTGAATTTGTTATAAAACGAAGCGACATAGTCACATTTCATACTTTACTTCTACGTCCAGCGGTTTGAGCTGTGTGTGATATATTTCTCGTTATAAAACCGGGTTGACTTTCAAAAGACTAAAAAAAAACTCTGTTTATTATTTTCATTCAAAATTTCATTATTCTTATGTATATAGCATCAATTTTTATTTATTTATTTAAAACTTCATATACACACGGGGTATTTAGGCGGACTTAATGCCTAAGGCATTCTCTACCAGTCTACCTTGGGGTGATGCAGAGATAGTATGAAGTAGGTGTAGTAAAAAGTTGATATGAGAACAATAAACTAATATAACAAAGACTTTGTAATACATGGAAATAAAATACATAAGATATAAATGGTACGGCACAAAAAATATATAAACTAAGAAAATAAAATATAAACAAATATTATGATAATAAAAAGATATAATACATAACTACATATTATAATGTCAGATGTATATATACTCATAAAATATATAAATATACAGATAAATTTACATAAATATATCAATATACAATATGTAACGTAATTAACGCACACCCTCAGACACCCCAATTAGTATATTATGTTATAATCATAATATAGAATATAGAATGAGGTAAGTAAGAAAACCTTTGTCGCTCTTAGTTCACTGCGTCGCCTTCGATCATTTCTTCCCATTCCTACAAAAATTATGCTCGCACAGTCTCTTCTCCTTCCGATTCTCGACTATGCCGACGCAAGCTATGTAGACATAACTATAGACCAGCTAACTAAGCTTGAGAGACTTCAAAATACTAGTATTCGGTTCATATTTGGATTGCGCAAATTTGACCACATTTCCCAATTTTCGCTCACGTCTCAAGTGGTTACCTATCCAATTTCGCCGGAACATGCATATTCTTTCTATTCTGTACTGTGTCTTATTTCACCCTTCTACTCCTCCTTATCTTAAGGAGAAATTTAGTTTTGTTGGGCTTCCAGGGGAACCTTTACGCTCTTCAAGAAAACTCATTTTAAGGGTACCAACTCACAATACATCTTTCTTTAATAAATCTTTTACTGTACAGTCTATTAAGCTCTGGAATGCCCTACCTTTGTATTTACGCGAAGCTCAGACTATTGTAGTCTTTAAGCGACTTCTTAAAGAGCATTACTTGTCTCAATCGTTCGAAAATCATTAGGATAAATTATGTGATTATATAGTTTTGTATTTATTTGTTTATGTTATTGTTAGTGGTATATATTTGAGGATATATGTATGTATATATGTGTATGTGTGTATATGTATGTATATGTATATATATATATATGTATATATGTGTGTGTATGTTTATGTATATACCTATGTATATGTGTATCATATTTTTTTTAATGTATTAGTTATTTACTTATATGTTATTTTATTGCATGTATTGATATTATATTAGGTATATTTATATTGCACCACCTACCTAGTACTCACTGTTTTATTCCTTTACACCTTTGGTTGCCTGGAAGAGATCGCTATGTAGCGATAAGGCCGCCAAATTGTACATGTAATCTGCTCTCTGTTATGTTATTTGTAAATTTGTTTGTGGTGTGCAATAAAGTATATTCATACATACCCTGAATTTTTAGTTAAACATTATTATGCACTGATTATTTATGAAATTAGTTATACTAATTCCGGAAGAATGTTGTGGTCACAGTACAAATCCACGAACGCGAATACTTTAACGTGCTTGAAATAAAGTTCATTGTTCTTTATTTTTGTTGAATGACAGAATTAGTAATAATACAAATAAAACTGCACTCTTTAAAAGTCTTATTGCCTTAAGTTACGGTCCATTTCAGTTCGTTTTGACTGTACAGATTTAGTGTGACTGTAATTTACGTAGTTTTAATTATATTTTGGGATAAAAAATTACCTATATTAAAAATGATAGGAATCGTTTCAGTAAATGATTCTGAACAAACTACTTTCTCAAAGTGCGTTACTTATGTTACATGTTGTATATACACATATATGTATTTAAAATATAATATACATACTAAGAATATATATATATATATATATATATATATATATATATATATATATATATATGTGTATATATAAACTAGCACTTTGCCAATTTATTAAGGAGGTGTTCCCGAACCTTCATTTTGGACGCATTACCACAGAATAAATAGTAGTAATAGCATTACCATTGCTTCAAAAATGCATTCTTCATTTTTAAATTGATATGTTAATTAATTCTACCTACTCCATACAAATTTAAACACTTTGTGGTATTTATTCTATTTACAGAGTACTTTCAGTAAATTTTGAGCCAGTCACCCCGTAAAATAAATTGTTTCATAAAAACTGTAACATGCTGTTACCTCCTCTTAAGTAAAATTAAATTCTTTTTAGTGGATGCCCACGTCATAACAAATCTAATTTTATATTTCTACGTCTAGCTTTTTGGGGTGTATCTACGTACAATTTTTGTCATACAAAGTTTGCAACTGCTTTTTATACCCTGTGAATTTGATTATTTTTAATTACAGCGTATATTTTAAAGTTAAAAAAAGACTACTACATTCTATAAACAAATTTTTCTGATTCTTATATATTTTTTTAAACTGCCCCATTTTAACGCGATTATGTGTAAAGTAATAAAATAGTAATGTTATGTAGGAATTTTGATTCGACTGTTTTTCCAAGCATTTGTTAAAACGGTATGTGCTGGTCGTAGTCAGTTTAGATTTGTATGATATACATAATTACTGTGATAAGTGCGCAATTTAATTCTCTTATCGGATAACAATTCCGTTACAAACTCGGACGTTTATATAATTTGCTACAACATTTTTTTATTTAACGATGCATTTATCATTACTTACACTGGTGTTATTTTGCGTTTACAAGAACATTCCTGTATAACGCGTGCCCTGGGATCGAGTGCATGGTGTGAGCAATTAATCCGGGTAGTCTGGCATGGCGGGGGATGCTCCCGGCGACAATCACTGACAACGGCGCCCCGGGGACCCGACGAACAAGTTAAATCTTCGCTAACTTTGTACGGTCGCGCGTGGAAATGTAATTGTGCCAAGCTATTGTCTTTATTTAGTGCATTGGAGCTGCTCTTAAACTTGCGAAATTTGTAGTCGTAGAAACAAGTTTGAAATTTGTTTCGTCGTTTCGATTATTTACGTTATTGTATAAGTGGCATATTTACAAAATTATTTTTGTTTATTTCAATATTAATAACCCATTTAATCCGCATGTTTGGCTAGTCGTGTTGAAATAATTTATCAAATACAAAGCGTTATGTTATATCAATAGGGGTATCTAACTTTGTTTACTCGTATATTTGCATAGTGTTGTATCCACATCGTACCAACCTAACCGGCTCTATGTGTGTAAAACCTTTGTCTGTATTTATCAAGTCCTATTTACATAAAGACTGGAATGTTCGTGAAAATTCTCCGTTTGTCTACGTTCATTCCCCAGTCATTAAAGATAATATGCTCTACGGGAGACGGACATTTTGCTTACCGGAATGGACGCTAAATGAGTTGTCTTTCTTTGTAAATAATTTGTCATTATGCCAGTATGAATGGAGAGTTAAGAAGAGTGGTTGAAATGTGTTGAAAGTTCTTTTACCCACTCATTGCGGTACGCCTCAGGGAGTCTGACGAACAAAAAAAAACTAGAAACGCACGGTAGGAAGCGATGATTGTTTGTTTTTGTTTGCGATCGTAACTAATGTTTAAACATGTTCGTCGAGATGTCAATTGCTGTTAGCCGTCACACGTAAGCTGTCAATTGGTTTCAATACATTGCTGTTTGCATGAGCAATGAGTATTGATCCTAGGTGCTAATGTTTGTTGTTAATTCGATAGTATTTATCTTTAAATATATGTTTCTGTAGGTAGTAGGGTAAGTGATTAACACGGTAAAAGTGAAATATAAATACAGAACCGACAGCCGACAGCCAAGAAAGGTTCTCGATTGGCAGCATTGAACCGGTAGGTAAAGTGTTGGGTGGTCCCCCACTAGATGGAGTGAGGACCTGGCAGGAAGTCGATGGATGCGAGTGGCTCAGGACCGTGCTTTGTGGCATTCCTTGGAGGAGGCTTACTCGGAATAAAGAACCTGCATAATGTGTCATTTGCCCTGTGGAGTTTGATTTTAAAAGGTACGAGTTTGGCAATTCATTCAACTAAGTACTTAGTATAAATTTTAGGTGTCTGGGTTTGTATTACCCTCATCCCTATTTTTTTTCTACCTTTATATGAGGTGCTACCACTGAACAGAACTTTGTTACTATTAAGGCTTATAAAGTTTTATTGCAATAATTCACCTTTTAGTCAAGTCTAGTAGATAGAAGTCTAAGTCGATAGTAGATATAAAGGAAATATAAATAAAGTATAATATTATTTAAAGAAATCTGCTAAGGCATTTCTCTTATCAGTTTCGAAGATAAAAGAACTTGTAATTAATGTGAAAAATCTTTATAGTGTCCGAATTTCGGTCACGGTGGCCAGTGTCAACGGAGGCTGACTAACGCGAGCGCAAACAGGTCTACTCTCTCTTTATTATCACTCACATAGTCCGATGGGACGGGAGTCCGAAACGACCGGAGAGAAATCAGGCTTTAGCTCCTCTGCTTTCCGAGGCAGGATGGATAGATACCGCCAATATTGTCTTCGGGCTACCACTGAGTGTTTCTTAACAGAAAACCCCAATAATGGTTTCTTAAATTTACGAGAAAACTATACATAGAGTATCTCTATTTACCATGGTCACGGGGGGACTAAGATGTTTGACGTACCAATGTCATAGTTAGCACGGCTAACTTCAGTTTAAAACTGAAGGTAGCCGACAAGATAAAATCCGTACATAGTTTTATTAAAAAAAACCTAATCTCAATGATTAGGTCTTTTTTTTATTAAAAAAAACCTAATCATTGTTTTTTGACCTTACCTGGAATTCATACTATTTATAAAATCGGTAGCAACACCAATAAAACAATTTTTAAATAGCTCGAAATTACTCTAATCGATAAATAAAGACTTATCAAGGTGATTGATATTCTTTTAGTTATACATGAATGTACCTACTTATCACACAGTAGTGTTGTCTTGATTGTTTGCGGTTCCATTTTATTACAACACAATTTTGATTTTTAACCGACTTAAAAAACATATTATCATTTCAATAGCATTTTTGTATGTAGGTATGTTATGCGCTTTCTTCGCCAATGAGTGCATCCACGACTTTTTATGCCACCAGGGCGGCGCTACTTTTGAACGAGGTGAAAATTTGACTGATTTCATGGACGGGAATTGAAATTATATGTATATAATATGAGTGAATATTTCTTTTTATTATAATATTAGTCATATTTTTAATTGAGAGTGACAAAAATGGGTCACATTCAAAGTACCCTTAACCAACGAGAGTGTATGCGAAGATATGTATATGGATGTAAAGGAGGCGAGGGAGGTATGTCAGGATAGTGCCAAATGGAAGTCCGTAATATCTGCCTAGTATCTCTGGCTGACAGGCGTGAGCGTTTATGTATGTATGTATTTTAATTAATTACATTAAAATTGATAAACCAAGCTATATATACCTATATTTCTAAAAGTAAAAGAATTAAAAAGAGAGTTAAAGGTATACAAAAATTATTAAAAAGTAACCACTGTGGCATTATTTTGTGTGAAACAGAAACAGAAAATTTTTTATTCAATGTAGATTATAACAATACTTATTGAAAGTCACTTTTTTCATTTACCACTGGTTCACAAAAAAACCTCTGTCCTGGGAAGAACCAGCAAGAAACCCAGCGGGACTATTCTTTTTCCAATAATTAAAATGTAACCACTGTGGCATTATTTTGTGTGAAACAGAAACAGAAAATTTTTTATTCAATGTAGATTATAATTATTGAAAGTCACTTTTTCATTTACCACTGGCTCGCAAAAAAACCTCTGTCCTGGGAAGAACCAGCAAGAAACCCAGCGGGACTATTCTTTTTCCAATAATAGCTTACAATAATGTTTACAATAAACAACACAAGACAAATTAGAAATAGCTTGGTAGCGATCACCCTTCCCAGGGGTTATTATCATCCATAAATTCCTTAATATTATAAAAAACCTTTTTATACAAACTTAGTTTAATAACATTTTTGAACTTCGTGTATGACAAATTTTGTATAATTTCTGGGATTTTGTTGTAAAAGCGTATAATTACATCGCCCCAAGAATGAATTACTGACTCGGTGGTGTCGAGTAACTGGTACTACTAGCTTGTGTCTGTTCCTAGTATTTACAGAATGAATATCACTTATTTTCGCAAAACTACTTTTATTTTTGTGTACGTACATTACATTTTCATAAATGTATTGAGAGTCCAGAGTTAATATATTAATTTCCTTACATTTTTGTCTCAGTGACTCTTTTGGTTTTAAATTATATATTGCTCTAATGGCCCTCTTCTGTAAATTGAATATAATTTCAGTGTCAGTCGCGTGTCCCCATAGCAAAATACCATACGACATAATGCTATGGAAATAACTAAAGTAAACTATTCTAGCTGTTTCAACACTGGTAAGAATTTTAATCATTTTCACAGCATATGCTGCAGAACTAAGTCTGCTACCTAGTTTTGATATATGGGGGGAGCCATTGAAGCTTTGCGTCCAGTGTGATTCCAAGAAAAATGGTGGTATCAACAAGACTCAGTTCCTCTCCATTTAAAATTACATTAGTATAGTTACGAATTTCATACATTTAGTTTTAGTTCCATTCAAATGCAAATTATTAACATTAAACCAATTGACTAACTTTGCTATAGCATTAACTTCGTCGTAATTTAATAACTGTCGTTCGTCGTAATTTAATAACTGTCGTACAACTGTCAACTGTCATGATGTGTAACAGGTCTAAACACTAGGAACCGAAAACTTTTATTTGAATCGCAACTTTTCACTCTTGGTGACACTGTATAGCGAAACACTTCACCTCACTCCCAATTACCGACATCAGCCCTTAAACCTCGAATACCCTTCATTGTAAACCAATTTTATTGATTCCTTTCTTATTAGATAGTCTGTATTTCAAGTGAGTTCCATTGAAATTGAAAAAAATACACTCCTAATGGTTCCCACTAGGAAGTGGTTATATCGAAACTGAATTCGGAAGCAGGGTTTTTAAATTTGGTTTGTCGGAATCGGAACTGGAATCGGAGGTAAAGGCAGAAGAGATATGTGTATGTGTTAAGGGCACGTCTAATAAAATAAAACAAGACACATTATTCATCACAAATATATTCGGTAAAAAACTGTTTTCGCCTTAACTGAAAATTCGGCATTACGAACTGCATAAGTCGTCTGAATCCAATACCTTCCACGAAATTGAAGTGAAGATCTTGCAAAGCAATCATTTCAAGGTTTCCCGCGCGACAAGTATACCTAAGCTTGTTCGTATGCGCTGATAGCGTACGCCACCGCCGCGCCGCTATACATCGACATCCGATATAACTTCCGATTAAAACTTTTTCGGAACTGAAATCGGAATCGAAGGTGCAAAATCAATCAGAAGTTCCGAACTTTCGGAATCGGAATCGAACCTCCGCAACATCTCTAGTTCCTACCATATAATTTATCTATATAAGAAAGATGTCCTGAATGACTGACTCATTTAACAACGCACAGCCTAAACCGCTTGATGAAGAAATCTGAAATTTGGACAGTAACTGCCTCTTATGACGTAGGCATCCAATAAGAAAGAATTTGTGAAAGTTCAACCCTTAAGAGGGTGAAAATAGGGTGTTACAATTTGCATGAAACTTTATTTTACGCGGCGATTGACTCGAGACGTACTGAAAGTACCTACTCTGTTAGTAAAATAAATAAATACGGATCCTGCATTTGATTGATTTTTCAAAACAACATCTTACGATGTACGGGCACGGTAATATTATACGGGGGACCAGAGCTGTCTGGTTTAATGTTTTATTAACTAAGCAAACCCTTAAATAAAAATAATATATTATCCATTATTTATTTTATTTTTAAAATAAAATAAATAAAAAAGGTGTTATCGCTCTGAATGCGATTTCTTCCAGACAACATTTTTACGCAAAAAATAATTGTCCACAACGAATAGCTAGGACATAAATTAAATTATACAATTTATTTAAAAATTTAATAAATATGACAGAAGATGATGGCAATTTAGGAAAGGTGGGGATATACATATACAAGAAAGGACGGGTAGTATTGTGAGATATATTAGAGCTCCAAGTAATAAGTTTTGAGCAGATTTTTGAAGGAAAAGGTGATTGAGCACGCGAATATGTAGAGGCAAGAAGGTCCGGTCCACAAGCGTACAGCTGTAACGAAGAAGGTATAATAAATACCTTAAAGTAAAGTAAAGTTACAGCCTATATACGTCCCACTGCTGGGCTCAGGCCTCCCCTCATTTCTGAGAGGGTTTAGGGCAAGGAAGTGTCCGCCGCGCTGCCCAAATGCGTGTTGACGAACTTCACATGTCTTCGAAATATTTTTTTTCTTATTCCTCAGACATGCAGGTTTCCTCACGATGTTTTCCTTCACCGCCGAGCACGTGGTAAATCAGCACTTAAAATTGCAATTAACAATTTCATTGGTGCCGGCGGGGATCGAACCCGGGTTACTCGCGTTCTGTTATATTTACAGCGAGCGTTAACCACTGAGCTACCACGGCTCTACCTTAATAAGGATAAATACCTTAATAAGGATGAATGTACTGGAGTATGAAAAGAAAGATTGTTAGAGTGGTTTAAACCATACGAAAAAGGAGGCTTTAACTATCAAAAGGGCTTTATTCTAACCTAACATCTACAATCATTATCAATCCCAAATATGAGAAAATTAACATGAAATACTTAGTTTGAGCTCTCCGTATTATGCGATATCATCATAACCACGGGGCGAAAAGCGAGTAAGTGCTGTCTGACTGAATATGAATATAATATAGTAGGGAAAACCGTCTTTAAAAAGTTTGAAGTATTATTAATTTCCGCATAATTTAATAGTATTTTTAAAAAAGAAATTTCAATCTGACTTATCTAGATGTTTATATATTACCTATTTTTAAGTAAGAAATTCATAAACAAAATAGTGTTGCTTGCCCTGATTATAAATAAATTAACGTAGATACTTATTATTTATAAACACGTTTTCTATATTTATGTGTTCGATATAAACAGGCCATTTATGAGTCTGAAATGCAGCAGACAGTCCCGGCGCGGCGCCAACACCGCGCCTCCGGGTCGATTCGGATCTCTAAATAGACATAAACCAGTACATAAAGTTGCCCCGTCGCTTTATGTCCCGTCTATGCGAACCCTCCGATGCGGAGATCCTCCCATGGGAGTGCTACTGCTTTAGTACCTACTTCATCCTTATATATCGATTTAAGAGCCACTCGATGTAATCTGAAGTCTTCAAAATCGATTCAAGTTTAATAGATCACTGTACGTGATTCTCGGTACATGTTATCATCGCGAGTAGTTGATAGCAACCGCGCCCTCCATCAAAAACGCATTACAAGCTTACAAGAAGGTAAAATAGAGATAATATGAGGTATCGTATCAACACGTTCAAAGGCGCCGCTATCGCTGGCTGGCCGCGATAATCGAGTATTACTGAAAGCGGGATTTCGGCAGGCCGACAAAGCAGCGAGCGTAACCGATAACCGGCGATTAATTGTTTTCCTTTCACAAATCGCGTTGAACATCGTGTTCAACAAGCTATACTCTCTGTACTGATACAAAATACAACACTGATACAACGTTGATACCATAGTTGATACGTTACTGGAGTTGTTTATTAATTTCTAATAAACGACTTTATTATAGGTTATAAAATAAAACTGCAATAGGCGATAACTGAGGTGAGGTGAGGTGTATGACGTGTAGCCAGGAATAGTGGGGCCGCCGGGAACTGGGGGCGGTTTCTTCTTAACTATCATGTGGTGTATATTGCCATTGTTGCCACGTTTGGCGAGCGGGTGGGCAATCGCAGCTTTTTCTGTATAGTTGCTGCTATCAGAAAAATGCTGCTGCCCATCTCCTGCCTATTTCCCCCTGACGTCTTTTACGACACCTACGAGAAGATATGGTCTAGTGGATATTCTTAACCGCCACTACACCGCCAATAGTCACTTAGAAGAGAAGACCAAATTGGCCTCTAATGGTCGCATACGGAATACAGTTTCTATCTTTGGGATGGGGTTGGCCAGTGCAAGCTCCTTCCATTTGATTGTATCCAGCGCATAGCGGTTCGAATCGTCGCCGACCGAGTCCGGCCGAGACTGGGTATGCTAATTTATGCTAATTTTTTACTATGCTATAGTTAGCATGCACACGCGATGCACGCTGCTGATTGACCGAAGATGCTCTAGCGATCGACCGATGTTTGATAATTTTCAGATACTTATCGGTAGTATCACTGAATGCTTTGGCAAGCTTCATCAGCGAGAGTATTGTCTCTGTGCTTATCAACCCGCTCGTCTTGCGTGCTGAATATTGGCAAATAATCCAACATTGATAAGCGAAATAAGCTCAAGGCTCGGCTAGTACCGAAATTCGGGGGTTCGAAGCAAAGTTCCGAAACACATCTAAAACAAGCATTTTAAGCTTACCTGAAGAGGTTTCGCAAGTGGTCTTGGTCTGTGATGAAGATGACGATAATACAATACAACAATGTTAATAGCGTTACTAATATATTCTTTTAAAAAAAGTTTGTGAAAGGAAAGTCGTGGAAAAAAGTTATACGTGGTAGAGCCACGCTGCGGCTATATTATGGTTGTAGCACGAATGGGTCGGATCAACCGGGAAGGACCTCGCACTCACAGAATACTAGCGTAAAGTAGCAACTTAATACTGCTGTGTTTCGTATGATGAGTGTAGAGATCCGGAGACACTTTTTTACTGGAAACGAGGCATTCCATCTTAGTCCTCAGGGGTGACAACGCATCTGCGTTTTGATTCTTAATCGAGGATAAATGTAGATGTCTATGGGCCGTAGCATCCACTTACCGTCAGGTAGACTGTGTGCTCATTTATCACACTTGTTCTATAAAAAAGTTTAGGTAATTTATTGTGAGTGGATAACTCCTGCATATGCAGTAAAAACGATTTGTCGACGAAACCCAGATGTTTACACACATTGTATCCTTGAAATATTTGTACGTTTTATCAACACTTTTAATTAATAAAGCATTATTTAAGACCAAGGTACTAATTGAAAGGGTCATGAAAGAAACCGATGGAAAAATTTGGGATGTGCAAGCGGGATTTAGAAAGGGAATGGGATGTACAGATAAAGTCTTCTCCATGCACATGATCGCGGAGAAGTTTTTTGGCCAAAAACCAAAAGGTTTTTTGTGCGTTCATGGACTTGGAGAAGGCCTATGACAGAGTGGACAGGAATGTGCTATGGCAGACACTGAACTCATTTGGGTTGAGCGCTGGCTTGATACAGGCATTGGAATCTCTTTATAGGGACTCTAGTGCTTGTGTTAGGATCAACGGGGTCTACTCGGACTGGTTTGGCATCCATAAAGGTGTCAGACAGGGCTGTGTGGCTTCCCCGTGGTTGTTCAGCCTATTTATGGACAGTTGTTTGCAAAATTTGAAAGTTGAAGAATGCGGATTAAGAATGGGTGAGTTAACCATCAAATGCCTTTTGTACGCCGATGATCAAGTTATTCTTGCGTCGTCGGCGGCTGAGTTGCAAATGATGGTTACATTAATGAACAGATCATTAAAAGAAAGGGGTATGAAAGTGAACGCAAGTAAGACAAAAATTATGGTTTTTGAAAGAGATGAAAGTAAAACGATATGTGAAATAAGAATAGAAGGGGGAGTTGATCGAGCAAGTAGATGAGTTTGTATATTTGGGTTGCGTATTTAGCAGGGATGGGAGATATGATAAGGATATAGAACGACGAGTGAACGCAGGAAACAGAATAAATGGAGCCCTGCACTCTATTGTGAAGAGTCAAAATGTGTCAAAAAAGGCACGTATGGCAATTCACAATGCTGTGTTGGTCCCTACTTTAACGTATGGTAGCGAAAGTTGGGTATGGCAGAAGAAGCACGAGAGTAGAATAAATGCAGTAGAAATGCGGTCGTTAAGGAGTATGTTAGGGCTGAATCTGAATGATAGGGTGAAAAATTGTGTGATAAGAGAAGAGTGTGGTTTGCAAGATGATGTTGTGACCAGGATTAAGAAAGGAATGCTTCGGTGGTTTGGTCATGTGGAAAGAATGGATGAGGAAAGAGTGACAAAGAAAATTTATGTTGCAGAAGTGAATGGCAGAGTCGGAAAGGGACGCCCTAGGCGAAAATTTATCGACCAAATTGGCGATTTATTGAAAACGGGCCAAATTAGGAGTACCCTTAACCGACGAGCATGCATGCGTAGGTGTATGGATGTGAAGGAGGCGAGAGAGGTGTGTCAGGATCGTGCCAAATGGAAGTCTGTAGTCTCTGCCTACCCCTCTGGGTGACAGGCGTGAGTGTTTATGTTATGTTTATTTAAGACCACAGATATCGTAATAATTATTACCCTACTATTTCTGTTGTGGCCGTGGAAGGAGAAGGGGAGATCCCCTGCCAGGCAGGGTGTTCTGCCCGGGGAGCGGCCAACACTCCGTGTGATAGGTCGGAGATGTTCTATATATACTGTTTATGATTCGGAATTTTGATAGCGTGATTTAGGTTTCGGTGTGTTTCGCTTGCGGCGCGACGACAGCGCCGCCACATCACCCCCCAGGGCAGACCGGAGGTCGATAGTACAGCCTCGTTGCCGACGAATGTGCAAGTGCCAGGAGATTGCCTTGTAGTCTGCGGTGAGTCTAGAAGAAGGCAAGTAATCTGCGAGAGTGCCGTGAAGCAGAGGCGAGCAGTGAGGCTCAGAGCCGTGCCGAACACTGTGGCGCAGAGAGTAGCTTGAAGGAACAGGAAGCATTATTATTACAGTGCTGCGATGAACCTTGTGAAGCTAGATGGCTTGCAGGATATGAAGACTGTAGATGATATCTGCTCGGGAGCGAATGGGTGGTGTATTTTATGACGATGATGAAGCTTGAAGTGATGAAGTTTGTTGGTTGCGTGTTCAAATCACGTCAGGTGGTCACCACAGTAGCGGTGTGGAAGGAGAAGGGGAGATCTCCCGCCGGGCAGGGTGTTCTGCCCGGGCAGCGGCCAACACTCCGTGTGATAGTTCGGTGATGTTCTATATATACTGTTTATGATTCGGAATTTTGATAGCGTGATTTAGGTTTCGGTGTGTTTCGCTTGCGGCGCGACGACAGCGCCGCCACACTGTGTTTAAGACACTTTGGTTGAACACATTTATAGCAGATAATAAAATAGTTACCGTTACAGTCGTCGTAGAGTGCCTCATAGGGCTATATTTGCCATAGTTGCCACGCTTGGCATGCGAGTTGGCAACCGCAGTTTTCTATTTTTTGTCGTCATTAGGAAGACGCTGCTGCCCATCTCCCGTTTTGTTTCCCTCTGTCTTACGTCACCCACTGGATGATATCATGATGAACACGGTATTTATAAAACTACTTGTGGCAGTAAAACTTTGCTAGTAATTTTATATTGTAGGTACTGTGGTTGGTTGCTTAGCTCACAGTAGCACTCCAAAATATTTTCGCGCTGTAGATTAAATAAACTTTGATTCATCAACAAATTTATTAACTCATCTTAATTTTTATTGTACCTACTAATATTTTTCTTATAGTCGCGCCCACGCGCTTTTGCCCAATAATTAACTTTACTGAATCATTGGATTTTAGTTGACTTCGAAAAAGGCAAAGGTTCGTTCAATTACAATGTGTTTTTTACCATTTTTTGTATATATTTTACGCGACATCTCCCGTCAATAGTAAACCTATTTTGATGAATCCTTTTTTATTCATGAGGTTACTATACTCGGGAGTGGTTCCATATAAATTTGGAGAAGAATGCTAGATTTTACTTTGATTTTGTTGTTGGCATGACTAACACTTTGTCCTAGTACCGACTTTAGGGTATTAAATTTCTTGAACATTTTGTAGCAAAAATGATAAAATTAATAAGTAAGGATGAATGGTGTATTAGGTACATAGCTTTCATCCGTAGTAATTCAGATGATTAACGCTCGCTGTAAATATAACAGAACGCAAGTAACCCGGGTTCGACTTCGATCCCCGCCGGCACCAATGAAATTGTTAATTGCAATTTTAAGTGCTGATTTACCACGTGCACGGCGGTGAAGGAAAGATCGTGAGGAAACTGTATGTCTGAGGAATAAGAAAAAAAATATTTATATAAGACTTGTAAAGTTCCTAAACCATTGGGACACTTCCTGCCTTAAATTTTGAAATGAGGGAGCCTGTGCCCAGCAGTGGGACGTATATAGAATGTAACTTTACTTTAATAGTTTGATGAGAGTATTTAATGTAGTAATATATAAGTATTAGTAGTATGTAATATTAAAAAGTAAAAGTCAGTCTTATTTTAATACTTTGTCTAATTTATAAATTCTATGCAATATTTAGAGTCATAAAACTCTTTCGTAGCTGGGGGGTGTCGGGGTTTCTAAACTTAGAAATGGGGATATCCACAGTAGAACCAGAGTTACCGACATAGCCCAACGGATTAGTAAGCTGAAGTGGCAATGGGCCGAACCGACAACCGATGTGGATAAAAGGTTCTCGAGTGGCAGCCTCGTACCGGTATGCGTAGTGTGGGCTAGTCCCGCACTAGATGGAGTGACGACCTAGTAAGACATGCAGGATGTCGACGGATGCAGGTGGCTCAGGACCGTGCTTTGTGGCATTCCTTTAGGGAGGCCTATGTTCAGCAGTAGACTTGTGAAGGGCTGTGATGAAATACTCCTTTAAAATTCATTACGTGCTGTCTGGTTACCTATACTTTTCCAATAACTAGACTGATCTTTATATACCTAGTCCGGGCATAAGTTCTGTTACTATTGTAAATGCATTTTTTTAATGAAGTAATATAATATTACTAAAACTTATATGTATATATTTATTAAAGTCTCAGCAAATAATAAAAACAATATAGTGCATTGGGGTAAGATCAGTGATGGGGTAAGACCGTAAAATTCAAATTTCCGGTGAATTGTGCTATATTTTTGAAAACTAGCATTTTACTACTATTTACTTTAAACTAACATTTTATTCTGCCCCGACCCCAAGTTTCAGCCAGTCGCTCCGAGAAGTAGGGCGTGTGCTGCGCAGTATTTTATTTGTTTTATATTATAGGTAATTTTTGTATTTTTTTCGCCCGTCCGATCTTTCCCTATCACTTTTATTTGCGATTTTTAGCGACGTCCGGTCTTTCCCCTTGATGGCCAATTCTTCATCATGCATATAAAAAATTATGCCTTGTCTTCGCACACGTTTTAAGCAGAAACTGTTGAGTTTTGAAAAGTAAAAGCTTCTTATAGCTAAATTACGTGTAATCATTAACGATTTGCGTCATGTTTCAGAAATCTAAAGTATATAGATGTCAAGAACATAAAGTTTTTGCCCGACTCTTTTAACTAGTCGAAAATGGTCCGGTATTACCCCAACGCACCTTATTCTATTCAAAACACCTTTCTGTCTGTCTGACCACGAATCTACGGATTTACGCACCGTTTCCTTGGAAAACTTCGCAACTGCGTGCTTCAGAGATTTTTTAAGACACTCAATGTCGCCATGTCGTTTAGAGCAAGCCATGTCCTCTAAAACCGACCATAATTTGTTCTAAGGAAGAAGTTTTTAGTCTAAAGGGCTGAGGTCTGTGCTAGATAAGGGCCAGTCTTCAGCTCTTGTAAAATCCGGAACATTGGGTTCAAGCCAGGCTTGGGTAGTTCGTACCTTTTGACCAGGTGCAGAGTTCTGCTGGAAAGTCCACGGTACTTTTTTAAAAAGTGTCTTGCTAAGAGGTTTCACAACACGATCCAAGAATGTCTCTGGATACACTTTGGCTGTGTTTTTCACTCCTATTTCAGAAAAATGCAGCTTTGTGACGCCTTGATGCCTTCCGACCACTTCAGCAGCTTCTTTAGAACTATGAGCGTACACTTTATCATTTTGCTTATTGTAGTGCTCTTCAATCGTGAAAATGTTTTCATCGGTAAAGAGGATATTTCTGAGCCCTTCACCTACGTATCGCGACAGAAGGCGTTTTGATCGATCCACTCTCTTTAATTGTAAAGATTGCTTTAGGGCATGTCCTGTATATGGACGATAAGCACCAAGCTTCAGGTCTTGTTTTATAATACGCGACAGAGTCCTAGCGGGAATCTTCATTTCTCACGATAAGATTTTTTGCTTTCTAAGAATTTCGACGAATTCTGGCACGCGGCCGCCCCGATCTTTTATGGTCTTCGATAGAGGAAGTGTTGTTGTATCTGATGATAGTACCTACGATATACGAACATACGGCTGATACAAAGCTTTTGAAGTATCTGCAATATGACCGACGGCTCCATACCCAATTTGTGCAAGGCGATCACCGCAATCCTATTATCTTTAATACCCCACTCATTCCAAATTGTAATTTGATAATGAACACGAAAAAATATGTGGAATAGCGCGAAATCGAAAGAACTTTTAAAAATAATGAACGCGTTCCAAATTCAAAATACTTAATTAAAAAGTTGAAAAAAAAAGAATTTAAAATGAAATTAGGGGGGTTTCACAGCAAGTTTACAACTAATACCTCTAATACTATTAAAAATTAAAGATTTAAGAAATTCATTCAAGTCTATTATCTATCAGGAATCGTTACTGTTACAAATCTTGAGGGTGATCTGAAATGGCGATACTGCCAATAAATATCTGAGTGCAAAAATAGAGCATTGTGGTGGCCAGAAGAACACGTTTTCTACAATTATCAGGATATTTATCCATGATAACCTATAAAGAAAAAGTGCGCGGACCGGTCCCACCTCGCTCGCCCGCCCTCGCTGTTTGTTAAGCGTAAACTATTTTTTTTTATTAACTGGCCGTGATAAGATTCTTGCTTATATTATTGCGTCTGTTAAAACGTTCTAGCGTAATTTGTGACGTGATAGACGAAAACGTTGATGTATTACGCAAATGACCTATTATTTTGTAAATAAGTTCATTGCATACACTTTTATTATTTTAATAATGTATGTATTAGGCTTCGAAGTAATAAGCAAAATAACGTATAGGTATTGGAACAAAAAATTAAATACTTTCCAGCGAAAAGGATTTTTTGTTACTAGGTTCTTTTAACGCATATTATATACATGTCCGCCTGGGCTCTAACAACATAGGTGTGTTAATAATGCATCTTTACCAAAACACAAAACAAAAAGTAGAGACTTCTTAACTAATATCATTAATGAAAATCATCATCATTATCATTAGCCTTCCCCAAGGGATACAACAAAAAAATTAAATTTCAATTGGAATTTATTTATTACAGATATCTACCATGATTACAAACCTAGTGTTCTTTTCCTAACAATGTCAGCCTTCTTACAAAATGAAGTTAATCTAAATGTGTTTTTTTTTATAGGATTAGGTTGACAAACGAGCACACAGTCCAATTGACGTTAAGTGGTTGCTGTGGCCCATAGACATCTGCATCTATCCTCGGGTACGAATCAAAATCTAGATGCGTTGTCATCCGTGAGGACTAAGATGGAATGCCTCGTTTCCAGTAAAATAGGGCTCCGAACCGGATACCTATCTCATCTACATGCATCATACAAAACATAGCAGCGTGGAGCCACTACTTTACGCTGGCATTCTGTGAGAGCGAGGTCCTTCCCCGGTCGATCCGACCCATTCGTGCTACAACCATAATATAGCCGCAGTGTGGCTCTATCACTTATAACTTTTTTCAAATAAAAGAATATATTCGTAACGCTATTAACATTGTAGTAACCATACTGTTATTATTGTTTTTTATACGTGGTAGAACACGCTACAGCTATATTATAGTTGTAGCACTAATGGATCGGCTCGACCGGGGAAGGACCACGCTCTCACAGAATACCAGCGTAAAACAGCAGCTTAATATTGCTGCGTTTCGTATGGTGAGTGTAGAGATCCGGAGACCCTTTTTTTGGTTATGAGGCATTCCACCTTAGTCCTCAGTGGTGAAAACGCACCTGCGTTTTGATTCTTAATTGAGGATAAATGTAGACGTCTATGGGCCACTTCATCCACTCACCATCAGGTGGACTGTGTGCTCGTTTTTCATCCTTATTCTATATTAAAAAAATATTAATATAGCTGCAGCATAGCACTACCACGTAAAAAAAGGTATTTTAACAGTTACGTTCTTGGTACGTAAGGTAATGTATGGCATTTGACAGAAACATAAAGCATAAATATGGACATAATTTTTTTTTACTAGTGATTGTATTGATAGTATATTTTTTTCGTATTACTTTTATATCTATCTTATTCTGTTTTCGCACGAAGCTGTAATAGGCTTCCGTATTGTGCTTAATGCTAATATATGCTGCAAATATTTGTTTGATAAAATATATGCATTTTCATAACCGGAATAAAAATATACCTCAAATAAAATTCATGAAAAAAGTAAAGAATGAACATGTGAGGGCACAAGGCGCCCGGACAATCTCCGTTTGCCACGAAAATTAACACCTACTATCAAACACTGCATCGCCTATAGATAGAGCATATTTTGTTTGCCTTTCTAGTTCGCTTTTTGTTTGCTCGCCTAACAGGAAATTTATTTAAGTTATAATTTTCTGTCATTCTTGCACTCCCAAAGAGTTTATCTTGGTACTAATAAATATACTGGTATGTCGGTTCGTTCATTTAAACAATGGTCGAAGAGTGAAGACACCCGGAATAACATGTCACTGTGTTGATTTTTACTCTTTGTGATAAAACGATAGTTTTGTATAAAATTTCATTAAAGATATCTCGTAATTTAAGGTTATTAAATATTTTTTATTTTATTTATATATGATAAGAAATGATAATATAACCTTAGTAGGTGGGCACATGAAAACAACTTTTCAAATATCGATTTGTAGTTTGTTAGTTATTTTTTATTACCGGCTAATAAGTTATTTAATAAAATAATTATTTTAAAATTTTTATTCGGGATAGGACTAGAATTAAACGATCGTTTTATCTTAAAGGGAGCCTTCGATACTTGATTATGATATATAAAAATATTTCAATAAAATATCTAATAAGTACTGACTTTCCATAAACATATTACAAAATCGTTTATTATAATAATATGGTCTTTTATTGAGATCAAGCTAGTATCAAACGAGCACAAAGTCCACCTGATTGTAAGTGCATGCTGAAGTCCATCACGCATTGTTCCGTTGCCACCCCCGAGGACTAAGATGGAACACCTCGTTTCCAGTAAAAAGGATCTCCGGTTCTCTACACTCACCATACGAGACACAGTAGAATTGAGCTGCTATTTTATGCTGGTATTCTGTGAGAGCATGGTCCTACCCTGATCGAGCCGACCTATTCGTGCTACAACCATAATATATCTACAGCATGGCTTTACCACGTAAACACCACGTCCCACGCAAAGGCATTCTCCAACCTTTAACAAAATCGTTATTCAGTGTCATGTTCGAACTGTTAAGTGGATTTTTTCTTTGAATTTATTTTTCAAATGTGATCGTTACATGCTGTTAGCAAAACGATGTCCGAGGCTAACCTAGTATACTCATACTGATTATATATACTTTGTTAATCAGTTAATCTGACTGTCAAAGAATAAATTACAATTCGTTATGAAACAAACTTCTAAGTTCTATTTGATTTTGGGTATGTCTGGTTACAATGTAAATGCCTACACGACACAGTTTACGTAACACCTCGCTGATTCTCTTCCATATGACAAACCTAATTTATGAAGTTCTTAATACCGAGATAAGGAATATTTACACACTCTGAGTACACAAGGAGACAACTCAGCGGTGTCTTAGTGATATGTACACAGATCTACGTATCTTGGTAATTTTACTCGTTGTGAAATCTACAACGCAGATAAAAATTGTAAATAAAAATTTACATTTTTAGAAACAATCAGATATGTAAAAAAGATCCCTAGATGATAGGTCATAAGCTCGTAAGTCAGGTTATGTTTTAGAATTATGCATGAGTTGAAAATGATAAATATGTTTTCTTTTTTAAATCGTATACGCAACTAGCATTAACATTTTACGTCCACTATATGTGATTTGGGAATCTCCAGTATATACTCTCGTGATAAATAAATTATACTTTTCTATTAGTATACGAAGGAACCGTTACAATTATAGCATATTAAAGTCTACTGCATAGGCCTCTCATATAAATTGCCTCATTTGCCACATATTTGCAATAGTTGCCACGCTTGGCAAGCGGGTTGTCAATCGCAGTTTTTTTTAATAATTTAATTGTTATTAGGAAGATGCTGCTACTCATCTCCTGATTTGTTTTCCCTCTGTCGCCTTATGACACCCACGGGATGTAATGGGGTAGCGGATATTCTCACAGTCACTATACAGTAGGTACCTACGAAGATTTAACTCGTAAGTAAAATAAAGAAAAATATACCATTTTTAATAATATATTTTAAAGTAGGAAGAAAGAGCCGTCAGCACACTGTGTGGTCCAGGCTTAATCCCATTTTAAGCTCACATGCGCGGCATTTCAGATCTCTCCGGGCTTGGTTTTGTCTTATCGAACCCTCAGCATTTCTCCCGTGCTTTAACAAATGTTAAAAAATAGCAGCCTCGTCCTGAAAGCATATTTTATATATGCTGACCATTGGGTTTATGTTAAAATTATCTCTTTAAATTTGTTCGAGCAATTCTACAATCTCTCACGATGGTTTCCACTTATATCTAGAATATTAATATTGTTTACGTGCGCATTGGTTTCAAATAAATATTTAGGGTATTAACGCCCTTAGTTTATCACCTTAAAGGCTTTGTAGTTCGCCAAAGTAGTAGTTCAAGACTTTTTAGAGTTTAGTGGTCAGTATTCACGCTTATTAAGTTCTAGATCTGGTATTCAAATCATGACTCGATCTGTCTGTTTGTCTAAACGGCTGCAACGATTTTCATAAAATTTTGTGTCCAGGGCGTTTCGGGGGCAATAAATCGATCTAGCTAGGATTCATTTTTAGAAAATGTCATTTTGTCCGTGTTTTCGGACAATGAAAAACTGCTACAATATAAGAAGGTAAATTTTGACACTGTGTTAATCGAGCATCGTAATAGCTCAAGTGGATATCTGGCAGTCGACGATTTTCAATTATAGTGCCCAGGTTCGCGTCCTGTCTTCGGTCGGACTTTTTTTTCCTATTTTTCTAGTTTCCTTTTTTACTATTTTTTTAAAAATACGTAAATTTTAAATTAAACTATTGCTCATGGAGTTTTATAAAAATAACCAGGTCAGTTTTTTCTATTATGTCAATAAGATCAAAATATATTATTCATGTTTCATCAGTATGTAATTTGTATCTAAATAAAATTTCCAAAACACACGATTTCCAAAAAAAAAAAAAAAATATACCGAGGAAAGCTCGGTCATCCAGGTACTTTTTATAGTGTCTTTAACTCTTTATAGCTTCCTCTTTGTCCTTCATTAGCCCGTATATAGTGAACATTTGGTATCTCTGCCGGACATGGTTCTCTCTCCACTGTTAGAGAGGCTTTGCGTTAATCTTTACGTTTGGTAGGCGAATTGGCTATTATAATATCAAACTAATACTTTCTACATATATTGCATAACGTCCACTTTATAAACTCCAATTGTTGTAGCTTTTCTATATCTTTATTATTTTTTATTGTTAAAGGTAAAACTCGGACAAAGGACAAATACCGGGTGGTGTACAGTGATCATCAGCGACTAGAGTTAGAAAAAGAGTTCCATTACAGCCGATACATCACCATCCGGCGCAAAGCCGAGCTGGCGGCAAGTCTTGGTTTATCTGAGCGACAGGTAAGACTCTCAAACGAACTCTCAGATTAGATATAGTTAAAGTTAGTTGAAGTAACAGCATATATGCGACCCACTGCTGGGGGCAGGTGTCCTCTCATTTCTGAGACGGTTTTATGTCGAGGAAATGTCCACCGCGCTACCCCAATGCGCGTTGACGAGCTTCACATGTCTTCGAAATATTTTTTTTTCTTATTTCTCAGACATGCAGGTTTCCCCAAGATGTTTTCCTTTACCACCGATCACGTTGTATATCAGCATTTAAATTGCAATTAACAATTTAATTGATGCCGGCGGGGATCTAACCCGGGTCGCGTAGGTACTGTGAAATTTACAGCGAGCACTTAGCCCCTCAGCTACCACGGCTCATTATAGAAAAAATCATATTTTGAATGTGAACTATAACGATAAGTATTGTTTCATTAACATGCGGAATTTGACAGCAGAATATCCTGATTGTGTGACAGACTTTTTCTTAAAACCTGAACTAGAGAGATTATCATATTATATACTCTTCGTGTTTTACCAGAGACCATATATACTCGTAGCGTACATGTTTTTGGTCTTATTAATTATAATAATTTTTAATTTTTAATGATACTTTGACTATATCCGAATTAATAAGTTTATCACGTTGTTCAACTTCTATTGTTGAAAAATAATTTCAAGAAAGTTTTTCCTAAATCATAAGTACTTTAGCTTAAATACATTTTTATAACTGTTCAGGCAATAAATGTACCTATATCTCGCAGGTTTATGAAAAACCTGGTTCAATGATCAAGATCCTAAGTTTTTGATCAAAAACTTAATTTTACCATAAACCTGCGACGTATAAATTACATTGATGTCATTCTTTTAAAAAATCTTTTAGAATAATTGTTTAGAACGATAGCTCCGATTAAAATATCGTCGACCTAATTCGTTCCTGCTCAGTTTTCAGTCCATTCAGTCCATTTTTGGAAACTTTACTTTTTTATACCAGTCAAAAAGTTCAGTCTAATTTCAACCTTAACCTTTAATTAATAACAGTGATATTAGCCTAAAAACTGCTTTCTTTGCTATGCCCGAAAACTGCTTTCTGACCACCAGCTAATCTCCACAACGCAAACCTGCTGAATCCTATTGGGGCCTTAGTTTTGCACTGACAACGTTCCCAAACCCACATGCCGTTTGAAACGCGTCAAATTTAGTCGTGTTTTAGAGCGGGTAGGTACACATTGGGCGCTCGGCGTTACGTTGGGCGCGCGCTTGTAGCATACATACAGCGCGCTTAGCACGGCGTTTAACGAGCGTTACCAAGGTGACCATACTACTAGTTCAGTTCGGAAATGGACGTCGAAGTGATCGCTTGTGTGTGGCTTCTATACCGTCGCTATAAAAGACGACGGCAGAGGCAAAGAGAATATTGGGTGCACCCAATATTACGAGATAGACTGACGCATGGAATGTTTGTAACATTGTATCCAAAATTAAGGCAATATGAACCTAAGTTTTTTAATTATTTTAGAATGTCCATAAAATCATTTGATGACTTACTCCATGTTATTAAAGTAGATATTACTGGTGATTCAACGATTTTGAGAGATTCGATTTCCGCAGAAGAAAAACTCGTGATAACGTTAAGGTAAGTATATTTGTTTATTCAAATAAATCTAAGTTGTCTGAATCTTGGCTGGAGGCTGAACGTGACGGTGACCATGATGACGGCGGTGGTGGCGGCGTGGTAGACCACTGTTGTGTTGTTGAGGGTCTAGCAGTAGTATATCCAGAATATGTGTAGAATATGCGTATTGGTGATGTTTAGTTTCTAGTGGTAATGATTGATGATAATTCTGTGCTTCTTTAATGACATTGAGTAATTCAATCTTTGTAGTTAAGCGTCGATTTTCGGGTACTTTTTTTAATTCACTGTACAATGATAAACAGAATAGTTTATCATCGTCTTCTTTAGTTAGTCGCCCCATTTCATTTTGTTCCCTTGCATTTAAACTTTTCTGTAAAATGTCGACTATTTGTTTATCTAAAGCATTTATTTTCTGTCTTTTCCTTGGGCCTCCCATTTGATCTTTAGGAGGTGGCATCAAGTCTGCATTGTATATAATATTATCTACATCTGAACCATTTGTGCCAGAAGATTGGTAATTGCTCTCTGTGTCGTTATATGCTGTAGAATTCGCAAGAAATTGTAATTTCCTGTAATACACATATGGCGTATGTTTGGAAGATCCAGATCCAGATGGAAGCTTTTTTTGCGACTCCCTAAGATAATTGTCCCGAATGCTTTTCCATTTTTTCATAAGTGTACCACCTGAAAATAAACAATAACCATTTTTATTTTGACAGATACTTGGACACAGGCTGCTTTTCGCTGATTTGCGTTACGGATACCGTCTTGGAAAATCGACAATTATAATGATAGTGGAACAAGTTTGTAAAGTACTATGGAGCAAATTGAAGTTTACATCTATGTCTGAAATGACAACAGAAAAGTGGAAAAAAGTAGAAGAAGGTTTTAAGAAATACGCTAACTTTCCAAATTGTATTGGTGCGATTGACGGGAAACATATTGAGCTAATACAACCAGAACATACAGGGTCGCTTTTTTACAATTATAAAACATACTTCTCATCAGTCTTACTAGCAGTTTGTGATGCAAATTATTGTTTTGTATACGTTGATGTCGGATCCTATGGCAAAACCAGTGATTCTGCTATTTTTAAAAATTCCGAATTTTTTAAACGGATTGTGAATAATAAGTTAAACATTCCTAACCCCAAGCCTATATCAAATATCGATAGAACTCCATTGCCTCATGTGTTCGTCGGCGATGAAGCATTCGGAATTATGTCGAATGTGATGCGGCCGTGTGGAGGAACACAACGCACACACACAAAAAGTTTTCAATTACAGATTATCGAGAGCAAGGCGCTATATTGAATGTACTTTCGGAATAATGAGCAATAAATGGCGAATATTTCAAAGACCGATAGATGTAAACATAGATTTCGCGGAGAGTATCATCAAAGCTTGCACAGTACTACATAATTACGTTCGAATGCGCGATGGTTACAGATATGAAGATACACTTTATGTTTCACCTCTATAAATCTATACATTTAGAAAATTTACCACGAGGCAGCTTATGTGCTAGAACAGCAAGAGAAAAATTTGCCAATTATTTTGTGAACGAGGGAAAATTACAGTGGCAAAACAACATGATATAATTATAGAAAACATCAATAAATAATTATACTCACCCAACAGTTTTTTCTTTTCTAAATTGTCTTCACAGTCACTAAAAGTTTCAACTATTTCCTCCCAATTACGTTTTTTTAATATTTTATTTTTATAATCTGGACTTTGAATGTCCCATTTAGCTGGACGCTTTTGGATTTCGTCGATAAATAAATCTGTATCGAAGTGTTCGATCTCCATGATATACGTGATATCTGCACCCCACACAAAGCGCGCGATCAAATGTACAGCAAAATGGCGGTGCATGTATCTACAAGCGAAGCGCGCAGCTGACACCGGCGCAACGCGCGTTCCAACGAAATTCTGAGAGCGCGCGTCCGACGTTGTTCAGAAGCGCGCGCTTGCATGTGTACACTTCAATAGGGACTTTTGGATCTAAAAAAGCGCTATGGTAAATCGCGCCTTTCAAAGCGCCCAAGCTCTTAGTCAAATATTTGACGATGTAAAAAACTACCTAATTATAAAGAGATTTTTAGTTTTTTTTTCGTTTATTTACTAAATGAAATGTTTTTCATCACATTCTACGCCTAACCTAACCTAATTAGTGACTTAGCAGGTTTACGCACTATATTATCTTATTTGAACACGGATAGCATTTTATCAATTTAATATTTTTTATTAATTTATTGCTTAGTTAGTGATTATTTTGAAGATTTTACTCTTTAAATAAATTATTAAACAAATTATGTATTTATCATTGAATTTACAAATAAACAGTTAAGTTAGAATCTGTTTTTAGGTCTGTATAAATGTTAAATTCCATTTTTTTGACATAATTTTATTCTTCTTCTTCTTGTTTATTATTTTTTTAAATTTTATTACATTAAATAATATTTTTAGATAATTTTAGAATGCATCGGGGGAAAAAAATTTTTGTACTCTAAAAATCTATAAATGTAGCTCCAAAGTCAGATTATGATCCAAATAAAGTAATACACGTTGTAGAAGATATTCAGTTATAACTTCTAATATTCAGAATCAAGAAAGTTTATACCAGCACCTAAAGATTTAGTTGCTAACAAAACTTATTGTGAGATAAGTAACGATATCAATATAACATCACTGAATGATCTAGATCTACCAAGTACTTTTATTATAGAAAAGATAAATCATACAATTTATTCCGACATTACATTTCCCAATACTATATTCAATGACGTGGCTTTAGACGAATGATGATGCCTTTAGATAAAATTTTGTCGACGGCTTATGATATTCATAATACGTTCACCACAGACGAGAATTTGATTATAGTACCATCATAAATTGAAATGGAATCACAAGCAACAAATATTTTGATCTTAGATAACATAATAATATAATATCTCATGAACCTAGTACCAGTCCTATACAAATTATATTTTATGTTGAAAACAGACATCATATTGTACCCAATTCACCGATATCGGATGGTAGTGATACATAGAGAAAGCTTGTAACTTATTCTGATTCTAACTCAGATTCGCTTGCTAAAATTAAAAAGGTTAAGAAATGGAAGAAAGGTTTTAAAGTTGATAAAAAAGAATGGGTTAGTTAAAAGATAAACAAAGAACACAAGAAGGTAAAACATATAATGGGAGAGATAAAAAACAAGACTGTTGGAATTATAATAAAACTAAAGAAGCACGTTCCATTAAATTAAGATGATCCTGTAATATTGGGAAGTACAGTACTTTAAAATGTGAAACAGTAGATGTAGATGTAAAAAGAAGCATTTTTAATCGATTTTGGAGTCTTACTTGGGGCAAAAAAAAAACCCTTGTGAACGAATGTATAACAACTATTCTGGTTGTTCGGCCACTAAATCGAAATACCGAAAAGACAACCAAGTGGGCTAGCACCTTTGTTTATCATTTACAAGTATATGATCAAAGTATTTTGAAAGATATTGGTTCAAAATTGGTATCAGAAGTTTTCAATGCGGCCTGCTCTTTTAGTGAGACGTCCAACACAATTATCTAAATCTCCTTTGAAGACGAAACAATCACTTATTCAGTTTCCGGAGTCTCTTTCCGTAATGGAATTTCATTATTATCGAGCAACGTCACAGAAGTTATATTTATTGCCAGAATGGGTTTCTAAAGAAAACCTCCACCAATTTTACGTTAATGATTGGTGCAAAGAGCGAAATACAATAACTTCCTTCGTAAATTTATTTTCGAATATATTTGAAGACAAAAACTTGACATTATTTAAGCCGAAAAAAGATCAATGCGAAAAATGTGCCTGTTATAAAGTAGGAACAGTTACAGAAGATAAAAACGTAAAGAAGTAAACACGCAAGAGAAGAAATAGATGCGGGTAAGAAGGGAGAAAACTACGTTTTCACAGACTCATAGGCTGTAATGGCACTAAAATCGAATGTCAGTACGCTATACTATAAAACGAAGCTACAAGTTCACAACCATTGCTTTTTTAATATAAATAGTAAAAGATGGCTTCTGTTTCATATGGAATGAAGTAGAAGGTGGACTTAATGCTGAAGAATTTTCCTCCATTTGGGTTCACTTTTTAGATAAAAAAATAAAACGACCTGAATTTAATGCTGAAGATGGGAAAAAATCAATTATAATTTACAGCGACGGTTGCACTTACTAAAATAGAAATTGTATTTAATTTAACACTCTTTTGAATATTGTCATGAGGTACAAGAATATAGCTATCAAACAAATTTTTAGAGGAGGGTCACACCCAAATGCAGGCCGATTCGATGCATTCCACTATAGAACGTAAACCGAAGAACAAAGTCATAAATGTGGCAGTTGAACAATGCTCATAAATGCCCATTATCCTATTCTGTAACGTATTTGGACCACACTTCAAAAATGCACAAAATTTAGTTTTGTAAAAGTATTCGCCCAGGAAGATTTAAAGGGGATATTAAGGTGACTGACATTTATGCACTACGTTACAAAGGCAATGGATCAATTCTTTATAAAACTAATATATAACTTTAAAAAACTAACTATCATAAATATTATGATGACTTGCCCCATGAGTGCCAATAAGTAGGATTTAAGTTTAATTATAAACTTTACATTTTACCAAAGTTTCAGATTGATCTTTAAATATTGTTAATTTAAGATTTTTGGGAAATTGTTTCTATTTCAATTTATTGTTAATAACAATAGATTGTGGTACTTATAGTAAAACAATATTAAATGGCTGTCATTTAATAATAAGAAAATACTAATACGATGTACAACTCGCAATACCACAAAACCAACACAAAATAACGCGTATTGAAACTTAATGATTTCTTAAATTTACGCGAACACTACACATTGAATAAAACTAAATTTACGGATTTTATCGCGTTTATTTTACTTATTTTTAATTCCCGACGTTTCGGGTGCTTTACAGCAACCATGGTCACGGGGGGGACTGAGATGTTTGAATCGGACCAAAATTTAATATTCAATTAAACTGAAGGTAGCCGGACTATGACATTGGGACGTCAAACATCTCAGTCCCCCCCCCCGTGACCATGGTTGCTGTAAAGCACTCGAAACGTCGGGAATTTAAAATAAGTAAAATAAACGCGATAAAATCCGTAAATTTAGTTTTATTCAGCGTATTGAAACTATCACAGATCGTTTATGAAAAGAGTCTATCTTAGATATTATAACCCTCTTTCCTATTAAAGAAAACTGATTATTTATTTTTTTAATATATAATAAATATTTTAAGTACTGATTGAATTCGTTTCACTGCACAATTAATAAATCTGTACACCATACTAAATATAAGTCAAAAACTGCTAAATCCTTAAGCAAATTGAAATTTCACCACTAAAAAATGCTAAATAATGTTTTTGCTGAATTTTATAAAATGTGTATATGTTATGCTACTAATAATATTTTTAAAATATCAAGATATTTAAATATATTTCTAGAAACTCCTGTAAACTATGAAAAAATTGACTTTTTATAGGATAGGGTAACAAACTAGCACACAGTCCACCTGATGGTAAGTGGTTGCTGGGGTCCATAGACATCTACATTTCATTACAAACCTCGATTAAAAATCAAAATGCAGATGCGTTGTCACCCGTGAGGACTAAGATGGAATGCCTCGTTTCCAGTAAAAAGGGTCTCCGGTTCTCTAGACTCAGCATACGAAACACAACAGCATTAAGCTACTATTTTACGCTGATATTCTGTGAGAGCGTCTGGTCGAGCAGGGAAGGACCACCGTGGTCCATAGCATATATGCTACAATTATATTGCTAATATAACTGCAGCATGGCTCTACAACGTATTAATTTTAAACTTAGCAGGTTAATGAATTAGGCCGACGAATATGAATATATGGAATATTGAATAGACCATTTTGTCAAATATTAATAAAGTACTAATCAGTCTTAGGTACATAACGTATATCAGTATTACATAATATACACAAATTATAACAATAAAATATTTGGCTACAGGTAAAAATATGGTTCCAAAATCGACGCGCTAAAGAACGTAAACAGGTAAAGAAGCGTGAAGAGGTCGTGATGAAGGATAAGGGAGACCATACTTCACTGCAACACGCGCAATTACATCACGCCACTATGCTTCACCACCAGCAAATGATGAACGGCATGATGCATCACCACCATTACCACCAAGGCGTATTACAGGGCGTGCCAGAGCCGCTGGTACCCGGTGTGCCCCCGGTACCACTGCTGTGACCGCAACAACAGGACTTTTGTGCTCACAGTGACACCTACGGATAGTGACACCTAGTGACTGAAATGAACAACCTGGGCGTGTGAACTTTCCTGACTTTACATTTACTCGATTTGATCTTTGTATAAATATGTGATAAAATTAGTGCAATATTCTTACGGGAATATATGGGTAAATTAGCGTTCGTTACGTGCGAAGTAGTAGCCGTATTGTCTAAGTATACTTATGGCTAATCACTTTCATTCAGTTGTCATCTAATGGTAAATATACCTTCAGCGTCTTTAATTCTCAGGCTTTATTCGTTTATAACACACTTCAATCTTAATATTTATACGAAACTCAAGCAATTATAAAAAATATATAGCGAATAAAGTCCCTGAATTAGAGCTATGAACTATAAAATGTTTGTTATTTACTTTACGATCTTGTGCGAACGTAGAGGTAGTCAGCGTTTTACGGCTTGATTGATCATAAATAATTATTTGCCCCGTGAAGTAAAGGATAATAGTATAAATGATTTTGTCACTGTAAATATAGATAACTATATTTTTATATAATAAATATAATACATAAGTATTATTCAAATTTGTTTTTATTTTAAGTTAATTAATGTTTCTTAAATCTGCGACTGCTGACGATGAGATTAATAAATTCAATTAGTGAGACTCCTTGTATAGTCATTTTATTTTTTAATAAAATAGATCGTACAATTTGTAAAAATTATTTTGTATTATAAAATTATTTCATTTTGTAATTACTCATACTCAGTTTTCTTTTGTTAATGCGCTGATTTTATATAATATACTTAGTTAAGATTTAGTCACGAATCTCATTTAAATTGTATACTTATACACAATGTTGAATCCCAGTGAAATAAGTTTACTTCAAGCATCGTAGGTTTGAGAAATTATTAATATTTATTACTGTGTTGAATGAGATTATTTGTAGTTCGTAAATATTCTGTAAATAATAGCTTAAAATAAGACCTTAATTTTGTCTCAGTTTCAATAGCTAATTAACACTATGAAAACTTTCACGCCATAATAACTTTAATCTTAAAACGTTTCTGGGGTTAATATGTAACAATTTGATTTTATTTATGACACGTGACAGTGTTGCATTACTTTATTTATTGAAATTAATGGACTGTTTGGGGATTTTTATCGTATTGTTTTGTGATATCAATAATGTCTGATATGGTGCTAACAGTGTGAAATTGTCCTCGTCTTGAGTTGTATTTTGCTGTACCTCTAAGAAATGAATTCTGTTCTGTACAAAGTTGGAATGTTTTGTAAATTGAAGTTTGCGCTTGTTGTATTTAAGAAAAAGTTATGTTAATGTTTGAGAAATGTTTGTGAACACCGATTTGTTAGAATGTATGCGGCACTATCACGAAACACATTTGGTAAACTAAATAAATCCATGTTAATCTATTTCCAATCATCGTATTATTTATGCCTTACCTTTTTAATATTTGAAGTATATATCGTATTAACAGATCAATTAATTGATTGATTTTTTATTAACGTGAACACTGCACATTGGTTAAAACTTTTTTTTTTCGGATTTAATTCCGAAATGGATTTTATTTTTTAGCTTAAAAGCTGAAGATATCCGGGTTAATTAAGACATAATGGCGTCAAATAGCCTCCTCCGCCCTTAACAGTGGATGCTGAAATTTACGTAAAGGTAGTTTTGTTTAAAAACAAATCAAGTTAAAAAACGTTGAAATATATAACTTATGAAAAGATATCACCACTATATTTTATTCTCGATACATGCCACACGAAGTTCACTAACTATATAATAGATATTCACGAATTGTATTCTAAATACGTTTAAAATGTGGGAGATAAATTGAAATTTAGACTTTTGACATTTTGACTAAACTGAGGCCCATTATAACAACTTCCGCATGGGAAACAGTAATTAGATATTAATATTCTATACATAATCTAATAAAATTTTCAATGTCAGTATAAATTAGCTTCTCATAAGTTACGATTCAAGCCGTCGGATAACTCTTTTGATTCCTGCCAAAGAGTGCACCTACCTAATAATTTTTTTAACACAACCAACTAAATGATGATGAACGGATCATAAGAACACTACAGATATTGTATATTGGTAAAAACCATGTAAATTAGAAAATCGCCACGTATCGAAGTCATCAGCATAATAATGGTTTACCCGATTGCTTTAGTAGTTGAATAAATTTTTCGTGTATAAAATGTATGCTACATTTTATGGAAAGAAAGATACTGGAAACAAGTAAGGTGCTTACAGATTCGGTACGCATTTTGATGGATGTGTTACTTTAGATAAATGATCGCTGCTCTTTTGTTTAATAACGATTACATGCGAGTATGTTTCAGTATTTTAGAGATAAATTTTCGAAGATGCAATTTTTATATTATTAAAAAAAAAAGATAGTGAAGTTTTCTTATAATAATTGAAAAATCATCTAAGTCAAGGCGAACCTATCGATGAACTAATGCTAACGCTTTGTATGTTTTGTTTATACAGAACAAGTGAGTAAAGTAAGGCTCTATGCATATGTTACTGTCGAATTGCCTTCTTATTTTTTATAAATCAATATCATATACTTCTAAGGCCTTATATACCTACTGTGTACGTAACCTTATGTACTTTTAGTTTTCCTTTTACTTTTTGAACCCTTTTTTGAAGTCAAAATCTATCGTAAAACCGGATTTACAAACATATATTGAGAGAGAGAGAGAGAGAGAGAGAGAGAGAGAGAGAGAGAGAGAGGAGTAATAGACTCCAATGCAAATATATAAGAAATAAAATAGTAGTATCATAAAGTTCAACGCAATACTTGTTTTGGAGTAATTTTTATTTTATTTTATTTTATTTATTAGGTTTACCAGTAATTGTAACAATAATACATCAATGAGTATTTAACAATAACATGTACAGCCAAATGCAAAATTAATTAAGGTAAACACCACATGCACAAAATATTAAGGGTAGTAACATCCAATATTTATAAGTGATCCAATGAAGTATCCAATATTTATAATTTTATATCATTATATAGGTTTATTTTATATATTATAATATTTATATAATATTAAAATGGTTTTCCCAACTTCGAACGATGACTTCTCATTAGGGAAATAAATATTGCCACTATATATGTAAGGAGTAAATAAAAGTTTCAAACTTTCATCATTATTACAAACAGTCAAGGTCCGTGAACTGAGCTGAACATAAGCTTTCTCCACAGATTATCTCACAGCAAATTTATCTATTGTTATTTATTTCGAGTTGTTATCAGAAAGATGCTGCCTTATATAACCTGTTTCGGACTCACGCTGTCGCTCTAAGGAATTCAAAGGGATCTGGCGGCAATCTCAAACACCATAAACGCAAGTATTTCAGTGCAACTTTTTATGTGTTACCTATTTGTATTTTGTTTTCATTATTTAGTATTCCTAAATTAAGTTACCTAAATAAATATAATTTATCTTACGATGTGTGAAAAAAAATCCTAAGGAACTGAGGTTGTCCACTCGCCTGCCCAGCGTGGCCACTAAGCGGAATATGAAGCGATCTGTAGGAAAGATAAACTTTTGTTATATAAGAACATACACCTGATGGTAAGTGACCACCGCCGTCCATGAACACCTGAAACACCAGGGTAATTGCACATACATTGTCGGCCTTTTAAAAAGAGTGGGATTTTTCTTGAAGGTCCCCAAGTCGGCTCGAAAAAACTGTTAGTGGTAGTCGATTTCGACAAGGAAATTTCGCGAGGAAGAAAAGTTTTTGTAAATCGCACGGTGGTGGATCGCCAAGCGTCCAGATGGTATCGAAATCGCGAGTTTTGTCGCGATATGCGATGGTGAATGTGATGTTGGAATTAGAAATTTTGATAGGCTGTAACGGTAACAGTCAAATGGTAATTTAAAATTGTCCACGTGTCCAAGAAAATATTTATCATTACGGCATGAATGAAATGAGTGATTGAAACCACGATTTTACTTTCAAAGGCCCATAGTCGTTTCAGGACGTTACTTAAATAAAAGTTCATTATATTTTTAATTATAATAGTAAATAATTATTCTATGTTGGGAGTATAGTTACAGTTACATACAATAAATAATATTATTAGGTAATACAGTGTCTTCATTTACCAAGTGAACGGCGGTGAATAAAAACATCGTAAAAATCCCGCATGTTTGAGAAATATAAAAATACTCAGAAGACTTGTGAAGTCACACGCATTGGGGCAGCGCGGCGGATAGTTCTGTACCCTTGATTTCTAGTGGATCTTCACACCGCGACTATACTGCCGCATTGTATCGTTGGATAATGATAACAAAATATATTATATATGTATTATGATGTCATCAGTATTTTATAAACAGTGTCATTGCTTAACACCTACGTAATAACATCTAACAAAGAATCGGATGTAGTGTCCAAGACAAGGTAAAAATCACAACTAACTTCAACATCCAAAAACTAGACAGTAATTTATATCTATTTATAATATACTCATCACTCCATCCAGTGGGGGCCGCCCTACACTTCGTCTACCGGCACGAGGCTACCACTTGAGAAACTAGAGTGACAACCTGGTAAGACATGCAGGAAGTCGATGGATGTGGGTTGTGAAATATCTTTGTGGTTCACGGAGGTCTATGTTCAGCAGTGGACTTGTGAAGGGTTGTAATGATGATGATGATGATGATAACAAAATAAAATTTAGAAGAACGCAAAAAAGTGTGTATAAAACAAAATATCATGGATATTTGTGCGCTTAAGTTTATTAATGTGAATTCTGCTTATTATTCGTTAATAGGGTATTACACCCATTTTCAAAAAAGTGTTTTAAAATAATCAGAGTGATGAACCAGTATAATTTTTATATACTTTTTAAATCGAATAGTGCCCTAAAAATTACTTTTAATCTATTGATTTAACATTTCGCGTGAAAACGCTAGCCGCCATGCTGCTCGTGACGTCACTGTCCTCGAATTTTACCGTTTTTGCAATCAGTTATCATCAATATCATTGTTATGTTGTGCCTGAATGCAAAAATACGAGCATAAGTAAAAGGGAAAGCTATATAGTTAAATCATTGGCACTTGAATCCATTCAAGTGCCAATGATTTAACTATAAGAAATACTTGGTTAAAACTGGGAAGAAGATACCCGAATATATTATCTACACAAAAACTAGACTATTTTTCTATAAAGATCATTTTGATGTAAATATGACTTATATTTAACTATCGTTTATACAAAACAAAACATCGTAAGTTGAAGGGTTATCGCAAGTAAAATTTTGTAATAAATTACGTTAACTTTATTATTATTATTATTATTGATATTACTGATTGCTAATGATTGTAATTATAAATAAACTAAATATGTACTACTAAACTTTTTTCTGACTGTTATTGAGTTTTTGTATAAAGCAAAGTTGGTAATAGGTACTTACATTGATGTTTTAACATGCCTCAAATGAGCAGAACGAAAATGGGGTTGCATGCAAAAAATTTTTGCCATCAATTTATTTATCCTTGGTAGATTAGTACTTTCTGCTTTTACTTTTACTTCTACTTTTTCGTCTTCCATGATGCCTTTTCAATAAAATTCGGAATTACTCAATAACCATAATGATAACTTGAAAATTTTTTAAATAACACAGCACGTTAGCTAGTTCTCTTAATCAGTGACACAGAACACTAATACTTTTAGGCGGGATCAGTGTTGTCACGACAGTTTCTAATGTGGCGGATAGCGTTTTGCAGATTTGAGGTACACCCAAAAAAAATTCTTAAAATTGAAAAGAGAAATCTGATATAATAGGTCGGGAAAAAAGTTTCTTTCTACTATATTTGTATAAAGCTGAAGAAAAACATTTTTGGTCGTACTGTTTGTATATCTGGCTGGTTTTGATATCAATTCATATAGGACATTAAAAAAAAAACAAAAATAAATAATAAAAAAACACTTCCCCGCCATTTTTAATTGTTTTTCAGTCCACCAAAATAAGTGAATCTAACTAAAAAAATCGATGTATTCTGAAATTTTATTACAAAAAGGAAAAATGCGACTCAAGCCGCGAAAAAAATTGTGACGTTTATGGACCTAATGCAGTGTCAGTAAGAGTAGCACAAAGTAATTAAGTAGGTAAGTCAATTGGATCTAGTGTTGAGTACATTGGAAGGGGGTGTGAGTGTGCGCGTGGCGGAGATGCCGCTCGTGCCTGTGGACGCGTACCACCTGCCACTCGAGATCTTGGTAAGTATAAATACGCGTCTGCGCCAGCACTCCGACTCAGTTAGCCGCACCAGAAATTAATACCTTCGCACAAGTAGGTTGGAACTTTAATAAGGGCCGACCGACTTTTTAACATTATATTCCTTAATTGCTGCCGTAGATTGGACTCCTTTATATGAGTGAGACTTAGAAATGAGCTTAGAATATTTTTATAAAATTAGGAATTCTGCTATAGATGACTGTATTCCGAAAAAAAAGTTGTCATAAAACTGTTGAAATAATTCGCGACATAAGACTGAAGGCTTTTCTGCATAAACGGTACAAGGCCAGTAGATCGAGAACTGATTACGAAGCGTATGCTCGGTGTAGGACCAAAGTAAAGAATATGATAGGACTCGCACAGGAACAATATCAACGTGTTCAAAATCAAATGCTGAAAGATCCAAAAACTTTTTGGAATTTTTTTAAATCCTAAAAACATAAAAGTAGTCCACAATTGATTTGGAAAGACGGGGAAGCGTTATCTGATCAACAGTGCGTCGACGATTTCGCGGAATATTTTTATTCTGTTTATAGTTCAGAGCGGCCGGAGTTGGATGTGGGGTCGGCTATAGTAGGAGCAGGTAGCGGAAACAGAACAGCGCGAATGTACTTTGACCAACTACGGTTGGTAGACGTATGTCGTGCGCTTCAAGAACTCAAGCATAGACGGTCTGTAGGATCCGACGGCATTCCGCCTTACATCTTTAAGGTTGGTCGTTCGGTACTAGCTAAGCCACTACTGCATATATATAACAAATATTTTAAGGCTGCGGTGTTCCTAAAGATGCTATACACTATTCTGTGGAGTTAATGCCTAAATGCACTTACTGCACCCACCTGGTCTACCGTCTCACACACTTATCCTCAAAGTAGATATTCCAGTAATCCATCAATTAGAGCCTATAAAAGTTCACTGCTAAATATTATAAAAAATATTCCACGATAGATAACCTCATAGGGGGCATTTTATCATAGTTGCAAAGCTTGGCGAGCGGGTTGTTTTGCATACCGCTTTATTATTATTATTTTGAGTTGTTATCACAAAGATGCTGCTGCCGATCCCATCCCCTGTTTCAATTTCCCTCTGTCACCTCTTACAACACCTACGGGATGATATAGGGTAGTGGGTATTCTTACGCCGCCACTACAAGGAAGAATACAGGGATGATGATAATGATCAAGATGCCGGGGTTGACTGGCAGAGAATGCCATAAGGCATTAAGACCGCCCTTTATATACCTTAGTATAAGGTGTATAATAAAGATAAATAAATAAATGCTCCACGGAATAGGTTCCAGTAATGTCTACTACGGAATCTCACTTCGAACAAGTTGCCTTGAGTGCCTTAAGTACATAAAAAAAAACGGTGGAGGTCATTGTATATACTGACGAATATACCCCGGATACTACTCATACCCTTGTAGTACCCATTCGAGTTTAAAAAGCTGCAGTCTCCCCTTAATGTCTGTTGTGCGATAACATTTAAAATTTCAGTGTCAATCACTGTAAAAAGCAGGAGTAGATTTTAGGGGGACTGCTTCTCGCACGGCTAATTTTACGTAGCCTGCTCTAGAGTGAGTTTACCTAGCAGTCTGGTCGTGTCACCAGAGGTCCGAACCTCTAATACTACATTAGGGTATGTGAAGAGGTAGGTACTATAAGTATAAAAATTTTACGTGTATATTTTGAATAATAGTATCCTGCCATACCTACAGTGATAATTGATGAATATACCGACATTGTAATATTTTACGACTTCTACGCAGAAGGACTCGCTAGTGTTGGATAAATATATATAATCTGCACTAGGACTTCAGAGACTAGCACATAGTAAAGAGAGTAGGTGAAGGTAAACGGAGCCCACAACTTTCCGGATGGTAAGTGGATGTTGCGGCCCACACACAACTACGCTTGGCTTATTCTTATATATTATTATGGCTTATTCGGTCAACTACTTTATTTTTCAAAATTCCTAAACTTATTTGGAGATTTATTCATACGATCTCTCAAACCAATAATGAAGGATCTCATGGATAATCCTAAGTCCATTACTCGGCATCATATAAAGAAAGATGATGTTATCTCGAGCGTTTTTAGGTTTTTACCACAACCACGATGTATTTATTATATTTTTGGTAACTATCAACAGCGCCGTGCATAATATATTATGTACAAACAATAACACTCAAGATTGCTCAGCGAGCTAAGGAGAGGGCTGCGCTGAAGTTTTTTTTGCGCAATAGACTTCCTAATGAGAATATCCACAGTAGAACCAAGCCAACCAACCAACCGACATAGCGGAACGGATCAGTAGCTGATGTGGTATAGACCGGTCGTATAACTCGAACAGCCGATAACCGATGGGGAAGAAAGGTTCTTGATTGGTAGCACTATACCTGTAAACGACGTGTAGCGCGGCCTCTCCACTAGAATAGATGTAGTGACGATCAGGCAAGGGATGTAGGAATTGGATGGACGCAGGTGATCCACCCCAAGAAATGCCTAAAAGCACGGTCCTGCTTTAGGGCATTCCTTGGGGGAGGCGTATGTTCAGCAATGGACTTGTGATGGAATGTAATAATGTAAGTGTGCTTGAAAATGCATATGAACCTACTTAAATCTTTTACTATCACGTTATGTAAAATTGGTACTCGAAATCCAACTATATACTGTGACTAGTTGACTTCATCCGCGTGGAATTTATTTCGATGGGATTTCATCGGTTATACATTATTTTGCGCGAAACCCTAGTTATTTTTCTATAATAAAAGTAGCCTAAGTTACTCCTAATAACATCAGCTATCTGCTAGTGAATGTCCCTTAAAAATCAGTCCAACCATTTCAGAGATTGGCCGGATTGGCCGGTGACGCAGTCAAATGCTTAGCTAACCAGCCGTTAGTAACTTACAATTTTACTAGACCTACTTTGATTTTCCTTTATATAATTTATATAATTAAATTGAATATTATATTTTATTTTGAATAAAGTAAAAGAATTTTTATTTACGCATGCCACATACTTTAATTTGCTTCAGCTATTTTAATGGTATATACGTAGTTCAACCAGTTTATTATGTTCGCTTAGCTATTATTTATTACTTGCCAGTGAGTAGTTTGAGCTGCAATCAAGAATTCGTTGGGCCTGTTCATATTTTTCTGAAGTAGATTATGCATATAAACGGCATTACGAATTTTAAACCTTTATTTCTCAGACTATAGATAGAGAAGTATTCAATTTACCAGGTACCCATTATTTCTAATCTATTTTTTAAAGTAAAAGCAGATTTCAAAAAACAAAAAATAGTAAAATAACTTCCACCTTCCACATAATAGCTTCTGAAGTCTCCGAAGAAGTATACCTCAGCCCCGACTTGAGAAGAAAATTATTTTTTACTGACGTCAAAAAAGAGGAGGTATATTAAATTCGACTGTAGGTTTTCTATGTGTTACTTCAGAACTTATCTCTGGGTGAATTGATTTTGATGATTCCTTTTGTATCTGAAGGCTGGTACTTCTCGTGTGGTCCCATATAAATTTGATCAAGATCTGACGAGCAGTTTTTGAGTTATCCTTAACAATGCGTATTTAATTGACTATTGTTCCATTTTAATTTTATTAAGGTCGGTTGCACATAATGTTTAATTTCACCACTTGTATTTTTTGAGCTCTGTGAAATCTGCTTTTATTTTTTATTAAAAAATTAGATTAGAAATAATAGGTAGTAAATTAAATACTTCTATACCTACAGTCTGAGAAATAAAGGTTTAAAATTTGCGATGCCGTTTATATGGCCAATCTACTTCCGAAAAATATCAACAAGCCCGACGAATTCTTGATTGCAGCTCAAACTACTCAATGGCGAGAAATCCATTTTTAGCTTTTACTTTTTGTTTAAGAATAAATCCCTTTTGAGCAGATAAATGAATATCACAAGTTTAATTTAATGACTAGAATGTCGTTTAAATAGTTATGTTAAAAATTCCCTAATTTTCCACACCAAGGGACGGAATTTTCTCAAAAATAAGAGGTCACTCTTGAAGTATGTACTCGTTTAACCTTTTTGGAAAAATAACCGTCAAAATTGGTTCACCGAATATCTTGCGTTACATTACACGTACATGAAAAAAAAAAGAAAAAAAAACTACACAGTCAAACAATTAAGAACCTCCTCATTTTTTCGTGTAGGCTAATAAGGATGAAAAAGCAGGAAGCAACAACTGAAAGGATAAATCAAATCCATATCAATATATAATTACTCAAATAAGCACAAAATTTTTGGGTATAGGTAATATTGATTTGGCACACGGTATCTAAGTTAAAAAGTGGAAAATAACAGTCAGGAAAATGAGCCGCAGCCCCAGCTGTCACCTTTAAATTTACAACGTACGAGCATGCAATAGCAGTACCCTGATATAAACCTTTAAAGAAAAACCTAAAAACATAAACACCTGCTAGTGATTACGACATTTAATAATATATTTATAGGTTAAAATTAATGAAAATCAAACAAATTTTATAAATTTTGTGAGTTTAATTTAAATTTTATTCTAAAAGCGGAAGTTGAAAATTACAATTTATAGCAGCTAAATACTGTATTTCATATGGTAAGTTTAGAGAACCCAAGGCCTTCACTGAAAATGAGGTTTTCCATCTTAGTCTATCTTAGTTATTATTCGAGGACAGCTGTACATGCATATTGCGTCACAGGTCACAGCATACACTTATCATGCGGTAGACTGCTGGTTGTACATTTATGCACATAAAACCATCTAGTCGGCTGCATAGTGCAGAGTACGTGTTCTCATCATATCATTTCAGTTCAATAAGGTGAGCATAGTTTTGGTTAGGATTTTGCGTCACTTGTTGGTTTGCGCTCCAATATTAAAAAATATAGGAGGAAGAAGAAGTAGTGCCTTAACAAGTCGGGATCAAGAGATAGAAAGAAATTATAAGGATTCCTTTTTTTAAAAACGGAATCATAAAATATTTACATAGAGCACTAAAAATGTGATGAAAATAAGCAAATTTGAAAATCATTGAAACTTCATATTATTATGTGCATATAAGAAAACATGGTTGATTTACACTTTGTCATTGAAAATTATACGTACAAACAAACAGCTTGTTTAATGAATTATGTTCATTGCCTTATTACAAATATTGCTATGCTGGTTTGTATGTTGTTTATTATAATATTAAGGAATTCATGGATGATGATAACCACTGGGAAGGGTGATCGCTACCAAGCTATTTCTAATTTGTCTTGTGTTGTTAATTGTAAACACGATTGTAAGCTATTATTTGAAAAAAAAAATAGTCCCGCTGGGTTTCTTGCTGATTCTTCCCAGGACAGAGGTTGTTTTTGCGAACCAATGGTAAATGAAAAACGTGACTTTCAGTAAGTATTGTTATAGTCTACATTGAATAAAAAAGTTTATGTTTCTGTACCTTTTTTTCATACTTTGTCCGAACGTATAGTTGTTATATCAGTAAGATATCAGTTATATCAGTATATATATATATATATATATATATATATATATATATATATATATATATATATATATATATATATATATAAACTATAAATATCGTAGAGCCCTACTACTTACAAGGTTGTTGCGTTTCCACTCTGAATGGCTTATTTAAACAAAGCCCGACAGACGATGGTCGAATTTAGTTGAAACATATATAAAAACAAAATAACAAAATAAAAGTACTTGCGTACTAGTAAAAGTTTTTTTTAATGGGCGCAAAGGAGGATGCTGTTCACCTGACGTTCAGTGACTAACGCCGTCCATGGTCAACCGCAACACCAGGAGAATGGCAGGTGCGTTGTTGGCCTTTTAGAAAGGAGTAAGCTCTTTTCTTGAAGGTCACCAGGTCGTATCGTTCTGGAAAAATCGCCAATGGTAAACTATTCCGCAGAAAGGTCGTACGTGGAAGAAAACTCCTAGTGAAACGTACAGTGGTGGACCGCCAAGCATCCAGATGGTGTGGATGGTATCGGGAGGTTTGCCGCGTAGTGCGTTCATGAAATTTGGCGACTGGGATTAATCCGAACAATTCCTCAGAGCACGTTAACGCGTAAACTTGTGTCTTCTGAGGGTTAAACTGGACCAGATTTAGTCGCCCCCAATCCAAGACTTTGTTCAGCAAAGACTCGACTTCAGACACATGTTTGTCCTGGTACTCGGAGACGTTTTCCCGAGAAATGTTGGCACGGCCGGTGTAAAGAGCATCACCAGTGCTGTCACGCAAAGTTAAAAAGTTAAAATTACAGCTTATAAAGTCTCACTGTTGGGCACAGGCCTCCTCTCATTTCTGAGAGGGTTTTGGTTCAAGAGTAAGTGTCCGCCGCGCTGCCCCAATCCGTGTTGGCGTACTTCATGTCTTCGAAATATAAGATCGGGGAAAAGTTTCTTCGTATTTTATATAACAATTCAAAACATTTTTCGAAAGTTTAATTACATTTAATTATAATATATATCTGCTATTTTGTTTGATAACTTGTTGCCATCGTGTAGGTAGTGATATAATTCTGTTGCTGTATAAGTACTGAGATTTTTGATCACATAAATGCGACAGGTAATTTTGATAATCCTGACACTACCCAAAGTATTCGGAACAGACCAAAACAGGTGAAAATCTGAAGGAGCAAGGTCAGAGCTATATGGTGAAAGAATTAACACTTCCCATCCAAGCTCTCGTAATTTTTTCAGAAAAGCCAATAATGTTTGTGGTCTGGCATTATCATGATGAAGACCACTACTTTTCTGTTGATCCATTTCGGCTGTTTCATCTCAATTTCTTGCTTTAGATTCATAAGTTGTTGTGCAATAGAGATTAGAATCGATGGTTTTGCCCGGCGATAAAAACTCATAATAAACGATGCCCTTCCATTCCCACCATCAACACAGCATCGCCTTATTGTGCTATAATCTGAGTTTCGCTACGGTATGTGGAGCATGACTAACCTTTGATTATGATCTTTTTGCACGTTCTTGTCGTAGGTGATCCACTTTTTATCATCAGTGATCAATCTTTTCAAATATGGTTCAGTTTCATTATGTTTCAATAGATAATCCCAAATAAGCACACGATGCATTAGAGGTTTCTTCCAGTGAGTTCGTGTTTTTTTTTTTTATAGGAGACGGGGCAAACGAGTATATAGCTCACCTGTTGGTAAATGATTAGCGCTGCCCATGAACGACTTTATCCGTATAAGGCGGCGACCAGAGCGACCTGCATCTTTAACATCAAAATTTCCGGACTGACAACGCTTGAACCAACTTTATGCTACTCTTACCGATACTGCACTAGGTCCATAAATGTAAAAAAAAATCTCGTGAGTCGCATTTTTCCTCTTTTTGAAATAAAACTTCAAAATGTATCAGATTTTTTCGTTAGATTCACTCATTTTGGCGGACAGTAAAACTGAAAAATGGCGGTAAAGTGTTTTTTAATTTTTCTTTTTCTTAATGTTATTAAAACCAGCCAAATAAAAAACAGGAGAATCAGAGAATTTTAACAAAATACGAAGAAACTTTTTCTCCGACCTATTATATTCTCAGATGTGCAAGTTTCCTCTTGATGTTTTCTTTTACCACCGAGCACATGGTAATTTCAACACTTAAAATTGCAATTAACAATTTCGTTGATGCCTGCGGGGATCGAACCCGGGTTGCTGGCGTACTGTAAAATTTACAATGAGCTACTACGGCTCTACTGCTAGTAAGTACAAATTTATTAGTCAACCTCAAAGTTGAAATGTTCAACACAGACAAAAATTTTAATTTATTTTATACCTCATCCCATCACATGCTTTTAGTAAAAAAGCTGTTATTTTGACATTACAAACAGACAGTTTAATTTTATTTATTTGTATAGATATTGATTTTTTATTATTTTTGGTGGTAGATTGCTAAAGTATAGTAATGTGTATTGCACCTACTAATCATGAGTTAAAAAACATTATTGGAATTACATTTCAAGGCCATTTTCTTTGCCTGCAGCCAAAGATATATATATATATATATATATATATATATATATATATATATATATATATATATATATACGCATAAGATACAGAATTTTGGCAATTTGAATTTGCACTTACTTTGAATTGACTCTTACTTAAAGAAAAGGTTGGATCAAAAAGACTCTCACAAAGAGCCTGCTTGCTTTCGGGTAGGTTTGAAAAAAGTAACAACTAAATTTTGTGCATCTCTGTAATTTTTTTATTTTATTTTAGTTATTCAATGTGTACAGTATTTAATATTTGTTAAGTATCAACTAAAATATCATATATGCAATAAATTAAATACCTGCCATAGGCTGCTACCACTTTTCTTAAAAACTTCAAGTTGAGTACAATACTTAAAGAACATCTCAGTATGGAAAACATATTTGAAGTTCTTAAAACACAAGTATCACTGGAGAAGACACTTAATCAGAGGTTGGATGAGTTTGAAGCGAGACTAGAGGGGTCATCAAAGGACTTAAGCCTGAAGGACCTAAGTTCTGACTACATCAACTTCAAGAATTTTGTCTATTCAACATTTACATTACTGCGGCAGCAAATTAACCATTTAATTGTTAATGTGGATGCCATTGAAAGTAGACACAGAAAGAAGTTTCTGCTGCTGGGAGGAGTGGTCGAGAATACCAATGAGAATGTCCGCGAATTGGTAGCTTCAGTCATCACGAAGAATCTTGGTATCAAAAATTGTTCTAGTCAGTCGCTGCAGGTATGTCATCGTCTTGGCACAATATCTAATGGCCGCCCTCGTCCGATTCTCATAAAATTTGAAGATGCTCCATTACGTCGGGAGGTATGGGCCAAGAAGGCTTTGCTCAAGGGTAGCCCATATGTGTTGTCAGAATATCTAACACGAATGAGGCAGTCTTTATTCTTAGAGGCCCGCAGGCACTTCGGCATTAGGAATGTGTGGACCTTGGACGGGGTGATCAATGTCAAGCTTCCTACTGGATCCCGTTACAAAGTGTTTACAACAAATGATCTAGAGAAGCTGACAACCAAACACAAAGCTGACGTAGAACAGGCTACCTCGCTTCCAGCCTCAGATGTCATTCCCAAAAAAGAAGGATCTAAATCCAGGTCAACAACTACTTCGAAGCGTGCAATCAGTAAGAAGTTGTGATTTATCGTAATTGTTTCCTAGTCTGTACATAATGGCATTGCACTTTACGATCAGCATCATTCTTGCTGTATTTATAACTTTTTCGATTTCATTTTATGATTTTGGTGCTGACAGTAAGCTGTAATTTTACTTTCACCGTATGAAATATTATTGTAGTACATATTTGGTACGAAATACACTAGGTAGGTAAACAATTTATCATAGCAATTTATGTTCACAGACTACTAAGAGGATACTATCTATGTTATAGTCAAACGTCAATATCATACAATTATTTTTATTAAGACATTGGCCTGGATTCTTGGTTTTTAAGCCATGTCTTCATTTCATTTGTATATAATTTTCGTATCTTAACCATTAGATTGTATTCAATGGTAGCGTTTTATTCTCAGTTTAATCTTTTCATAATTATTAATATATTTTAAATTAAATGTACAATATACTTTTGTGTCTTGTATAAATGTAAAATAGTAAACGATCACGGCCTTACTTATAATTGTGTTTATCACTCACTTAAGTTAGTCATTAACATTATAATATATGTCTTTCTATTGTCCTTTGTTGTATAGAAGATGAGCACAACATTAATTATCTTTTAATTTGACCAAGTGAAATATGAGTAAGACATCATTGCTATTTCATTGGACTGTTTAAAACATTTGTGCTAATCTTCTTTTTTATATGTAAACTTGATTAATAATTTTTAAGGCAGACCGGCAGGTAAAACAAATAGTGATTAATTAACTTTTTATATTTCATAATAGTTTCATTATTTTAATATTTATACTCATAAATATAGTATTTAGTATATATAAAATTTATTACATATATAGGTATACATATATATTATACAACATTATTTATTATTACATATACCCTATATATTTATTTTTTGCTATTATTAATAATAATAGATTAAATGTCATCGGATGAAGACTCATTTTATTCTGCATGTTCTTCTTTTAACGTTACCTCACCCGCAGACGATTCTTTTTATCGATAACGTGAGTAATTATTTGCACACGAAATTTGCCTCTACAAATTGTTTAAATGTATGCCATATAAATGCGCAAAGCATCCCTGCCCATTACTCAGATCTACTTGACATATTTTCTTCACCATACATCCATGCTCTACTTATCTCAGAGTCCTGGCTAAAACCCTCCCTATCCTCCACGTTGTACAGTCTTCCTGGATTTGTACTTATACGTTCTGATCGCACTGGCAAAGGTGGAGGTGGCGTAGCCATTTACTTGCGATCGGAATATGCATATGATGTCATTGCAATATCACCATCAGAATATAGAGGATCTGCTGAGTACCTATTTCTAGAAGTAAAAATTAAGGGTTTGAGGGTCGTGCTCGGAGTTGTTTACTGCCCTCCTTCAACTGATTATTTTTCCCATATTGAATCGGTAATCGACTCCATCAGCACTGATAACAAACATATTATAATAATGGGTGATTTCAATACCAACTTGCTAAAGGATTCTCCTCAGAGTCGCAAACTTAAAGCCATCATGGACTCGGCAGATCTCTATATTCTACCATCTAGTCCAACTCACCACAACGTGGACACCGAAGATTCATGGTTAGACATCATTTGCACTAGTTCAGCGGATCATGTTTTATATCATGATCAACTGGCTGTTCCCGCGTTTTCTCGACACGATCTTTTGGTCATGTCGTATAAATTAAAGCCTCCCAAGCCAAAGCCAGTGATTGTGTATTTACGCAATTTGAATAAAATTGACACCATTCGACTACACCGCGATGCTAAGAATATAGAATGGGGCCCATTGCTGGATGCAAATAATATGGAAGACAAAATTGCTCATTTGAACACCCAAATTCTCAACCTGTTCGATAGGCACGCACCAGTTCGAGCAGTCAGGTTACGCCGACCTCCTGCACCGTGGATAACTGACGAAGTGCGTAGAGCAATGAGAAGAAGAGATCGAGCTTTTCACATTTTTAAAAAGAATCGGAACAGTACCACATTTCAACAATATAAGCGAGCACGAAACCGTTGTAATCAGGTGGTAAGAACAGCCAAACGCCGCTACTTCCACAATAGTATTTCAAACTCCTCTTCTGCAGATATATGGAAGTTCCTTAAATCCCTGGGATTTGGAAAATCACATTCCAATTCTCTAATCCCAAATATTTCACTCAATGACTTGAATATACACTTCTCTTCTGCATCACGTCTGCATTTGACCACCAAAGCTAAGACTCTCCAGGAGTTACTCCATGCTTTTATTATACTCAAAATGAACGTAGTACTAGTATTTCTACAAATAAAAATAACATATAATATGTTTATATGATAAATATTAAAATTATAGATTTATAAAAGAATTATAATACGGTGAATTATTTGTAAGTCAAACAAAATGTCAGATGAACATTTTACTTTAAGAATATTTAGGCAAATCTAGTCATAGAACTAAGCCATTTATATTCAGGATGCGACTCGGTTAGGAACAAATTTTTAAAATTGAATCTAAGAAAACGAGCCGGCCAGCGATACAAACACTACGTCCACAATTCTTTTGCGTTATAAAACAAATGATTGTGTTCTTACTTAACTGTATGTAGGTAAGAAAGAAAAACATATTATTAAATAATCAATATTTGATAAAAGTTTAGTTCATTTTGAGTATAATAAAAGTTGGAGACTTAATTCCATGCCCTTGTTATCATATAATTCTTTCGACTTCAGTTCAGTGACTGACGATGATACTAGAAAAGCCATACTTTCAATAAAATCTTCCGCAACCGGATATGATGAGGTGAGTAGACCTATGATACTTCTCATACTCGATATTGTTACTCCAGTTCTCACTCACATCATCAATTTCTCCCTTTCTACTGGTATTTTCCCTAAGCTATGGCTAAAAGCTTTTATCTTGCCTCTTGCGAAGGTACCCAATCCATCCCTACCCTCCCATTTTAGACCTATTTCTATACTGCCGTTTCTTTCCAAAGCCCTTGAATCATTGGTACACAAACAAGTCACCTCTTTCATTTCGAAATGCAACTACCTTAGTACATATCAATCTGGCTTCCGCCCGGGACATAGTACCACCACAGCTTTACTTCAAGTTACAGAAGATTTTAGAGAGGGCATGGAGAGGTCATGTTTGACTGTTCTGGTCCTTATTGACTTTTCAAACGCATTTAATTGTGTCGATCACGACTTACTCCTTGGATTACTTTCACGCCTAAACTTCTCCCCCGTCAGTACTGAACTGGTTTTCCTCTTATCTTCGCGGTCGCCAGCAGGCTGTTCGGGCTGGTCAGGATTTTTCCGACTGGTGCGATCTATATCTAGGTGTACCGCAAGGCGGCATTCTCTCTCCTCTCTTGTTTTCGTTGTTTATCAATCTTCTAACTACCCACCTTCAATGTTCTTACCACCTATACGCTGACGATCTTCAGTTATACTCACAAGCGTCCTCGGTTAAAATTGCTACCGCTATTGCAGCTATTAATCAGGACTTACAACGCATTTCAGACTGGTCACAGCGATTTGGTATAACGGTAAATCCCAGTAAATGCCAGGCTATTATCATTGGTAGTCGTCGATTGGTGTCACAACTTAACATACCTGATCTACCATCCATTTGCTATGAAAATTGTGTAATTCCTTTCCGCGCTAGTGTCAAGGATCTGGGTTTAACTATTGACCCGACCCTTAGTTGGAGGTTACAGGTGTCCGAGATTTGTCGTAAAGTCACAGGCATACTTCGTTCCATCTATCGTCTTAAGTTCTTTCTGCCTCCTTCAAGTAAGATTCTACTCATCCAATCTCTAATTCTTCCATTATTTGACTATGCCGATGTTTGTCTTTCTAATATCTCTCAGGAGCTGCTAAGCAGGTTGGACAGGTTACTTAACAACTGCATACGATTCATCTTTGGTCTGCGCAAATACGATCACGTATCAGAATTTCGCTCCCAATTAAAGTGGTTGACTATACGCCAGCGCAGAGATTTTCGAATGCTGTCCTCTCTGTTTTCAGTTCTTAATGATTCTTCCTCACCCCTTTACCTAAAAGAAAGATTCCAATTCCGTAGTGACACTCATTCTCTCAATCTCCGGTCTTCACACAATTTATTACTGTCTACTCCTCTCCACCATTCTGGGTTTATGTCAAATTCTTTCACATTAACTTCCATCTCCCTCTGGAACAAATTGCCTGTTGACCTGCGCATAATACCTGCTAAAAACGTGTTCAAAAGAAAACTATACGAATATATCCGTAACCAACAAATTTGAGTCCACCTACTTTATGTTTATAGTTATTTGTATATAAATTTATGGAGATATATATTTATATATGTATATGTGTATGTATATATGTATATATATATATATATATATATATGTATATACATATGTATGTGTGTAAGTGTATATAATATATATGTGTATATATATATATTATATGTATGTGTAGCATGTACATTTTGAATTGAATGAGATCATCACATCTTTACTGCCCATAACTCACTCTCTGTTCTACCCAAGGTTAGCTGGTAGAGAATGCCATATAGCATTAAGCTCGCCTTTTGTACAAAATCTTTGGTGCAATAAAGAATAAAATAATAAAATAATAAATAAAGAGGCTTCCGGCTTCACGAACTGAACATTGAAACCTAACTAACTTGATATATTATTTAGCTGATAGGTGTATATATATATATGTATATATATATATATATATGTAGGTATATATATATACTCTATACCTATACTCTCCGGGTACTATATAATATATATATATATATATATATATATATATATAGTACCCGGTTGACCGAGCTTTGCTCGGTATTTTTCGCTCGGTTTTTTTTTAAGTCGTGTGTTTTGCAAATTATATTAAATTATATTTAGATACAAATTACATACTGATGAAATACGAATAATATTTTTTGATCTTAGCGACATAATAGAAAAAACTAAACTGGTTATTTGAATAAAACATCATTAAAATTTTTAATTTTAATAATGTTTAATTTAAATTTTCGTGTTTTTAAAAAATACTAAAAAAAGGGCTCCAAAAAAATAGATTTTCTCAAAAAAGAAAGGAACTTGAAAAAAAAATTTAAAAAAAATCGGTCGGTCGGTCTAGTCTCCAACCACGGTATTACGATTTTGTGACCGCCCAATATACCAATTAAGCTATTTGTAATCATTAATAAACTGTCAAAATTTACCTTCTTATTCTAACGATATTGTAGCAGTTTTTCATTGCCTAAAAACACGGATAAAAAGACATTTTCTAAAAATAAATTCTAGCTAGGTCGATTTATTGCCCCCGAAACTCGTTGCACACAAAATTTTATGAAAATCGTTGGAGCCGTTTCCGAGATTTCGATTATATATATATATATATATATATATATATATATATATATATATATATATATATATTATATAGTACCCGGAGAGTATAGGTATAGAGTATATATATATACCTACATATATATATATATACATATACATCTATATATATATATATAGTATTTCATATATACTCGTTCTTGAAGCCGTATAGGCTCTTTGTGAGAGTCTTTTTGATCCAACCTTTTCTTTAAGTAAGAGTCAATTCAAAGTAAGTGCAAATTCAAATTGCCAAAATTCTGAATCTTATGGGAAGCGGTGGAATAAATATCTGGACTTATCATCATAGTATATTTTCCATCCTCTGATAGGACCTGTAAATCAAACATAATGTCATTAGGGTAGGTTGGTACAGTTTGTCGCTACACCTTTAACATGACACATTTAAAAAGGGTAGCGAGTTCTTTGATTGCTCTGTTTTACTTATGATGATTCTATCGTCTTTGATAGTAATTATGTAATGTTTAATTTAGCCACTTGATTGAAAAGTTTTATAAAAATTATAACGCGATTATTAATCGAATTTTAAAGTCTGTCTTTCAAAATATCAAGCAAAGAAACGTTGAAATTATTTCATTTTGTATTTTGTTTACAAATTAAGAGCATCGCAGTTAAATTCTAGCAATATTATAATATTGGTGTAAGTATTTTTTAGATGGTACAAGCGATCTTTTGTGCTCTTTTGATATTATTTTTCATAAAAGACGTAGTCTACATGACGATGAAGTATTCTTTCTTTTTGTATCATAATGATAAAATAAATGTATTAACACATTATATTTTTAATAATTACCACTTTCACTTAGGTTTAATGTTTTCACTCTAGAACTATATAACAGACGTATGTGATAATATTAAAAATATCCATTACTGTTTTATACTAACGTAATATTACTTTTGTAAAATATGTAATATGACATCTTGTTGCAGTTATCTTTCTCACAATAAACGGTGTAAATATAGGTAAGAGTACCATTCTAGTATTAAACATTAAACACGTGAAAAATTGCTGAATTCAAATTTCACAGACTGGATAATGAGAGCAGCACTCACAAATCTACCCTGCTACGGATATGGGTAAATCTTTAAAGCAAATAATTCTAGAAGCTGCAGTCTTGGAAAGGTCCATGTCCAGCTGCTGTGGAGTTAAAGCTGTTGATGTGATGTAAGAAGTTTTTCGAAATGTAACCTCACTAGTATGTGCTATTTAAATTCGTGCCGCCTACTGCTCAATTCGGCGTTGTAAAAATGAAACTATTAAAAATAACACTAAGTACTCCTAAGTTTAATTTAAAATTGAATCTACTTTGGTTTGGTTACAGCAGATAATTGATTACTGCTGACTATTGAAGATGATTGAATATTACAAAATAATTGATATATCGTAACACTATGTGTAAATATAATAAAAGGGGAAGTACCGACTTTTCCAAACGCCACTGAGGATTTGGTGACTGACAAGCGCGCCGCTATAGTCATAAAACTTCCGAAAGAACGATTACACAGACTATTATGATGAAGTTTTATAAGTATTGTTTTTTCTCGTTTAATTCATCGTCATTATCATCATCATTTAGAGATATTTTTCAGGCCTACTCCAATTAATGTACGTGGTAGAGCCACGCTACAGTTATATTAGTAGTATAGTTGTAGCACGAATGGGTCGGCTCGACCGCGAAGGACCACGCTCTCACAGAATACCAGCGTAAAATAGTAGCTTAATGCTGCTGTGTTTCGTATGGTGAGTATAGAGAACCGGAGAGCCTTTTTACTGGAAACGAGGCATTCCATCTGAGTCCTCACGGGTGACGCATTTGCATTTTAATTCGTAGTCAAGGATAGATGTTGATGTCTATGGGTCACAGCAAACACTTACCATCAGGTGGACTGTGTGCTCGTTTGTCACCCTATACTATTAAAAAAAATGTCACAGAGCACAGTACTGGGCTTCCAGACCAGCATCAATCGACCTCCTATATCTCATACCAGGTCGTCACTTCATCTAGTCGAGGGCCGTCTTACACTTCGTATACCTGTACGAGGCTGCTACTCGAGAACTTTATTCCTCATCGTTTCTTCCAGATTTCAGTTTAATGATCCGTTAGACTATGTCAGTTACTCTAGTTTTACTGTGGATATCCTCTTTTCTAACTCATTCACGCAGAAACTCTGAGCATAAATCTCTCCATAGCTCGCTGAGCGACCTTGAGCTTCATCGTACATCTTCCAATAGAGCGGTGATTACCTTGTTTTACTCCTTTCCGCAGTTGGACAGACTTCGCATTCTTTGAATAAAGATGTGGTATGTTTGATTCCATCGAAATTTTGGGCGATGCTAAAGTATCCACAGACAAGACATATTGTTTAATTTTATGTATACCTATAAAAGAAATTGAAGTGTATGTCTGTAATATTGAGATAATTGGATTGTATTAAGCGCAGAGAGCTATTTCCATGCTACTAAGATATTAATATCCTTTTTGAAAATTTTGGTCTGTACGTCCGGCCTAATCTTCGGGATCGCTGCACTGATTGTGATGAAACTACAAGAACAGATACACAGCGGTGCCAGGAGTGCTCTAGGCTGTGTTTTATCTGAAAAGCTTGGACGTTTTCAAAATAAACAACAAAAAATTTATAAAATGAATGATTTTAATTAGGGTGTGGCCATTGAGCTATTATGTACTACGTACTATAGGCGACACTGCATTTAGTTACGCTGTCCCAATCAATTGCGGCGTCATAGCCGCATTTTACTCAGTCACTCGCTAGGCGCTAGTGAGTTGAAGCGTTTTGGATGATTAAGTGTAAAAAAAATCTCTTGATAAAATATGCCATGGTGTATTTTTAGATATGACATAAATAATTCACAAATAATTCAAAAAATGTTAGCAAATTCCAAGGAATAACATTTCATCGGTGAATAAGATACTTAATTAATAAAAAAGTATCAAATATTAATAATAAAACAAAGTATTCCTAAGACACTATCTCGAATTATGGAATCTAGATTATGAAGTTAATTTGTTCATTTCTGTGGGTACTTAAGTATAGGACGACTATATTGTGCAACATTTTTGTAGAAACAAATATAAATAATAAAAAACTTACTCGACCGATAAATTTTAAAATTTAATACTAGACCATCATAACAGTAACCATCACTTTTCTAGGGGTAAATTTTCGTTCAGGGCATTGATTAGGTGCTGAATCAGGATCCAACCAACTTGCTGAGCGCTTGCAATAATTGTCAAACAGAATTCATTTTTCGTCGTAGTTAACCACAGATTACACCCGTAATCTGTGTAGTTAACAATGCGGTTCAAAATTTTTTAAAAGTGTTAATTTTTTAAGCAGTGCTAGGCACGTATAGATGCGTACTTAGCACTGGCGATCACTCACCTCATGGGGCACCCATTTGTCGAGGTTTTTTACCTTACCAATTTGACGCAAATGGACCAATATTGTTTTGATGCTAACGTCGAAAGCTATTGCTGATTCAGCCGTAGGTTGAGTTTCATCATCTTCCACGTCGCCTTTTTTCATCATTGTCAACCAAAGGGCTTCATTTTTCAGGTCGAAATATCCAGAACGGAAGCGGGAAAGCCAAGAGGAGGTGGAGCGTTCGTTTGTAGTTTTCGCTGCGTAAACGTCGTTGATGTTGCGTGCCGCTTGTGCCGTTGTGTCGTTGCTGCTACGACGGTACTCACATTCCATAATTACTCCATTTTTAACGTATGCACGATAATGAAAAAGATTCAAATGCGATGAAATCATAACTCTAATCAATAAACAAATGACTAATTTCGAAAAATGAGTTACATGTTTTTAAAGTAAAATTATTTTGAATTTAGAATTCTTAGCCAAACAAAAATTATTTTGATTTGAAATGGCCAGTACTCCAGAACGGAAATTTCATAGGTAAAGACCTATTATAATCATATATGTACGAACACCCCAGATTATCTTAAATCTAAATAACGCTACATTAAAAGATTTTATCCATGCGAAGCCGGGACGGGTCTTAGCTAGTCTTTTTTACATACTTAGTCTAAAAAAATAAGGTCAGAAGATTTAGAATTCAATTACATTTTCTATTTAAATTTAGAATTTTTTTTTGATTATCGGTAGACTACGGCTATTGTTAGTCGGAATACGAACAAGGTGCAAAATCATGGTTAATGTTCAGGCAAATTATGAAGTACATTAATTAACATTAACATTTTTACGTGGTAGAGCCACGCTGCAGTTATATTATGTTTGTAGAACGAAAGCACGAATGGGTAGGCTCGACCGGGGTTATCAGCGTGAAAGAACAGCTTACCGCTGTTGTGTTTCATATGGTGAGTGTAGAGAACCAGAGACCCTTTTTATTGGAAACGAGGCATTCTATCTTAGTCCACAAGGGTAACAACGCATCTGCATTTTGATTCTTAATTAAGGATAAATGTAGATATCTATTGGCAACAGCATCCACTTAGAGACTACCGACAGGTGCACTGCTTGCTAGTTTGTCACCATTATTCTATAATAACATATCTTGATTTAAGACTCCTTAAAATTTCTTCGTGGTCATATTTTATTTAAGACTAGCACTAGCGGGTCTATTAATGTGGTGTTATTTAGCTTTAATATAATTATCAAAGACCATTTACTTCATCTTACCAATCTTTCGTTTAAAAAATAAAACAAGTTTTTTCGGATAAAATGTAGCCTTAATCATCCTGGCATTGCTTTTTATCTGTTTGCGAAGTTTCATTAAAATTAGTTCAGCCATTACGAGAAAGCCTGGACAGACAGACAAAGATTTTTTTTAATGGTTACTCATGTCTTTATGACATACAAATAACTCCGTCAACTATTACATACAGGAATTTTAATTTTATCCATATGCATATATTATAATATAATGTTTGTTTAAGAGCCCTCTTACATTTCGGCGTTACGCAAATTTAGGTATTTTACGCAACGAGCAGGCGACGACCTAGACGCGAGCGACACTTTATTTTATATATTTATTCACTCGCTCGCACTATGATACTGTGAGTATAGCGACGAAACGATCTTGATCTTCTACTATAGGAAACGATCTTGATCTTCTACTATACCTACAAGTTTTCTTAGGATGGAGTTCAGTGGATGGAAAATTTTTGGTGTGTCATTTTTATGTTATCTAATTAATTTATTATAATATATTTGATATATTTTTCATTATTTATGAACCTCAGTGTTGTAATAAGTACGCATAAATATTTGATTCAAATAATTTGCCTTATCGATCGACATCATAAAAAATATAATTTCTTTTTTTTTCGTTCATGTCGGTTCCATTACGTTTTCAGACAAGTACCTAACTATAAAAAATTCTGAGAAAGCAGTTTTATAACCTTTATATTAAAAAAATACCTCCCTTCAAGTAAAATTTGCTGCATTTAATATTTACAATACTTTTCCTGCAGGAGCCGTGTTCGTTTGATGTAGGTACGATAAGCTTTAATATTTCCAAATACTTTTCCACCACCAACCCAAGATTAACTGGCTTTCACGAAATGTGACATAAGTAGCTAACATAAATGTTTATTTCGACGATTGTATCAATATTTCAGACACTTTAACAGATTTAGTCACTTTTGTTTTCTGCAATCATCATCATCATTATTCACAAGTCCATTGCTAAACAAAGTTCTCCCACAAGAAATGCCACAAAGCACGGTACTGAGCTGCAGAGCCACCTGCATCCATAGACTTGTGCATGTCTTACCAGATCGTCACTCCATCTAGTGCGGTGCCGCCCTTCACTTCGCCTAATGGTACGAAGCTGCCATTCGAGAACCTTTCTTCCGCATCGGTTATCGTTTTTTCGAGCTATATGGCCGGCGTATTGCCACTTCAGCTTACTAAACCGTTGAGTTATGTCGGTTACTTTGATTCTACTGCGGTTGTCCTCATTTCATTAATTTATATTTACGTAAGCAAATTGATATTGGTTCATCAATCACAATTATAAGTATAAAAGCGTAATATTACACTGATAACTAGGAATTTCATTATTAGTACAGTACTCAGGGGTGTAAACGCATTTGCATTTTGAGTCCAGGAATAATACAGATCCTTGGATCACTACTCTCTTCTATTAACAGAACATAGGACTATGTACATAAAAATCACGTAAACAGTAAAGAAAAATAATCGTGAGACATGTGGTAAAATTAAAAATTTTGTACAACTGACTTCAATATAAATAATTACAAATGTTGACATCATCAATGTAGTTGAAGTCGATTAAATACGTATAATTAAGAATAACTCAAAAACCACTGGTCAGATCTTGATCAAATTTTCAAATAAACCAGTTTTCAAATAAAATCATTACAATCGGTTCATCTAAAAGAAAGTTCTGAGGTAACACACATAAAAAAATACTGTCGAATTGAGTACCTCCTCTTTTTTTGAAGTCGGTTTAAAATCAGCATTCACGCAAAACAAACACAGGTTAGTGAAGTTTGCCAATCTACACTGAGAAGCGTGGAGAACGTTTTCAGAATAATAATAATAATAATGTCCTCCAGACCGAATTTCGGCCACGGCGGCCTGCCTCAACGGAGGCTAGCCATCGGCGCAGGACAGGATTATAGTGCCCAAGTCAAGTGTATGCGCAAGCACAGGTGCACTCTCTATTCCCTCACTCTCGTAATCCGATGGGACGGTAAACCGACACGACCGGGAGAGAGATCAGGCGCAGGACCAAGGCCTTTACGTGCTTTCCGAGGCACGGGGTTGAGACACCGCCAACTTCCTGACTCCGGGCAGCTACTGAGAATTTCTTAACAGAAAAACTCAATAATTGATTTTTTGCCCCGACACGGGATTTGAACCCTCGACCTCATGATCAGCAGTCACACTACTACAACCACTAGACCAACGAGGCATACGTTTTCAGAAATAAGGTATGCGACTTGTCATGGACATTTATAAACTCTAGCTATTTATTGTATAAAACGAACGATATATTTTAAATATACTACATTTAAACGTTTGGTGGAGCAGTGGCTAAGCGTTTCATTTTGACGTTGCGGGTTCAAATCCAGCATAGAACAAGTTTGTATGTCCTACTTATAATTATTGTTCCAGGCGTGGATGTTCCTCCATGTGCAGTTTATGTATGTAAAACACTCCCACTATACAGGAGAAAATCGTGGGGTAATTTTTTTAAATACATCATACATCAATGAAAACCCCGCAACTTTATAGTATTTTTTTGTTGAAATTTGTAACTATGTGTACCTGAATCCTACTAAAACTGAATAAAATATTTGTCTGTTTTTTTATATTAATTTTTTTTCAAACTATCATAAATTACAAATGTAAATTTAACATTATCAGGCACAGGGCACACCATGAGACGTCGGCGCATATAATGCGACCACCGCGATGCCCTACGACAATCACACACAGGACCGGCGCGCGTAAACAAGGCCATTGTTGACTCTTCCCTTACTCTGTTTGCTGTTTGACAGAAGTCTCACAGGTCGTTAACACGTCACGCCTAACAGAAGGACAATGTCAACATGGCCGCCACGGTAACCTTCATAATTAAATCGTTAGACGTGTAATTAGTCAGACATTACAAGGAATGTTTAAAGCAAAAGCACGATGTGCGCACTGGATGTGTTGTTTGTTCAATGATGCAGTTAGCGTGGTATGTTTATAGACACATTTACATAAATTGCAAAATATGCATTTGATTCATTTTAAAAGTAGGTTCTTATTTAAATAAATTAGCTAAAAGATTCTGATTCCCATTAAGGGGAAATATAACCTCAAATGGCTTAGCAAGATCCTCCGTTATGCCGAAAGTATTGCAGCATTAATTTTGAAATAAATATATGGTAAAGTTGAGGATTAATGTTAAGGTTTATGTTAGACGAAAACACGATTCCGTAAAATTTTCTCGATAGAAAAAAAAATCCAAAGTTACCTCCAAACTGAACAATAAACCGCTGTTATTCATAAAATACTTTAAATAAGATCATGGAACTTTGCATACTAACTGAACTAACCATAAAGCAGTGCTTATGTTATTTACTTTTTTTAAAATATCATTATTTTCACTGTAAAAAGAAATTACCTAAACTATCGGCGCGTAAGCTTGGTTCCTGTCGCTCCGCAGGTCAACTGCATCAACTGCATCAACTGAGTCTTCATATATAACCCAAATATAACCTTGATAACCTTAATTTAACGTTAATACAACCTAGCAAAGTAGCTTCTAAGTTCTAAAGTAATCTTGGCTGTGACTCTTTGACAACCTATAAGCTTTTTGATGGTTGTGAATAAATGCTTCTCAAGGAGTCCTGATCTTAGAATGTTTCTGTGTAAGTAAAATATTTTTACACAAAACTCTAATCGTGGATTTAAATGTCGCCATTCCCTGTCATTGTACCAAGTTTCAAAATGGCGAGATAAATGATATTCATAAAAATATTATGCAATTAACTTCTTGTTTTCAGGACAAATGTTGTGCGACTGGCACTTTATCGTAATACTTTAAGATAATAGTGCTATATAATATACGGGCCTTTCGAAAGTTACAATTTTTGGAGATATTTTAATGAAATAAGAAACATAAAATGCGGAAGTTGGTGTAAAGTAGCATTATAAGTAAAACTTCTATTTTAATAAAAAGCATACACTTTAAATCGTGAATAAGCAAAAATGCATACGCTCCTTAATTTACAAAAAAATTGATTTTTTTATATTTATTTTAATTTTCATGAAAAAATATGGCTGCCGTGAGGAAATCACTCTAAGGAATTAAAATTAACTTTTTTAAAACTGCAAAAGCTTAAAGCTCTCAATGTTTGCCAAAATAAGGGCTAAAGGTAATCTCGCGGACCTACTTAAAACGATAAAGCTGTTTTCACAACTTAAAGGTTATCGCCAGGAGTAGTTCAAGACTTACCAGTCGCAAAAACAACCTCTGAGCACAATTAGTTGCTTTCTAGTTTTGGTTGTAGCCCGACTTGCGTTCGATGAATGGTCACAAAAGTGTGCGAACTACTACTACAGGCTGTTCTTCGAATGAAAGTAAGTTATAATTTAGGTTTGGTTATTTTCAGTGTTTTGTAGGTAGATGAACGACGGAAGGGGATCACAAGGAGTTCTTGTGAAATATATCATCCCTTTCCTCCTTTTTAAAAAAAGAAACAAACTACATACCAGTAAGTACTGAATCAATTTAATGATTTGTTGATTTTGGGTTTTAATTAGTAATGACAAAAAAGGCGAAAAAAAATTAATCTACACCTACAAATTAGTAGCCCGCGCGGGGATGGCGCGAAGTCACTGTATGAAAATAACTGTTTTTATATGATCATTTTTTATATTTTCAGGCGGACTGTATATCCTAAATAAATGCTAACGACGAAGTGGTTGATAACCAAGGTAAAATAATAGAAATACTTGCGAAGCATGAAGTTCTATTAAACGAATTATGAATGGCTGACTGTAACAGTAAAAGTTACCAATCAATAGAACTCCTTGGAAGAACGTTTTCCTCCACTCAAAATAGTGGAGCATTTTTTTGAGCTGGAGGATAAATTAAAGAATCCGGAATTACGTAGCAAATATTTTAAAATCATGTCAACATTATGCTCTCCCAGATTAGAAACGAAAGGGGCCAATATTTGTTACAAGATAATAGATAATTTTTAACATTGGTATCTTGGAGTGGCAACTCTATAGACAAAAATGAAAAGATTGCATACACATTTTTTACGCATATTCATCAGATTCTCTGTAATACAAAATACTGACAGTACCTACTGTAGGTCAGCTAGATAATGATAATTGTATAAAAGCAATAATAAAATATTCTAAACAACGTTTCCAAGCGACCTTAAAGCCCGTTTCAGTAAGTACGCCTCAAAATCGTTAAAAAAGTCCAATGTTGAATCACAAAATGACGCCACAGACCCAATTGCAGACGAACTTGAAGTTCAACAGCCCTCAACCTGTGTTGCATAGCAATGAACCAATCTTCGTTCACTAGAATTTCATGAAATAATTTTAAATAATAAACTTCACCGAATTTCATTAGCACATTCATATTATTAGTAGTCGTTAATAGAATAGTGAATTTATAATCATAAAAGCTGATTTTTTTATCAGATATGTTAGAAAAAATCTAATTTTTGCGTTGAGAAATCCTAATGAATGCTTACGTGGCATTCTCTCCATTATTCTATAATAATAACACTTATATGGTACTTACTAGAGTATAACTAATAAAATAATTAAAGAACTGACTGTTTGTTGAAGTTTTATGATAGTATTATTCTATCTTGTTTCAAATATAATGAAAATATTGACTTGTTAGAAAAATCTAATTTATACGTCGTATCCTCTCTATTAATTTTTAAGTTAATTTTTATTTAATTTCAGTTCTAACAGAACTGATTGTAGGTTTTAATATAATATTGAATAAAAAGATTTAAACTTTTAAATTACTTTATTTTTTAAACAAATATCCTCTAATATTAGCATTAAAATAGGCGTTGAACTATTATCTTTGATCACATGACTAAGATAGAAATTGCTGATGACGAATTTTAACTGTGGATATACATCACTTTTCACATCTTTTTTGCACATCATACTGAGATTTTTGAATCTCTATTAGACTGTTGGCTATTTGAGCTAAGGGCTTATTACCGCTACGAAACATATGACATTGATTTGACTAAAAGGAGTAAAAATTAGTGTGGGTCACGGGTGTATACTCTTCCTCTATAGAGTATTTATGACAGCCATGTTGAGAATTGAGATTCGTCACTCCTGTAAAAAAAAATAAGTAATTGTACTAACTTAGGGTTTGAAACCCGATATAGAATGCATTGCATACAACAACCTAATGGCTTTTGAAAATACATTTCAACAGGTACGGGTTTATAAGGTAAGCTTTCCGAATCTAGGAAACTAAAAAAAAATTAGCACTGACTTTTACAGCTTCTATTTTCTTTTTACTAAGGGGTTTTAATAACATTTATTTCATGTAATTATTCTAGAAAATTTACCAAATAAAACAAGCTAATTTCATTTATAAATGGTCACTCCTACTTTTGATGTATGACCTTGCTGGGGAATCACATAAAAACATTTTAATGTTACTGCTATAGTATAATCACCAATTTTAATGTCTTGCTTTAAAATTGTATTCAATTCATCAACTAATGGTGACAGGAATTCGTTGAGGTCTAGTGGTTTTTCTTATCCATAATAAATACCAATAATCATTGGTTTAGGGTTCAAATTGTCAATGTTTATCGTAATTAAAATGTCTTCGTCAGCTTTAATATCATGAAAAAATTCTCAAAGCATGCTTCAAGCCCATTGTGCCAGTATTGACCGCCCTTAATACTTTTTATTTGAATATTACCACTGGAAGTATTCAATAAGGATCTCGGGTCCTTAGAAAGTTTCAGATTAGTTCATTTGTTCCATGTGTCTAAAAGGTCTTTTAAGGCAACATGTTTAATTTTGTATTTCAAAGACCACATTCTTAATCCTTTGTTGCATCAACACGAGTTTCTAATGTAAGAGCTTCAAGGTTTTCAAAATTATCAGATAAATCACCATTATCATCTGCTTTACTTTTTTGTTATTCTTCAAATATTTCAGACGATATCACGTCACTTGTGGTTGAAACTAAAGAGTTTTAGGAGGTCGGGTACTTTGAGCGGATCTATAAAATCAGTTAAAATCGAACAGCCAAACAAACTTTTTATAAGAGGAAATCCATCATGGATATAACATGCCGCGGGACCGGCTAAAGCGCATTTTGTACTTAGCCTAGCCCTCATTTGGTAGTCACAATCTACTATACCTATCAACTGTAATAACATGATGACTTGAAACTTACCGGTGTATTAATTATTCTTAAGAAATTTTTACGCAATTTACGTTTAACATTTCCGCTTCGTTTTTTGTATCACACTGTGTCGGTCCATCCTGCAAGACAATGGTTGCTTTGAAGTCGCGGACGCAACTGACGTTCTCTGAGGACGTCTGTAAAGCTTTAAAATATTCTTGTAGGACTTTAATCAGACCCTCAACTCTTAAGAACAGCTTAATGGTTTGGGTTTTTATCACACAGTTCTAATTTGTATACATAGACAACTCTAATACAGCCTAAAGGTTTAAATTAGGTTTTAGAAATTACTTATAAGCGATTTTAACAATCTACGACCTTATGGTAATATGAAAGTTAAAAATTTTAACTTTGGATCTTACTTATGTAAAATGCTAGCCTTTTTAGAACTTAATCAGGAGTAAATAACAACTTTATGATCCAAGGTCTATATGCTCTTGAAACACAAGTTAAAATAACGTTAATTTAAACTCTTGTCAGCAGCTTTAAGGTTATAATAATAAACAATCAGTGTTAGGGCTTAATAATCATTCACAAGTACTTGATATGACCAGATAGCAAAGCATTAACCTTTTTAAAACTTTTTTAAACCCTAAAGGCATTTTTTTACAACCTAGGCTCGGAAAAAATGTTACTTGGGGTGTGCGATTAATAATCAAAATGGAGATACATCATGTTTCCTAGGGATAATGATGGAATGCCTCGTCCCCAGCAAGAGGATCGCCCATCCTTGTCACTCATCATAAACAACACAGCAGCATTACGTTGCTATTTTACACTGTTATTCCATGTAAGGGTGGCCCTTCCCTGGTTGGGCCAACCGATTCATGCTGCAGCCTTAACACATACGCACACTGTCATACGACACGCAAGGAGTCTTAGTCTACACTCTACGTCTTGTATATAGTAAAATGTATACACACATAATCTTTAAGGGAAGAGCGCTGCTGTCTAAAATACAGATATAAAGTTATCTAGCTCAGACACAAACGTTCACTGAATTGTATTTATTGTTAAGCTGTATTTCAAAGTGTTTGTCTCCTATAAATTAAGATACCTATTCTTTTCTCGAAATAAAATTTATTTTTTTATTATGGGGTATTAATAGTGTATTCTCGTCTGGTGGGGCTATAAAAATATGATTTATATATTCCAACTAGACGAGAACTTAAAAAAAATTATTATTAATAATTATTATTGCTACAACGTAGCTGTACCATATAGTATGACAGTTTGTTGTGTAGCGGTCATTAAAAATTAAAGATTCCGCCACCAACCAGTTATATAATTAGTAACGTGGTAGAGTTCCTCTACTGCCCAGGATCTGTTCGGCTGGATAGGTACCGATCTTCCAACTTAATTCTGCCGCTAAATAATAATGCTTTCACTGCGTTCTGAAGGGTATTTAGAGGCAGAATACACAATAAGCTTAATCCTTTGGAGTGACAATGCAACTAAAACCTTCTTTGTTTGAAGTCGGTTAATATGTCCGTGAGCTGCAATATCCACAGTTTCCTGCAATATCCAGTTTAGTAAAAAAAATTACGGACTTGATTTCGAGTCAGTCATCTAATTAAACACAACTTAATTATACGACTGATTCAACCATATCCGGATGATAATTACGTTAACATTCTAATCATCATTACAGGCTTATAAGCTAGTTCAGAAGTTAATCACTCGCCGTAAATTTCATTTTACGTGAACAACCACATTCAAGCCAGTAATGAGTTAGTAAGTAGATTAAATAGAAGGATAAATAAAATATAATATGACGTTTTGAAAGTGAGACAATATTTTATTTATCCGTCTAAAATAATTTCAATTTATTTTTAATTAACAGACAATTTAAAATGTTAAAACTATTTGGTAATTTACGGTAACGCTGGCAGTATTGTAAGAAACAGTTGTTAATTTTAATCTATAGATATTGTAATTTATTTCTTTCCTTATTTCTTCAAGTTGGTAGCAGGTGTCCCTGGACAGCAGAAGTCACTCATTCACTACAGTAGCTAAGGTAAGGAATGTTAGACTGTTTGTTGCCAGGGCCAGCCCCTACCACAGCCCATCATAGGGCTCATCTCAGCCCACACAGGGCATCTATCGGCCACCTCAGGGCCCTCCTCGGCCTCTTATGAGCCTTCCGCTCTCCCAGCCTGCACCGCTCCCAATAATCCCTTGGTTCCCAAAGGCAACCAACATCCCGCAGCCCTCAGCCGCCCCACATTAACAGGCAGACCCTGTAGCAGACGATCTAAGCCTAGTGTAAAAATTAAAAACATTATGCTGGAGCCCTCTGCTCCCGCAATATCGCACGGTCGTATCAAACCAAAGGGTTTGTCGCTTGTTTCGTTCAATATCCGCGGTTTGCGAAATGACCTCCAGCTTAGGCTATTTCTTCGAGATCGCGAAGCCGACCTCCTCCTCCTTTAGGAGACCCACCTCAGCCCTAAGGTCTCTAAAGGCCTCTCTATTAAAAAGTTATTCACTTCTCCGTAATGACAGACCCGACCGCAAATGCGGCGGTACTGCCATTTATTACAAAAAGTCCCTTCATTGCTACCACATCCCCACTCCGACGCTTACCAGTATGGAAGCCACTATCACTAGATTAGCCATGACTGGACACCAGTCTATCATTATAGCATCTTGCTATATCCCTAGCGGAACCCTCCCCGTTAAGAAAGATTTCGAAGCCATCCTTGCATTAGGCGACTCAGTCATTATGTTTGGAGATTTTAACTCCAAGCATACTGAATGGATCTGCCGCACTACTACTAGTAGTGGCAGGGTGCTGCTCAATATCACTCAGTCTCTCAACCTGACTGTCTACAGCCCCCTCGCTGTCACCCACTATCCCGACAATATTAACTACGCTCCTGACGTGCTAGACTTTGCTCTAGTTAAAGGAGTCTCCCTTAACCTTAGAGCAATCGAGTCTCTCGATGATCTAGGATCCGACCACCGTCCTGTATCCCTCCTTCTTGGCCATCAGCCATCTCCAACTCCCACTTCCAAAACCTACACCAACTGGAAGGGCTTCAAGAAGTCTCTAGCCTCGGCTATAGACTCTCCGGACTCCCTCCCATAACCCTTTCTTCCGACGTCCTCGATAGTACGGGGAAAATAGACACCGCGGTCGAAAATCTCACCTCACTTATAACATTCTCTCTTAAAGAGGATGATAAGGTCGTCCCGGTTGCTAAAACTAGTCTTCCCCTAGATATTAGCAACCTGCTAAAAGCCAAAAAAGCTGCCCTCCGTAGAGCTGCACGCTATCCCACTCCCGAATATAGACTCGCGGCCCACCGCCTTCAACGCAAACTCCGTTACCGCCTCCAAGATTACAGAAACCTCGAAAGGGGCAATCTCATGGAGAAAATCTCTCCCTCCCACACAGCGTACTACCAGATGGCGAGAGCCCTCCGGATAGACGCTATAACGCATACTCCCCCTCTGTCTCGTCCCGACGGCTCTATTGTCTTCGAGGACGAAAAAAGGCTGAGTGCTTCGCCGACAGCGTCGCCGCTCAATGCTCTCCCAGCTCACAACACAGACCCCATACACATCCAACTAGTGGAGGACGAGGTCCGTCGTCGGAACTCGCCCCCCACCGCCTCTGACCCTATCACTGTGTCCAAAGATGAGATTTCATCTACCATCAAAGGACTTAAGCCCAAAAAAGCACCGGGTGCGGATGGCATCTCCAACCAAGCCCTCACACACTTTCCAGAGCAGGTGATCGCCTTATTGGCCATAATCTTCAACGCCTGCTTCGAATTCAGCTACTTTCCCACCTCTTGGAAAGAGGCAACTGTCATTGGCATTCCCAAGCCAGGCAAACCTCACCACCTCACTACCTCCCCTCCAATCACCGTCCCATCAGCCTCCTCAGGGCCATGAGCAAACTTTTCGAACGAGTCATTCTCGTGCGCATGAGGCGCCATTTGTTTCCCACAGACGGTGACCCTCTTGTCATCCCACAACAATTCGGGTTTCAAGCCAAACACTCGTGCCCCCAGCAAGTTCACCGCATAGTGGAATATATCCTCAGCGGTTTTTATCCTCGTTGGCAAAAAACCATCGCGGTCTTTTTCGACATTGCCAAGGCATTCGACAGAGTCTGGCACGAGGGCCTTATCTGCAAATTGTACGACTTAGGCCTCCCTGACCGTCTCGTTCGCCTTGTAGCCTCCTATCTGAAGGATCGTACCTTTCGCTTTAGACACGAAGGCACGCTATCCTCTACTCGTCAAATCAAAACCGGTGTCCCTCAAGGCTCTGTGCTTGCCCCCCTCCTATATATACTATTCACCAACGACATCCCTATCCCGTCGAATGGTGTTAAACTAGCCCTCTTCGCAGATGACACAGCCCTTTACTCTAAAGGCAACTCACTGCCACAGATTCGGAACAAGATCCAAAAGTCAGTAAGCGACTTAGGAGCTTGGTTCCAAAAATGGCGTATCGAAGTAAACCCGGAGAAGAGCTCCGCCGTTTGCTTCGAATATAAACGACGCCGTCTCACCACCACTCCGCCTATCAGGATGTTAGGAACCCCTGTCCCATGGCAAACTACAGCCAAATATTTAGGCGTCACCCTTGATGCAAGACTCACCTTCGAACCCCATATCAAGAAGGTTACTCGCACCGCACGATTTTACACGGGTAGGCTTAACAGCATGCTGGGCAGACACAGTAAAATGTCGCTCCGCAACAAGCGAACCCTATATAAGGTCTGCATACGACCTGCCATGACCTACGCGGCCCCCATTTTCGCACATGCTAAACCCAAAGCTATAAATGAACTTCAAATAGTTCAAAATCTATTCTGTTGTAGGGCCACTAACTCGCTCTATTATGTCCGTAATGCTGACCTACACCGAGACTTAGAGCTCCCAACAATCTAGCAGTTCCTTAAATCACTCTCTGAGAGATTTTCCAAAGCCTCAGAGTCCCACCCAAATCATCTCATTCGTGAGACAGCTGCCTATACAGCCCCTATCCACACTCGCTATAGTGTGCGCAGACCGAGAAACTCTCTCTCGGACCCCCCCCAACAAGCTTTCGGCTGACCTGAACTGCCTCCTGGCGGCTCAGGCCGAGCCGATATAACACATCCCTTAATCTGCCTCAGTTAGGCACACTTCTAAGCGGCTTTTCGCCGCTTGCGCCCTCCTTTCTGTCAAGGAGGGTCGCGTTCGTATACGGCTTAGAGATCTCTAGTTAGACCGTTAAGCCAGTCCCTAAAAGGCGGTGTTTGGTGGGTAAAAGTCTCCACATAACCACGCAGCCGGCTGCGTGGTATGCTATCAGCATTCACCGCCTCCCTCCCCCGCTTTCCGGAGGGTTGCCCATATTTGCTTCGGGCGCAAAAAAAAAACTGTTTGTTGCTCTATTATCACAACAAAAAAGGAATTAAAATGGGAGCGTTAATATTTATAGGATGTATTTAATGTAGTAGGCTCAAGACTATTGCAGCTATTGATGCAAAAATACAATTGATGATGTTTAAAATAAATAATTTTAAATCTCTTTAACATACACAATGTATATGTTTTGATAAAAATATTACTTATAGCTATTTGTCAGGAAGTATGAGATTAAAACATTTCGTTAAAACCTTTTATCGACACCAGATAAATGTATATCTCAAGTTATACAAGTTGATTCGGACCTATTATCCTCATTATATCAACAGTTTAAGCGCCTGTTTGGTTTATGTAAATGAAACAAATGTTAAAAAACTTCTTTATTAAAAATTAAGATGATTTTATTTAGATTTTATTGCGTTGATATACTGTAAGTTGTTCTACTGTGTTGATATACTGTAAGAAGTTTTTGTGTACTATATATTTTATTAACATTGGTGGTAACAACAATCAACAATAATGCCGTGTGATTAAGGAGTAACATAACTCGTCAACCCCATATGTGCATTAGGTGCCGTTGGTTTGGGGTTGAGGTCGGCTTACTAAGGGAAATCCCAGTAAAATTTTATTGTTTCCGATAGCTAATGTAAATGGTTTGGAATCACAATTATACACGGTAGGTGGCGCTGTTGTCGAGATCCAGAAATCAACCGTGCGACGCCGGGAGGATCGCTAGTATTATAATAAAATTACTGTGAGGGTAAATTACTGAGAGAGGGCGCAGCGTTCTCTTATTAAAGTTATGTACTTTAAGAAGAGGCGTTTTTCTACTGATCTTCTTTATCGTACCAGTGGTTTACTCTCTGTCAGGAAGTTGTATATATTCTGGACAATCCTCAGAACACACAAATCATTATTTTATGATCCACGCCATTTAAATAAACGTCGTAGAAACAAGGTTGCTATATATATATATATATATATATATATATATTTATATATATATATATATATATAAGTATATATATATATACGACAAAACATATCATAACTGTAAAAAACTTTTGTTGAAGTGGTTTCAACTTAAGACATATGACGAAACTGAGAAGCTTCTGGATTGTGTTATGTGATTTGTACAGATTCAGACACTCTAATCACACACACTCATTCTAACTCACACACGTATACATAAATAAATAAACTTTCACTTACATATCATACAGTATTTATAAGTAGACTAGTTCCTATCGTTTGATTGTCCTAATTTTAGAATGTAAGTAATATATAGATAACCTTAATATATGATAAAGAATATGTTTACCCATACTGCCATGTAAAATGAATGTAGTAATGGAAGGGCGGACCCTCCAAACACAGGCATTTTTTGCTTAAATGGAGGTTCCAATCTACTAGTTCTTAAGGCATGTACTTTTTTAAAACGAAATAAAACGAAATAAAAAAAACTAAACTGTGTGAGTGTGTTCATTATTTTTGTACTCCAAATTTTTTTATAGTAGAGGGGGCAAACGAGCATACGGCTCATTTGATGGTAAGTGACTACCGCCGCTCATGAACAGCTGCAACACCAGGGCAATTACATATGCGTTGTCGGCCTTTTAAAATGGACTAGGCTCTTTTCTTGAAGGTCCCTAAGTCGTATCGGTCCGGAAAAATCTCTGGCGATTCCACAAGGAAGTTGCGCCAGGAAGAAAACTTCTTTTAAATTGCACAGTGGTGGACTGCCAGTAATCCAGATGGTATCCAAATGCCTTGACCGATTTAGATTAAAAAAATATGGTGTACTTGGTGTATGGGGTTTTGGACCCGGTGGCGCCATGGTGGATATCCAGAACCCGTGCGAAGCTGGATTTTTGAAAGATTTTTTGTAATATTCTAAATTTGGCTTCAATATAATGTTACTCATAATTTGCACCTGGCAGCCTCGTACAAGCAAGCACAATGGAGTACCTATAAGGCGATCCTCTCTAAAAGGAATGGCAGCCATGCAAAAAATTTACATATGCAGGTAGCTCAGGAGTGTGTTTTGTTGCAGTCTGCGGGAGATTCAGCGTAGATTTGTGTTTGGATGTAATACTGAATGATAGTGATCAACGATTATTATAAATACATAGTGGTTCTAATGGTTATGAACATTATGGCGGTAACCTCTTATCACTGTGCTTTGTATCAAGTTGACTCTACGTAACCACGATACGACGATGTGACGGAGGGAAAGCAGGATTAAAAATTAATTTAGGTTCTTTCATGTTTGCCGATAATCCCGACTTTATCAAGATATCAATTCAAGAGGATTAAACCAACCTAGTTAAATAGAATGAACTTGATAACAACTAATTATCAGTTGTTCATTCTTATCTACGTTTCACCAACAATGCTTCATGAATTTTTTTAAAACTTTTGTCTCTTCACAGTTTATGTACGCTATCTTGCCCTCTGTAAGTATATTTTGTTCAGGTTTTTTGGTGCACGCCACACAACCTGAGGGAGTGCTCTACTCTCGATATGTCCATGTCATCATACTTCAATTGCAGCGTGCATAAAATCGTTCTTATACTTTTAGCTAGACACCAAATCCATATTATTATTAACGTTACAATAACTACAGACATGTGATTATAAGTTTAGTTTATTTTCTAATTGATCCACTTCAGATTAGGTACATAACAAAAAAATGTAATTGATAAAATATATAGACTGCCGTCCGTTGATCTGTGTATCGGTGAGTCTTCTCGCTTAATAGAAAATGGAAGCAATAGATTAAGATAATATATAGTATTAAATAAGATTCCATATATTCTAAAGAGAGTTGCTATTGATTTTTTTATTGAACTCAACACCGTTTAAAAGTTATTAATGAAAGTCGATCAGATTCTGTTTTTTTTTCTTGTCAAAATCATCGTTAGATACTATTTTCATCGCTTTTAATTTTTTTTACTTATTTATTTTTGGATTTTAATATATATATATCCACGCTAATACTAAGGTTCCGTTTTTTTTAATCTCAAAATATCTACCACGTCTAATAGTTCGTGCATTTCGTTGCATATCTCCTTTCGTCACCTCTTACAAGATAGCACAAGTTATATTACACATCAAAATAGTTGAAACCAACAGGGAACCTACGTATTTTATTCTATTCAAATTAGTTTTACTCGTCTTTGTTGAAAATCGACTTTTGTATACATGACTTGTGAGGCGTCCACATTTAGGTATGTAAACAGCGTTATCAAATAGCATCGTAGTATTGTTGTAATATAAGATTACTTGTTGTTTGTTTTGTAATCTGTGCAAAATTTTGCCGGTTTGGGAATTTCCTGTTCCTACGCTAATAAAACGCAAATTCGTTTCGCTACTCTACTAGCCTGTATAGTTAGTTACGTAATATGTTAACACGTGTGGCAAAATTGACATTGACATTGAAACGTTTAGTTTAGTGTAAATTTAGTTCTTGATGGATGGACGCTCGCCATGTTTAGGAAATGCGCCACCACTTTACACAACCCGCAAAACACTCGGGACTAAATTTCTAGAATATAGAGGTGCTCTTTGTAGGAGACTCAGAAGGAGGAAGAGGCTTAGTAGAAAGCGTTTGGAAGAGCAGCATGTAGCGGCGCTGTCGTCGCGCCACAATCGAAATACACCGAAGTCTAAATCACGCTATCAACATTCCGAATCATAAACAGTATATATAGAACATCTCCGAACTATCACACGGAGTGTCGGCCGCTCCCCGGGCACAACACCTTGCCCGGCGGGAGATCTCCCCTTTTCCTTCCACGGCCATAGGGGTGACCATCCGACGTGATCTGAACGCGCAACCAAACAACCTTCGAAAACTTCAAGCTTCATCATCGTCATAGAATACCCCACCCATTCGCTCCCGAGCAGATATCGTCTGCAGTCTTCATATCCTGCAAGCCATCTAGCTTCACAAGGTTCACCGCAGCACTGGAATAATAATGCTTCCTGTTCCTTCAAGCTACTCTCTGCGCTATACAGTGTTCGGCACGGCTCTGAGCCTTACTGCTCGCCTCTGCTTCACGGCACTCTCGCAGATTACTTGCCTTCTTCTCGATTCACCGCAGACTACAAGGCAATCTCCTGGCACTTGCACATTCGTCGACAACTCGACTGCACTATCGACCTCCGGTCTGAGCAGGGGGGTGATGTAGCGGCGCTGTCGTCGCGCCACAATCGAAATACACCGAAGTCTAAATCACGCTATCAACATTCCGAATCATAAACAGTATATATAGAACATCTCCGAACTATCACACGGAGTGTCGGCCGCTCCCCGGGCACAACACCTTGCCCGGCGGGAGATCTCCCCTTTTCCTACCACGGCCACAAGCACATTCGTCATGCATGACAAACATACGATTTCTTTTTTTATGGTAAGTAGATATTGCGTTCCAGAAACACCTAGGTCACTCTTAGGACTAAGATGAATGCCTCCTTGCCAGAAACTTGTCTCGGGTTCTCGTTTCTCATAATGCGGAGTTCAGCAGGTGCTGACCATGCTGATATTCTGTACGAGCCTGGTCCATCTCTTGTTGTTGCCAGGCTGTAGTTATAAATAGGGCAGAACGCGCCTTCACAGTATACCAGCGTAAAATAGCTGCGAGTGTTGAGAACTGAAGACCTCTTTTACTGGAAACGAGGCATTCCATCTCACTCCTCAGGGGTGATAACATATTATCTGCATTTTGATTTTTATTGAGCATAAATAATAATAATAATACGTCTATGAGCCACAGCATCCACTTACCATCAAGTGGACTGTGTTCTAGTCACCCCTATTCTACAAAAGAATTGATATATTCTTATGTAAATCATTACTATGAGTCATCCACTTTACCACTAAGTGTTTCTCATCTTATTCGTTATGGTAATGGTCAGATATTAACTTAGGTAGGGTTAGGAGAGAACTTACCTTAGTTCCATAGATTATCAGTGATAGGGTACTCATTGGGAAGGTTTTTAAATTTGACACATTAAACAATTGTACACGTTGTGTTTCTGAGTAGACGGCGACTACTACAGTTATAATTTAAAAATAAATAAATAAAATACTTTTGAACAACTAAACGTTCGCCTTATCGGCCTGGACTTAGGGTGTGCCCTTTAATATAAATTTCCAATTTCCCGCTTATGCGTCAATTTTATTTTTTATTTTTATAGGATAAGGGTGACAAACGAGCACACAGTGCTGTAGCCCATAGACATCTAGATACATTTATCTTCAATTAAGAATCAAAATGCAGATGCGTTGTCACCCGTGAGGACTTAGATGGAATGCTTCGTTTCCAGTAAAAAGGGTCTTCAGTTCTCTACACTCACCATACGAAACACAACAGCATTAAGCTACTATTTGACGCTGGTATTCTGTGAGAACGCGGTCGTTCCCCGGTCGAGCCGCCTCATTCGTGCTACAACTATATTGCTAATATAAAACTGCAGCATGGCTCTACCACGTATTAATGGCCAATTACTGATCAAAGACCTCACCTACAATACATTACGTATTTTACACCTTTGATTTGCTTAATTTCGTTAAAATGGGTATATATTACATATGGCATATAAAATCAGAGACGGGATTTTCCATGCCGTCTGTGCGGCACTGGTTTCTCAATGAAGCACATATTCAAAAGTAAAAAAATATGTTTTACTGTAGTTGCAAGCACAGCGATTTCAAAGAAAAAACTGAAGGCAAAAAAACAGATTAACAACTGATTTTTCTTTAACGTTTTGACATTAATTGAATCTGTAAGTAATCGAATTTTAAGGTAACCCGTATTAGCAAACCGAAATTTCATAGAAAAATAAACATCTAATGTTAGGTACTAAACTGAATTAATGATAATATCTCGCAAAACACGGTTTGATCAAGACGTTATGTATTAAAATATTTCCAACCAACGAAACGAATGTCAATCGTTATCCTAAATTAATTTGTTAAAAAATTCATGACACTTAAACGTACCTATTTTTATTTTTGTTTAATGACTCGAGACGGTTTTAAGAGACCGACAAATGACAAGTTGATTTTTTCCTGGTTTTATTTAAAAATCGGACGCTGTGATGGGGTTAGACGTGGGTCAAAATTTATGCTTTTAGTGTTTCTAATTTATAACATGCTATAAACTACTTCAAAGGTTTCGATATTCGTGTACGTTTCTGACCTTCTTTTAGCCACAAGTGTCTTAAATATTTTATTTTTATTGGTAATATATTATAAGGAGGTAGGAGGTTATCCGTCTTGACATGTGCAGGTACCGTGCACTTAGATAAATGTTCTGCCACTAAGCGGTAGTGCATCCATCAGTGCGTCTCGACTGAAAGGCCAAGATTAAGTATCAGTATAATCACAGACTTTAGGAAGTTTTATGTCGGTCCACCGGGGTTGTTGGTCTATCAGTACTTTAAAATTGGTCACAAGTGATCAACCATTGCAGAGGCTACATAGGTACCATTATGGATAAGAAAATTTTGTATTCTTTTAAGAAATTATATGCAGATACTATCATTCCTATTTTTAAAATTTCAAATTAGTCATCGCTCTTCAACATTGATTAAATCTGAAATTTAAAAAACCATGGAATATTCTTCTTCAAAATCTCGTGAAAGTCAAGACATGGCTCCCTCCCGTTTAGGATAACAGAATTGACAGGCTCATTGGCGATCGCAGCATTTTTTTTATAGAAGAGGGGGCAAACGAGCATGCGGCTAACCTGATGTTAAGTGACTACCGCCGCCCATGATCAACCGCAACACCAGGGGAATTGCAGGTGCGTTGCCGGCCCTTTAGAAAGGAGTAACCTCTTTTCTTGAAGGTTCCCAGGTCGTATCGGTCCGGAAAAATCGCCGGTGGTAAACTATTCCACAGAGAGGTCGTACGCGGAAGAAAACTCCTAGCGAAACCTACAGTGGTGGACCGCCAAGCATCCAGATGGTGTGGATAGTATCGGGACGTTTGCCGCGTACCTAGTGCGTTCACGAAATTTGGCGGCTGGGAGCATCACGTCTCGTACCATTGTTAATCAAGCATACTTTGTAGTAATTCATTAACTACATTAACGATATAAACAATGTGTAATTCATTGCTGAAATACGTTTATTTCGAATATTCTTTTTAAATTATCGTCTAAATTATCAACTGGCATGCATAAATCGCACTGATAATGCACTTCTTAATGACCAGAAATGGAAAGATATGTATGTTCGATATACTCGTATTCGCCATTTATCGGTCGATCACTACTTGTTCAATGTCTCTTGCAATAATTAGAAATAGATTTTAAAAAACATTATAATGAGTCGTCATGAGTCACAATCATAGAGTGAAGTTTTTTTCTAAATATTTGCGGGAAATTACTAGGGCCAAAAGTTTTGTTTGTAAGTGACCAAACCTCTTTAACTGTTCATTCTCTTTGTATTATTAGAATATTTGTTTACACGAAGAAGTGAAATAATAATGAGACCGCTGTCGATAAAGCTGGCAACGGCTGTAGCTGCATGTTCAGTGCTGTCGAGGTAGGTGCAACATAGCACGTGATCGTTTTGCGACGGGTAACAATAGGTCGGTGAAATCAAAGCGACTTAATTCCGAAAAGGCGTCCGAAGTCAAAATATGTACAAATGCCGGCCGTAATGGTCTAAACAATAAAAAAATGGATATCTTATTTAAGTATTAACAATGAATGTACCGCATTCCGTGCTGTTCTGCTGGCACAATAGTATTTTTATGACGTTGTAAAAGTAGCGTCTTTGTCCAAAGCGCAGTCAATAAACGTTGCCGGCCGGTGTTGATCGGAAATGCCCACCGATCCTACATTTTCTTCTCGAGAATTATCTTTAAGAGACCAGGTACCTAAAATGGAAATACCTATAAACGTTGAAAAATTAAGTGTAAGGTTACACACAAACAAAATCAGTAATAAATGAATACTATAAAATTTATATTCTCATAACTGATCTACGTACTTTATAAAAACATTTGAAGTACCTATATGTTTTTATAAAAGGGGGCGACGATGGACTAGTCCTTTATTACACTTACTGTGATAAGTTTGTGACAGGAACGTTATGAAAGAAAGACGAGGAAGTGTTTCTGTATACGCACGCAGCAGCAGAACATAGCAGCTTAACGCTGCTGTGCTTCGTATGTGGAGTGTAGAGAACCGGAGACCCTTTTTACTGGAAACGACGCATTTCATCTTAGTCCTCTAGGTGACAACGCATCTGCATTTTGATTCGTAATCGAGGATAGATGTATATGTTTGTGATGTATAACCACTTACTATCAGGTGGACTGTGTGCTCGTGTGACACTCTTGCTATAAAAAAGTGGCTTTAAATATTTTCGCACCGCTGACAACACAACGGTCCTGGATGTCACCGTCATCACGGTGGCTTCAAACGAGGGCAGCTTCTAACATATACACATATACATATAAACCTGTAATCCACGAGGAATCCAAAGTACAATGCGAGGAAAAAAATATGGGTAAGATGGGTTAAGTGAGTTAAGGCAAAGTTCGTCTTGCTGTGTGCTCTTAAGAAAATCTATTATTTCGAGGCCTTTTTTTAGTAATTTTTAAAAATAAGAAAATTTGTGAGAAAATCTATTATTTCGAGGCCTTTTTTTAGTAATTTTTAAAAATAAGAAAAATTTTAATAAACTAACTGCACTCATGATTTTCATTCAAATAACTAGTTCAGTTTTTTCTATTATGTCAATAAGATCAAAAAATATTATTCATGTAATTTGTATCTAAATGTAACTTAAAAAAAAACCGAGCAAAGCTCGGTCATCCGGGTACTCTACTATTATACGAGTACATACTACCCCATAATATTTTACCGTAGGTTTCTTAAGAGGCGACAGAGCGAAGCAAAAGAGAAGATGGGCAACAGCGTCTTCCTTATAACAACTAAAAATAAATCTGCAGTTGCCAACCCGCTTGCCAAGCGTGGTAGTTACAGTAAATAACCCCCCTATAAGACAACCTATGGGGGAGGCCTATGTTCAGCAGTGGACATTAGTAGGCTGTAACGGTAATTAATTATGGGCCATTATGATTTATATGATCGAGAGTAGAATAAACGCAGTAGAAATGCGGTCGTTAAGGAGTGTATTAGGGCTGAATCTGAGTGACAGGGTTAGAAATTGTGTGATTCAAGAAGAGTGTGGTTTGCAAGATGATGTTGTGACCAGGATTAAGAAAAGAATGTTTCGGTGGTTTGGTCATGTAGAAAGAATGAATGAACGAAGCAGTCGGAAAGGGACGTCCTAGGCGAAAGTTTATCGACCAAATTTGCGATATATATAATGAAAATGGGCCAAATCAGGAGTACCCTTAACCGACGAGCATGTATGCGTAGGTATATGGATGTGGAGGAGGCGAGAGAGGTGTGTCAGGATCGTGCTAAATGGAAGTCTGTAGTCTCTGCCTACCCCTCTGGGTGACAGGCGTGAGTGTTTATGTTATGTTTTACGATAAGCATACAGAGATTGTTACATGTACAACTGTGTTGCATGCGAGTTCACCAGTATAGGACCACTTACGTAACACATCACTTACTGAAAATACTTATAGATTCACGTATCGGAGCGGTGTAAGGAAAGGACCACTTAAATTTTAATAAGAGTGGCGATTATGTGCCATAAAAAGCTATAAACGTGTAGTTAGCAAGGTTCCCTGACGGTAGGCAATTTGCAAGAGCCCGTTTACGGGTTTACTCGGAGACGGGACTGTCTATATTCTATAGTACCTATAGCCTATACGTATGATGTAGTAGTGCTTTATCGTGCATGGTACTGATTTTTTGTAAAAAGAGGTTTAGTTCGTTGAGCATTCGATTGCCTTTACAGTTTTGATTTTGTGTCATATAAGTTTCATTAAGTTTTAAAACCGTGAGAAATAATTTATGAACAACAGCGGGGTAGCCTAAAAATGAATTCCTACAATCATTAATGTTATAGAAAACTATTACAAGCGATTTTTTGTACTAAAAATTTAATTTATCTATGTTCAAAATTTAAACGGAAAGTTAGTTTAAAATCAATTAATAAATTCCATCCGAATAGACATACACGAAAATGAAGCGAATAAAAATGGATTTAGAATGAATTACCATCAAGTTGTGACTTACACTTAAAGTTTCAGCCAGAGCTAATCGGGAAGTGCTCGAAATTTGTCTTGCAAGATTCTGCCCGGAACGACCATTGAGGTATAATGTACTACATTATACTTTAATGGGAACGACAGACGGCCAGACAAACGAGAAAGTGACCCTGGTAAAAATTAATGGGAAAAGGTCAAGTGACAATCATATCAGGCCATGTACAGACATATACAGGCCTATCACCACCTCCTTATTCTCCAAAATAATGGAATCCATTATAAACTGCCAGCTCATGCGGTACCTTAAATATCACCAGCTGATTAGTGACCTCCAATACAGTTTTCGTTGGGGCCGATCAACTGGTGATCTTCTGGTCTACCTGACTATAGATAGATAAGCAGAGGCAATAGAATCCAACGGGGAGGCATTGGCCGTTAGTTTGCTCTTCAATCGGGTTTGGCACAAAGCGCTTCTTTTGAAACTGCCTTCCTATGGGCTTCCCGAGAAATTGTGCAATTGGATCACTTAGCGTTCATTTCGTTGATTGTATTAATTTTCATAAGTTTCTATACCGTTAGCGATCGTGGAAGTCATCTTGACTAACCCCTCAGATTACTGTATGTTTATAAGCTAGTAACAAAGAGCAGCGAGAACAAGCTAGTAACAAGAAAACCACTCAAATCGCCTCATTCGTGAGGCAGCTGCCTATGCAGTCCCTCCTCACACTCGCTATAGTGTGCGCAGGCCGAGAAACTCTCTCTCGGATCCCCCCCCCCCCAACAAGCTTTCGGCTGACCTGAACTGCCTCCTGGCGGTTCAGGCCGAGCCTACTTAACACATCTCGTTCGTTCGTTCGTTAGTTAGGCACACTTCTAAGCGGCTATTCACCGCTTGCGCCCTCTTTTCTCCCAAGTAGGGTCGCGTCCGTTTACGACTTAAAGATCTCTCGTCAGATCGCTAAGAAAATCCCAAAAAGTGGTGTTTAGTGGGTAAAAGTCTCCACATAACCACGCAGCCGGCTGTGTGGTTTGCTATGAGAATTCACCACCTCCCTCCCCCCGCTTTCCGGAGGGTTGCCCATATTTGCTACGGGCGCAAAAAAAGCAGCGTCTACAGTGCAAGATGTAAATTCTTCCAACTACCTATTAAAGTGGTTTATGGAGGAACTATATAACATGAAAAAATAAGAATTGTAAAATACCCTTACTCAATTGCGTCAATGTAAAAACTACTTACATAAAGTAGAATATGTAATTATTACCTCGGAGAGACCTGGTGTCCATTGAAATAAAAGCCAACAGCTCAACTTAGGCACCAGTTTGCCACAGTATCTATACTAGCCTATTCAGTTTTGTTAGGTGTGTGTTTCATATTTTATTGAATTTGCTGTGTTATGTTATGGTGAGAAAATAAGCATTTATCATTTTTATTAACTATTTTTATCTATTTCTATTATTATGTATCGGCTTAGGTCTCGTCATTCACGTTACATAGTAGACTAAGAAAACAGACAACAGTCTTGATGAGATACTGGGTGACCATTTTACCGTCTGGAAAAAAATAGGGCGTAACAGGTAACAATATTAGCCCATAGCATTTATATTTTACTTTTTTTTACATTAACATACGAAATTGATCTATCAATAAATACTACTAATTGGGTGAGTATTATTTTAATTTCGATAGTTTTTAATTAATTAATTTACAAAGTTCAAATTTACGAGTTTATTTATTTAATACTCAAATTAGTGGTATTTATTGATATCTAATTCAATTTCATAATATGTTAATGTAAACGAAAAAATATTGTAAAATATAAGTGCCATAGGCTTCTATTCCGTTCACCTGTTACAGCCAATTTTTTTCCAGACGATAAAAAACCATCCAGTAATCAAAACCAAAACCATCCATAATGTAGTTTATAGTCGATTCTTTAATATATTATGCCACCTCTACTGCCTCGTTGGTCTAGCGGTTGTAGTAGTGCGACTGCTGATCATGAGGTCCTGGGTTCAAATCCCGGATCGGGCCAAAAAATCTATTATTGAGTTTTTTTTGTCAATAAATTCTCAGTAGTTGCCCGGAGTCAGGAAGTTGGCGATGTCTTACCCCCGTGCCTCGGAAGGCTTTTCGCTGCTTGCGCCCTCTTTTCTGCCAAGGAGGGTCGCGTTCGTATACGGCTTAGAGATCTCTTATCAGATCGGTAAGCCAATCCATAAAGGCGGTGTTTTTTAAATAGTATAAAATTAGTGGGTAAAAGTCTCCAAATAACCACGCTGCCGGCTGCGTGGTATGCTATGAGCATTCATCGCCTCCCTCCCCCGCTTTCCGGAGGGTTGCCCATAATTGCTTCGGGCGCAAAAAAAAAGCCGTTGGTCCTGCGCCTGATCTCTCTCCGGTCCGGTCGTGTCGGTTTACCGTCCCATCGGATTATGAAAGTGAGGGAATAGAGAGTGCACCTGTGCTTGCACATACACTTGGGCACTATAATCCTGTCCTGCGCCGTTAGCTAGCCTCCGTTGAGGCAGGCCGCCGTGGCCGAAATTCGGTCTGGAGGACAATATTATTATATGCCACCACACCATGTCTTGCATAAAATGCTAGCGCACCACAATCGTAGTTAAATCAATAATTATTTTCAACAAAGCTAACTTTATGGTCAATAATACTTACTAAAAGAAAAGCTTCTCTGATGCTACATCTCATCGACGGTGTGTAATATTTTACGTTTGGTGTACGAAATAGTTACTCTATGCTATAGTTACTAGTATGCTGCCATAGCACGCCACACATTCTTCGTCAGTTATTCCTCGGAGACAGTGACCACTCAAGACTCAAAATATATTCGTTATAATCGGAATAGTAAGCGATTGATTAAAAGTTTCTCAGTGAGTAATTATATGGAAAATTTATATCAACAGTTGCATTCGATTGAATTTCACGCCATTACCTAATTAACAGAATATTAACATTTATAATCATATTAAATAATAATAATCATATACATAATCATTTTACTTAAACGTTTTACAGTAACTGTAAAAGTTATTATGGTTTAGCGTTACAAAAATAATAGGTACCATTAACTTCTTAATATTTCTTATTTTAATGTGAAGTATAACAAAATTTATATTTATTACATTATAGCCATACTCTTCGAAAGTTGGCGTCAAGAAAGTTGAATACATTTCCACGCTGAACGGCTAGTTTCTCGGCGAGAAAGGCAATCAGCGCAGTCGGTTAGTCGCAGATCAATGATATTTAAAAAGTAATACTTTTTTTAAATCATTGTTGCGGATATAGTTTGCACAGAAACTTCACCACGCATGGTCCCCAAGTACCGGGAGTCTTTACAGAAAATTTCATAAATGCATTATAATGTCTTAAGTGGTAAGTAGATTTCCGGTCCAGTTTTAAGAACGCCAACGGGACTAAATTAAAATCATCAATGATTATGAATAAAGTGAATAAACATGACATTTTACCGAACAAGTTTACATATCGTAAACTAAGGTTTTCATAACCGTTTCGATGTATGTATTGTCGGCCCGCGAGTGAAAAGTACGATGACGTTGCCGGAGATGAGTGCTTAAACCTGGAAGCTGACGAAATTATAACTGCGGTACCGCTCTTTTGTCCACTTGAAAGTGGCCGACTGCAGTAAGCTCTTACCATCCGGCGAAGTGTAAGTTCATTTTATTTTTTCATCTTAGATTTATAAAAGAACGTACCCTAAACTTAATGCAATTTTTAATTGAATTTTCACACATTTTATGGTGTTCGGTAATTTGGTTGATTTGAAATTTCGATCTTGAATCTTAGACAAATACATTAATACCATGATTATGGCCTGGTGCTGTAGTACAGATAATTAGATCACGAGAGCCAGATAAAGTGCTTAGTAAACGACAATATGGGTACTATCAATGAGGTTAGCTGGCCAGTCTTATACCGTGATCAAGTGGACATGCCGTTAGTTCCTGTCGACTTCAGTTCAGACCAGACGCCGTAAATAGTATTAAATAACAACGTGACCTCTCTACTTTAACTTTTTATTTTATATTAATGAAAAATTTATGAGCCCACGTTTTTTATACTTAAAAAATCGTTTACCATAACCGTTATAACGGTTTATTATTTTTTTCGTTATTTTCAGTTTATTTTAAAGAGTTTGTAACATCTTATCGTGTCCCAGAACGATCCTATGTCTGTACGCTGTACAGTAGCATAGTCAGGCCGATTATTACCTACGCCTCCATTGTCTGGTGTAACGAGGCCAATCAAAAGACGACTGCAGAGAGACTAAATAGTCTATAAAGAACTGCCTGCTTAATGGCAACTGGAGAGATCGGTCATCACCTTTTTTATAGGATAACGCTGACAAACGAGCGAACAGTCCACCTGATGGTAAGTAGTTGCTGTGGCTCATACACATCTACATCTTTCCTCGATTATGAATCAAAGTGCAGATGCGTAATCACCAGGTAGACTAAGATGGGATATGGAATGCCTCGTTTCCAGTAAAAAGGGTCTTCGGTTCTCTACACTCACCGTACGAAACAGCAACGTTAAGCTGCTATTTTACGCTGGAATTCTATGAATGCGTGATACTCCCCCGGTCGAGCCGACGCACTCGTGCTAAAACTTTACTACTAATATAGCTGCAGCAAGCCTCTACCACGTTAATATAGCTACAGCATGGCTCTACCACGTGAAAAGCGCCTGGAGCGGCTCCTAATGCATTTCTATGCCTATTGCTCCTCGATCTTTATTTAGACAAGGAGGTAAGGGCTAGTCTGTATAGAATTAACGCCAAGGGCGGTCTGAGCTTGCTTTCCTGTAGATTGAGGTCCATGCTCGACTCAATTAAGGAAACACTGGCCTTATGCATGATGTCAGATACAGTGCCTCCAATATACACTTTTAACAAAAAATACATAGTGGAACTACTTTCCAGAGAAGACTGATTGAATGGACAGGTTATCTGTTAGGTCAGTAACCTTATATGGTATACTGATGGGTCAAAAATGGGCCTCGACATAGGCTTTGGCATTTATGGGGAACGGCCTAATTTTAAACTTAGTATGAATTTGGGTAGATTCACCACCAAAAAATGCAAAAACACTAGGTACGTCATCCATATAATCTATATAAATTCTAATAGTCAAGCAGCACTGTTAGCGCTGAGATCAAACTTAGTGAACTCGAATCTAGTTGGAGACTTCGTGAATCGTCCAAACACCCTAACATGTAACAACAGGGTCGTGTTAAGATGGGTTCCGGGTCACGCGGGAATTGTAGGCAATGAACTTGCCGACAAGCTCGCACGAGGCATAAAGGGTATACAATTTGGACCCGAGCCATTTTGTGGAATCTCAAAGTGCCTAGCCTTATTGACCCTTGAAACTCCTTATCACAATAATTCACTTAAGATCTGGTCTGATACACCAGGCTTGAAACATTCCAAAACCTTAATTCGTACTTTTGATCGTAAATTCGCTTCAGAATTCCTGGGATTAAGTAAAAATAAATTGTGCATTCTCGCAAGAGCCCTGACTGGACACTATTGTTTTAAAAAGCACATCATGTCAGTTCTAGGTCTAAGCAACTCAATAATGTGCCGGTTTTGTTATCTAACTGAAAAAACGCCTCTGTACAACGCAACAGTTTGTGGATCCTTAATGCGCAAACATAACACTCGTCAAGGGAAACTATGTACTCCGCCCAGAAAAAGTGAAATTGCTCACAACTAAGCAACTCCTTGTATTCATTGAAGACGTAGGGCCTGCAGTGAACTACAGCCATAGCAGCGATCATAATAGATCATTTAGTTCGCAGTGATACTGGTCTCTCACTCTAGACCCGCATAGCTGCACGCACAAAAAAATATCTTATCGCAGTTCAACAAATACCAATAAATTTTATAATTAAAATTGTTTCACATTGTTCATATTGGTATTAAAGTATAATTAAATTGATTTTATCTGCTTAGAAGAGGACTCTTTAAAATAATTAAAAACAGTTAAAGATTTCAGCCACTCAAGCGAGACATAATAATTAACAGAATAAAATATTAGTTTGTTATCAGGGTAAGGAGCGATGTAAAATTTCTTTTTAAAATTCCAACCACATTTCGACATCATTTTTGGCCAAAAGAAATGTGGTTACTATTTGTAGCTCTAATTTACCACACATCCACCACACTAATTAGATGGAATACAAATGGCGTACTTCCATTAAAAACTCTGAACCAAATGAAAACATGCATTCATTTTCCTTCCTTTCCTTCAATCCAACTTAACTTTCTGTCTCTATTCATGCTCAAATTATCTTTTTTTTATTGGATAGGGTCCCAAACGAGCACTCAGCCCACGTAATGGTAAGTGGTTGCTGTGGCCCATAGACATCTTCATCTATCCTCGATTACGAATCAAAATGCAGATGCGTTGTCACACGTGAGGACTAAGATGGAATGCCTCGTTTCCAGTAAAAAGGGTCTCCGGTTCATACGAAACACAGCAGCATTAAGCTACTATTTGACGCTGGTATTCTGTGAGAGCGTGGTCCTTCTCCGGTCGAACCGACCCATTCGTGCTACAACTATACTACTAATATAACTACAGCATGGCTCTACCACGTATAATATTTCAAAATTACTTACTATTACTATTTCAAAATACAGTAATGATAATGTCCTCCAGACCGATTTTTGGTCACGGGGGTCTGTATCAACGGAGATTGGCTATCTGTGCAGAACAGCATGTCATAGTGTAGTGCATGTGTGTGTGAACAAGCATGGGTGAACTCCTACTCCCTTACTCTCATAGTCCGACGGCAATCCAACACGACCGGAGGGAGATAAAGCACAGAACAAACAACTTCAGAACAACAACTTCACCTGCTTTCTGAGACACGGTTGTGAAACACCGCGGTCTTCCTGACTTCGGGCTGCTGAAGGAAAAACTCAATACCTAACTCATTTTGGCTCGACTCGGAATTCGAACCTAGGACCACAGGATCAGCAGTCGCGCTACGAATAAGGTACGAAGTAGACAAACGAGGCAGTCGATTTCAAATATGTAAAACAAGAGATTTAGCCTGATTTAGCAGCTTAGTAGTTGTATTTACACATTTAATATGTTGACGTTCTTTCTAAGCTCGTCTCTTAATTTATGGTATTGTATTATTATATTAATTAAGATTTAACTTTTATAACCCTTTAAATAGTTATTAAAATCAAATTATGTTATTTATATTGTAATTTTATAACTGTTTCCTTTTGTAGTCCTCAAATATTTTAACTGTTATCTTCCTTAGGAAGACACTTCTAATTTTTTTTTATAGGAAATGGTGACAAACAAGCACACAGTCCACCTGATGGTAAGTGGTTGTTGTGACCCATAAACATCTACATCTATCCTCGATCATGAATAAAAATGCAGATGCGTTGTCACCCGTGAGGACTAAGATGGAATGCCTCGTTTCCAGTAAAAAGGTTCTCCGGTTCTCTATACTCGCCATACTAAATACAGCAGCATTTAGCTACTATTTCACGCTTGTATTCTGTGAGAGCGTGGTCCTTCCCCGGTCGAGCCGACCCATTCGTGCTACAACTATACTACTAATATAACTGCAGCATGGCTCTACCACGTTTAACTAAAAAAATTGTTTCAATCTAGTAATATGTTACAATAATGTACATTAATAATAATTAATGTAGGTAATATGAAAAAATCTTAGTTCTGAGTAACAAAAAAGATATTTTTTTATTACCTACTCAGAACTTAAATAGACCTAAAATTTATATCAACAAAATAATTTTTTTATCTTAACCTTAAAACGTTATTCAAAAAAATTCTATAGGGACTCATTTTCAATCCTAAGAATAATATTTTAATTATACTCCCTCCTTGTCCTAGACATTCTTAACAATTGTAGTACGCCGCATTCCATGCCAGCATCACAATTTATCCAAGCTCGCTAAAAATTTTTTAAAGCAGTATATCTGGCACCACTGTATCAACCCGTCCGTCAATGCAATTTCATTACGTTTTTTTGTGCCAGCCATCACGGTGTGTTTATATAATTTTTGTTGTAAACTTATAATTGTTGAGAGAATATCTAGCATAAGTTATTTAAAATGCTATGCATTAGAGCTGTCATTTATGAGGATAGACATGGTTAACTATTCAGACCTTAGCGCTATGACTTAGAAGGTAGACAGGTCTTAATTCACATATAAGATGCTATCATTAGTGGAAAGATATTAAAATGGGCTAGGACTCAGAAGACATCACTGCAGGCTTTAAACCGTTACAGCTATCACATAGACGATAGACATGATTGACTATTCAAACCTTAGAGTTAACACTTTGAGGTTAGACAGGTTTGAATTGAAAGCAATATCACTTGAAGGAAGACATTAAGATGGACTACGGCTCGGAAGAAATCACTGCAGGCTTTAAACTGTTAGAGCTATCACATAGAGGATAGACACATTTGACTACTCAAATCTTAGAGCTAACACTTTGAGGTTAGACAGATTTGAATTGAAAGCAATATCACTTGAAGGAAGACATTAAGATGGACTACGGCTCGGAAGAAATCACTGCAGGCTTTAAACTGTTAGAGCTATCACATAGAGCAGTGATGGGCAAAGTACGGCCCCAGGGCCCAGGGCCAAGTCCGGCCCGCGGAAGTATTTAATCCGGCCCGCCGAGGTTCCGTCGACATGGATAATATATGGCCGAAGTAAAAAATAAGCATTTAGGCTGTTTAGAAAAATCTGAAAGATTGAACCAAACCTATTATTCAAATTATATCCCTTGTGATATATTTGGCACCACACGTTGCGAATGAAACCAGATTTGACAGATATGCAAAACAAAATTAGTATTGTAAGCATCAGATTGAATTACAATAAATTTGTTAAATTATTAAAAGAATAATAAAAAGACAACAGATAGCATGTAAAATGTTTCATGACTTAAATTATTGTCAATTTTAAAAAATTAACAAAATATAATTAAAAAACTCAGTGAAGAAGGTAAACAATAAATTATTATTATTGAGATAGGATAAAATATTATTGAGATAGATAAAACGAATATAATATAATAATTATTATATAACAATTAATATAATAAGACGAGAAAATAATATAGAGAAATTTCTGCTGATAGGCAATTAATTAAAGCAATCTTTAAACATAGGCACATTATTGCATTCGAGCTGTATTATGTAATTTAATATAACCTAAGTTACAAGAAAGAAAGAAGTGTTTAGCATCATTAGGTTTTAAATAGAATGATGAGTTGCAAATGAATTAATGGCCTACAGCGGTACATAAAATATCAATCTAGGAAAATATAAAACTTACATACTTCACTAATTAAAACAGTGGTAAATTAAACAATTAAAAAGAAATTTAAAAATAATTATAGGAAATAATTTTCTATTATTCGATATTAAAAAGTTATGACAAGTTAAAAATAAGTAATATGTGAAGTAATAATTAAAAAATAAAATAAAGATGGATTTATTCAGTAAAATTAAGTAAGGTATCATTCATACCTATCATGTTATTATTATCACCTTCATAACTGAAACTAGGTATGGTAAAAGCACAATAGAGTTATGCTGACTGATGCATACACTGATTGCCAAAATATGTTAGCAAAAAAAAATTGTTGTAGTAAGAGGGAATTATGTAAAAAATACTTAAGAACTATAAAAATTTTATGATATAAATAGTGACTAAATATATTGTGCATAACCCATTTTGGTTGCTATTAGTAAAATGAGGTTAATAATGTTGTGAAAAAACCTTATTACATATAATAATGTATATATAATGTTATGTAATATATATTCGGTGGCAAATTTCTGACCTTAATTGGTAGTTAATAATATTACAAAAAAAAAAACAAACGCATAAAACCGTTTGAAATATAAATTGACACTTCTCAACTGGATGGAGAGAAACCATTGGAATGAGACAAAATTTGGGTTTTAGTCCTTCATTGAGAGTAAACTCGTAGATATTATTCTATATTAAAGTAGTATATGCTTATATTTTTGTGAATGGTAGAATACAATACAAAACTTTGAGCAAAACAATATTGAAAAGGAACACAGGTTCGGGCGTCCTCTTGATCCTGAAAAGGACCAATTGAAAAGGACCTAGCGGATCGGGTACTAAGAAACAGGAATCGAGGCTTCTCTCGATCCGGCCTCCTATCACGCCTACGTTGGGTTCGGGAACAACGTATGTGATCTCCGCAACGGAGTAACACACTAGGGCGATAACCTCTTCCTTTTCAGCAAGTAGGTTCAGACGGGGATTACGGGTCTTCCGAAGTCGTCCCGGTCCCGACGCCTTAATTCTTCGATGTGGACTGTATAACTTAAAGGATCTTGGGAATGAAACAGCAATTATCTTCAAACCGTTCCGTGAGAGAGTAATCACTTTTCCCTATACTGCTGGTTTTTCACTTTTCTTGAACTTTTTCTCGGATTTTCTTATTTATTTCCGAACTATTTCCGAACTTCCCCGAAGGATTCCCGAACGATTTCCTTGAATATTTCCCGAACGATTCCCGAACGTTTCCCGAACGATTCCCGAACGAATTGCAATAAAACCCGTTCACTAAGCTACCCCAGAGCTATACGCGAAAGTGAGCCGCGCCATTCGCGCGCTTGCGCAACTCAATTACATGAATTTGTTCTATTACTCTCTCACGTTTTACTCAATATCTTTATTTATTCAAATCATATACAAATACAATTTATCAATATAGGTAGTACAAAACAATATCTACACCATGATATACATCATATCTTCATATCATAAAAAACCTTTTATTTATTAAACGAAAACTGCCTATTTTACTCACAAGTTCGAAATCGAAATTTCTTAAATATTTAACACAGAAAGTTAAAACAATGTTTCTCACTTGAATTTATACATAAGCTAACCAATACAATAGTTTAATTTACATTTTTTCTATTTATTTCACTATTTAAAACACTTTTAAATTTCTTATACAAAACTATCATTATTTCACTTATACACAGGAATTTTCACATGAAAATAACACAGAATTTACCTTTTTAGCACGTACAATTAACCTGAAATATTTTACAAGTAATTTTTACATAAATCACTGAATTACAAACATTTTAAATTTTTACATATTCGGCCTCCTAAGGGCGTGGCCAGCGTGCTTCTGTGTACTCACGCTATGTGAACAACTAACTTTGCACGGCTCTCGGCTATCAGAAAAAATTAAATTATGAAATACACCAATTTTGACCATATTAGGCAAATTAAATGCTTTTATACAATTTTCGAACTGTATGAAACTATCTTTAATCAGATAACAATATAAATGAATGTTCTCATTAATCAATCATAACAAATAGGCATTTGTTTTCGTACAAAACGTATCAAACTTATACAAAACAACATTTATGCAATTAATATCCATTAATTCTGCCTATGCACAGAGTGATTATCTCGACCGGGGAACAAATCCGGTAACATAATTTATATCTTAAATTCCTTACGAATTTATTAAGCGATATTACTTAGGAAAACAAACAAACTAGTCCGGCCTGGGAGTCGAACCCAAGACCTTCATATCATTAATTCGACATTTCTTAAAGATTTAACTAAGCATTCTCTTATCAGAGCGTCGTTGCTCGTGACTGCCCCTTTTTTCATAGCAACGTCATCGGTTGATTTAATAAACTGAAACATTTTATAGGCGCGTCGCCAACAATCTCCCCCCCGTGCGTTAGCACCATCATTTGGGAGGCGTCGCGGGTACCAGGACTATTATTCTGGATGTAGGTCTCCTCAAGATACCTGTGCTAGTAATGACGTCAACCACTCTGGTGTGACCGTCTGGTCCCGGTAACGTTCTACTAATTTTACCTTTTGGCCACGTATTTCGTGGCAACGAATGATCTATTATCAAAACAATATCGCCTTCTTTAGGTTCCATGAACTTGCCGTTATCACCTGTTCGAGGTATTAACGTAGGCATGTATTCTTTCAGCCATCTTGTCCAAAAATGGTCGGCTAACCTCTGTGCAGCTTTCCAATTGAGTTGACCCGTCAGATGTCGCTCTAAAAATAATCCAGGTGGTCGATCACCACATGAGCGTCCCAGAAGAAAATGATTGGGTGTCAAACCCTCTTCAGGACTATCCATACTGAATGTTACCAGAGGTCTGGAATTTACCGTATGCTCTGCTTCTAAAAGTAACGTATGTAGAACCTCCTCTCGTGGGCTCTTCTCCTTAAGCGTAGCGGTCAACGCAATTTTAATCGATCTTACTAACCTCTCCCAGGCGCCACCCATGTGCGGTGCTCCCGGAGGTATAAATTTCCATTTAATATATTTCTTAAATGACTCGTTTTTCATGCCCTCATAGCATTCTTCGCATGCTTTCAATAATTCTTTATTTGCAGCTTTGAAATTTGTCCCATTATCGCTGTATATAACGGCTGGTTTTCCTCTTCTGGCGATAAATCGCCTTAACGCCATTATCATTGACGCTGGTGTCAATGAGGCTGCTAATTCCAGATGTACTGCTCTGGTGGTCAGACACGTGAATAAAACGCCCCAACGTTTTTCGTGTCGCCTTCCTATAGTCACACTCATAGGACCAAAATAATCTACAGCTGAGCATGTAAAAGGTGGCTCATGATGAGCTATTCTTTCCAGAGGAATATTTCCTTGTGGCACGTTTTGCGGCTTTGACCTGTATGTCCTGCACCACTGACAATGGTGTGACACACTTCGTACTACATTACGCAAGTTCAAGACGTAAAATTTCTGGTTCACCTCATTCATCACCGTCTGGTGATTGGCGTGTCCAAAATGATGATGAACTTCTCTAATCATCATTTTAACGATTTCGTGTTTACCGTCTAATATGACAGGTTTTCTACTTTCCTCAGTCAAATTAGACTTGAAAGGTAAACGTCCATTTAAACGGAGTAAGTTATCCTCTCCTATTTCCATAGATAATTTACTTAAGCGTGAACTTCTTTCAACGCTTTTGCCTGCTTTCAAACATTTTATTTCCGAATGAAAACACTCGTCTTGAATGAATTTCCAAATTAATATTTCCGCCTTTTTCAAGAGCGCTGTGTCCAACGCGCTATCGGGTCCTTTAACCGACTTTGCTAAAACTTTGTTGGAACACATAACCGACTTTTCGGTTGCGTCGTCGGGTCCTTTAACCGACTTTCTTAAACTCTTGAATTTTTCTACCGCTTGTAAGGTGCGTGTAGTTGCTCCAAGGAATTTCTTAAAGCTGCTAAATCGTCCGTAGTCGGGTAGACTTAACGGTTCTTGCTTTCTTAACGTATTTACGCCCTTTGGCGATTTTTCTTCACCTGTTTCTAAGCTATTTATGGTGTCCACTTGTTTGGGCCATAAATCAGGACTTTTCCTGAGGAATTCAGGTCCTTGAAACCAGCGATGACTTACATCGAAGGTGGAAGGAAAATTTCTAGTGGCGTCGTCTGCCACGTTTTGTGACGTTGGAACCCATCGCCATTCACATGGCTTACTGTGATCTTCGATCTCAGCCAATCGATGAGCAACGAATGGTTTAAAAGCGCGAGGATCCGACTTAATCCACGCTAACACTGTACGTGAGTCTGTCCAAAACACTCTCTCGGACATCTCGTACTTGCTCTCTTCACTAACCGAAGCAGCCAGTCTGCTGCCCATAAGAGCTGCTTGCAATTCAAGCCTTGGAATCGAAATTGGTTTCAATGGCGCTACTCTTGCCTTTGCGGCGATCAGCGTAATCCGCCTTATTCCTTGCTCGTCCGTGGTGACGTAATACACCGCGGCAGCGTATGCTTTTTCACTAGCATCCGTGAAAGTATGTAACTCTCCTTTGCCGATGCCTTCAGCAACGGGTCTAGGTACTTCTAAGTGACCTAATTTCTTCACTTCCGATATCCATTTACAAAATAACACGTGTAACTCGTGTGAAACTTCTTCATCCCAAGAGATGCCTGTCCTCCATACTTGCTGGATCAGCGACTTCCCTTGAATCGTTATGGGTGATGCGAGTCCCAAAGGATCGAAGACTGACATCACAGCGCTAGTTATCTCCCTCTTCGTAGGCGGTCGTAAACCCTCCATCACCTCTTCCGGTGTGCTACGAAGACTTGTGGAAAAACTTATTATATCCCGTTTGATATTCCAAATCAAACCTAACGTGCGCTCTGTGTGCTCTTTATCTCCAAGCGAAGCACTGTCGCTCTTATATTTATTTTCCATATTACTTAAAACTTCGGGTCGGTTGCTAGCCCATCCCCTCAGTTGGAAAGAAGCATGCTTATGTAATTCATACATATCGTTTACTATCCTTTCGGCCGTCGTCACGTCGGGAAATGCCTGTAGGTAATCATCCATATAAAAATTGCTTTCCGTAGCGGAAGCTGCTTCTGGATAGATATGTGCGTTGTCCTGCGCATTTCTATTCTTTACATATATAGCGATGCATGGTGATGATGCCGCTCCAAATATGAGTGACGTCATTCTATACTCTTCCGGTGGCGCGTCACGATTGTGCCGCCATAAGAATCGAAGGCTATCCCTGTCTTCTTCCCGGATTTTCACTTGCAGGAACATTTCCTTAATGTCTGCCATTACTGCCACGCTTCCTTCTCTGAATCGTAGCAGAACTCCGAACAACGACTTCAATAAGTCCGGTCCGGTCAACAACGCATCGTTAAGACAACGTCCGCCCGTCCTTGCGGCGGCGTCGAAAACTATCCTTATTTTCTTCTTTTGTGGGTGAGTCACTGCGAAGTGAGGGAAGGTACCACGTACGTGGGGAAATGGAAATATGGTTCGCTTTCTCTGCGTAACCGTTAACGATGAGATTTTCAATTTGCTTCTCGTATTCCTTTTTCAACTCGCTATTTTTGTCGAGCTTTTTCTCAATATTAAACAGGCGACTTTCAACCTGTGCCCTATTCGATGGCAAGCACTCATTGTCTGTGCGCCATAACAAAGCAGTCTCGTACCTATTATTAGGTATACGACGTACCGTTTTGTTCAAAATATTTAAAGCTCGTTCTTCTGGGTCGTTCACGGGCTTTCTAGCCGATACTCCCAGAGATTCCAAACTAAAATAATCCTTGATTAATTTATCCATATCTTCCTCCTTCTTGGTGGAAATGTGGTTAACAATCTTGATTGGTTTAATGCCACCCGATATGTGACCATGCAAAACCCACCCCAGTTTGGTGAGCGATGCTACAGGTAGGTTCTTACCTCCCGAAACCAATTCACGAGTAACTATGAGATGCCAATTGTCTTGACCAATCAATATGGTAGGCTTGGACCTCTCATACATCAACTCATCCTTGATCGGTGTCAAATGAGAACACCGTTGCAATAATTCTCGGCTTACCGACTGAGGAGCGAGGTTAAGTGACTTAATTGTTTGTACACTTATCTCTTCTAAGTCGCTCGAATAAATGCCTTTTATTTTAACGTTTAAGCGATACGAACTATCGTCGTTAATTCGCTTACCTCCCACGGCTTCGATACGTAATCCCTCTTTACGTCCGCGAGGCGCTAACTTCTGAGCCATCCACTCCTCTATGAGTGTCATGGTCGATCCCTCATCCAGAAGAGCTGTTGTCCTGACCTTTCCTCTAGGCCCATGCAACTCGACCGGTATGATCTTTAAATATGCACATGCCAGTGCATTTACTGTACTAACAGTTGTAATTTGAGCATCTTTACCCCCCTCGTCCCCTTGTGGCGAGGTATTTTCATTGGGGTATCGGTGTAGCATTCGATGATGTGACATTCTACATCCTTCTACACCACATTTTTTTCGCTTTGCACTCTAACCTCCTATGGTTAGGTGACAAACATTGGAAACATACTTTGGCCTTTTTGACGGCTTCCCATTTCTCGCGAATATTCATGTCCTTAAACTTGTAACAACTCACTATAGAGTGCTCCTTGTTGCATATAACACACTTATGTGTTACCCGACTTACAGGCTTGTCCTGGGTTATCATAACCACTTGTCGGTTGTGCCTTTTATTATTTCGGCGTTCTAAACGCTCGCTCATATTACTTCGGCGCATATAGCGCTCGCTCTCGGCACAGCTGCGTACACCTCCCTTTGCAGTGTGTACAGTTTGCTTCCTGAATTCAGGACGCTTCCTTTTTTCAGGCGCATTTTCATTGCTTAAGGACGTTCCAAATTGTTCACTCAATAAATTTAAAAACTTGGCCATCTTCTGTAACTCTGGCTCCAAAGGATATTGAGCTCGATATTCAAACCATTTAAATTTAATCATAGTTCCAAGTTTCTCCACTATGCGGCTCACTAACTCCGGTGAGTATAAATACTGTGGTTGATTCAACGCTTGTATTGTGGCAACCACGTTCGTAATACGACTTGCAAAAGATCCTATATTTCGGCAATCTTCTGCCAATCTTGGCATACGCTTTACATTCTCGATTTCGGCTAGAATGAGCATCTCAACCCTACCGAATCTTCTTTCGAGAGCGTTCATTATTTCTTCAGGTTCACATAAAGTAAATAACAGCGACTTAACCGCCTCTTTAGCGGTGCCCTTTAATGCCTTCCTAAGGCGTGCGACATTTTGCACCCCTGAAAATTGGCCTTTTGTGTCTTCAAACACCGTTTTGAAAATTATCCATTCACCCGGGTCTCCATCGAACACCGGTAATTCCTGGAGGAAATGAAGCTGGGAAGATTTATCTTTACCAGCTATTTTTATTGCACTCACAATCGCTTCGGTCAATTCTGACACCTCACTCGCGTGTGTTTTCTGTGCATTTCCTAGGTTGCGCTCGACCTCCGCCCCTTTGCGGCGTGATCCTTTACACGCTTCCTTATCAGTAATATCGGGTTGTGCTACACTAACCGGCGCGCTCATTATGGTTTGCTGAACCCAACTCCTTACGAAAGGTTCCACCTGAGTATTCCGCTCTTCATCATCCTCACTCGAGTCGATTTCCTCTTCTCGGTTGAGTCGTGCCAACTCCCATTGAGACTTGGCTAAGGCAGCAGCTGCCTGTGCTCGTTCGAGCTCTGAGCGTTCGAATTTAATCCGCGCCTCTAATTCGGCTTTCAGCCTCGCCGATCGCGATGACCTACTACCTCTCTGTGACCCTTTATCACTAGTGTGCCCGATTACTGTCCTTGACGATGCCGCTTCTTCGGTCCTTTGACCTACTTTTTTCGACCACCGTTTCACTCCTGGATATAACGGATTGTTGTGCGGTGCTGGCCTGTGTACCACTGGTGTCCGTCCTGTTGCTCGTCGTTGCCATGGACGTCCCTGAGTCCCACGTGCATGTGGACGTGTCTGTGGTGGCTCCACTTGAAGGAGTTGCTCCATTTGACGCAGTAGCTGTGGTCGCTCCAGATGATTCTGCTTCTTTAGCTTTTCTTGAGAGCCCTGTCCTTGTCCTGCTCCCTTCGCTTCTCCCTGTCTGGTCTTGTGCCTTCTTCATCTTGCGGGAAGGTGATTGTTGGCCTACGGTCCCTAACTGTCCCTACAGTCCCTACGGTCCCTACAACCCCTTACCTACAACCCTTCTACACCCCAACCTAACACCACTACCCCTCCCCCCCTTTATCTCCCAACCCTACAACCCTACTACCACCCTAACAGCCCTATCAGCCCTATCAATCCTGAACGGGGCCTACCGAGGTGAGCCGTCCAGGGATGGAGTCGTGCAGGAATGGAATGGAGGAAAGGTTTAGGAACTGTCCCGCCAAGGAATATGACGAAACAGTCGAGCGGTAGTGCAAGCGCAGTCTCGCTCGAGAGAACTGCTCCACCCGAAGGTGTTATGCCAGAGCCCAACCGTTTGGCACCGTTAGGTGGTCGGGATGTATGCTGTGCTCGCCGCCCAGTTGCCGGTGACGCCTCGTCCAAGCGCCCTCCTCCGGCCGCGATGCAGTCAGGTGCCCACGCGCACCCTCGCCCGGCAGCAGCAGCGGTGGATGCTTTTTGCACCCTGATGACCCGACGGGAAATGCCGGACACGGTCGTCCGACAGGAAATGCCAGACACGATCGTCTGACAGGAAATGCCGAGCACGCTTGCCCGACAGGAAAAATGCCAAGCCCTGCTTGGCCACGATGAGTGCCTTCACAAGACACCTGCGCCCGGCTGCGATATGTGCCCCATGCGAGCACACGCCCCAAGCTGCAATCCCGGTTTTCTTTCTTCCGGTAGTTCCAGGTCCAGCCCTTCAGTGCTGCCGTCCTGGTCTTCAGGCCTTTGGTCCTATTGCTTCAGCTCAAACCTCTGGCTTCCTTCGGTTGCTGATCTTCACTCGGCTTCCGAAGGTCTTCTTCTTCCACAACCAGCAGTCCACAGCTGGTTCCTTGATCCAGCTGGCGGGGTTCGGGTGGTCTTCAATCCGGCTCCGAAGGTCCAATTGAAAAGGAACTCAGGTTCGGGCGTCCTCTTGATCCTGAAAAGGACCAATTGAAAAGGACCTAGCGGATCGGGTACTAAGAAACAGGAATCGAGGCTTCTCTCGATCCGGCCTCCTATCACGCCTACGTTGGGTTCGGGAACAACGTATGTGATCTCCGCAACGGAGTAACACACTAGGGCGATAACCTCTTCCTTTTCAGCAAGTAGGTTCAGACGGGGATTACGGGTCTTCCGAAGTCGTCCCGGTCCCGACGCCTTAATTCTTCGATGTGGACTGTATAACTTAAAGGATCTTGGGAATGAAACAGCAATTATCTTCAAACCGTTCCGTGAGAGAGTAATCACTTTTCCCTATACTGCTGGTTTTTCACTTTTCTTGAACTTTTTCTCGGATTTTCTTATTTATTTCCGAACTATTTCCGAACTTCCCCGAAGGATTCCCGAACGATTTCCTTGAATATTTCCCGAACGATTCCCGAACGTTTCCCGAACGATTCCCGAACGAATTGCAATAAAACCCGTTCACTAAGCTACCCCAGAGCTATACGCGAAAGTGAGCCGCGCCATTCGCGCGCTTGCGCAACTCAATTACATGAATTTGTTCTATTACTCTCTCACGTTTTACTCAATATCTTTATTTATTCAAATCATATACAAATACAATTTATCAATATAGGTAGTACAAAACAATATCTACACCATGATATACATCATATCCTCATATCATAAAAAACCTTTTATTTATTAAACGAAAACTGCCTATTTTACTCACAAGTTCGAAATCGAAATTTCTTAAATATTTAACACAGAAAGTTAAAACAATGTTTCTCACTTGAATTTATACATAAGCTAACCAATACAATAGTTTAATTTACATTTTTTCTATTTATTTCACTATTTAAAACACTTTTAAATTTCTTATACAAAACTATCATTATTTCACTTATACACAGGAATTTTCACATGAAAATAACACAGAATTTACCTTTTTAGCACGTACAGTTAACCTGAAATATTTTACAAGTAATTTTTACATAAATCACTGAATTACAAACATTTTAAATTTTTACATATTCGGCCTCCTAAGGGCGTGGCCAGCGTGCTTCTGTGTACTCACGCTATGTGAACAACTAACTTTGCACGGCTCTCGGCTATCAGAAAAAATTAAATTATGAAATACACCAATTTTGACCATATTAGGCAAATTAAATGCTTTTATACAATTTTCGAACTGTATGAAACTATCTTTAATCAGATAACAATATAAATGAATGTTCTCATTAATCAATCATAACAAATAGGCATTTGTTTTCGTACAAAACGTATCAAACTTATACAAAACAACATTTATGCAATTAATATCCATTAATTCTGCCTATGCACAGAGTGATTATCTCGACCGGGGAACAAATCCGGTAACATAATTTATATCTTAAATTCCTTACGAATTTATTAAGCGATATTACTTAGGAAAACAAACAAACTAGTCCGGCCTGGGAGTCGAACCCAAGACCTTCATATCATTAATTCGACATTTCTTAAAGATTTAACTAAGCATTCTCTTATCAGAGCGTCGTTGCTCGTGACTGCCCCTTTTTTCATAGCAACGTCATCGGTTGATTTAATAAACTGAAACATTTTTATAGGCGCGTCGCCAACAAATATCTATATTGTTTTTACAATATCTATAGGATTTTTATCAACATAAGTATTATTTAGTTGTAGTAAGTTAATAAAGTAATAACTATAGTTATAATGAATAGTAAACTTACTACAACTAAATAATACTTATGTTGTACAATTTTACCCAGAGTTGATAAAAATCCTGCTTCATAAGTATATTAACAAGATATCTCAAATTCAAATTCAAATTGTTTATTGCATGTCACATTACAAATTTAAGATGGTACAATTTTGATCGGTATACATGTGACGCCCCGCAAGGGCATAGCAACACTAGATGGCTAACTATTTTCGTATTACCTAATTTTTAAACATAAATTACAAATTATCATATCATCAACATTCAATATTATTTTATATAAACTAATTTAATTTCAAACACAATGTATAGTCTAAGTATTCTTACTTTATCGTTATTTATCGTCAAAAAATTCATTTAAATTATAGTAACATTTATTAATAAGAAATATTTTTAATTGTTTATTAAATTGCAAAGGATTTTCCAGGATTTTTATGGAATTCGGTAAATGGTTATAAATCTGTATTGACATAACGTGAGGGCTATTTGAAACTAATTTTAATTTGGAGAAGGGTATCTTAAGCTTATATAAATTTCTATTATTTCTTTTATTCTTTTTAATAGGTGAGTGGAGTTTTGGGTGTTTCCTAACAAATTTACAAGATTCGAGGATGTAGATAGATGTAAGTGTTAAAATTTTATTTTTAATGAAGTGGGGTTTACATGACTCCATTTTGTCCAAATTTGTCAATATTCGTAGACACTTCTTTTGTAATATAAATAATTTGTTTACATCACAAGAGTTTCCCAACAAGACGATGCCATAGGAGAGTACGGAGTGAGCATGTGCATAGTAAGCCGCAAGGGCAGTCTTAAAATCTGTCACACGTTTAAGGTGTTGCAGTGCATAAATAAATGATGATATTTTTTTTTGCAACTTTTTGTACGTGCTGTTTCCAACTCAAATGTGTGTCCAGGTCTATTCCTAACAAAGTGCCAGAGTTAACAGTTTCTAGTTTTGTATTTTTATAGTTAAACGATATTTGTAAACCAGTTTTTTGGTAGGGTTTAAATTGAATAATTTTAGTTTTATTAAGGTTAAGTTGTAAATTATGTAATTGTAGCCAGCCAGTAATTTTATCTAATGTGTAGTTCAATTTTGTAGTTAAATCTGTGGAATTAGTGCAAGAGATTAAGATGGAGATGTCATCTGCAAAGAGCACGCATAGATCGTTCAGTATGTTTGGGAGATCATTTATGTAAATAAGAAACAAAATACAACCCAAAACGCTACCTTGAGGGATAGAGCCAGTAATGGCTCTACTATCTAGATGTTAGTGCTGTTAGTCCATGCGACTCTTACAGCTTCATCTTGTCTCCCAAGTAAACAAAAAAACAGTCAGAGGAAGTCATTCAAGTCTATTCAACAAGATCATAAAGCAGTGTCAAAAGCTAAAACTTGATCAAATTAGTAACGAGAAATAATAAAATTATTATATACTTAACAATGGGGTTCTGTAAGCATGACCCAGAAACCATGGCAGTTATATTAGATTGGGGGACGATTCTTCTTTTATGTATTTCCTCTTAATGACGATGAGTCAAAAAACCATAGGTTTTTGTTTTTTTTTTTTCACATGAGCAGTAAATGTGAAAAAATGCATTATTTATTTTGAATAAAATAACAAATTATTATTAACACTGCCTATATAAAGATAATCATACTACTGTGATGTTACAGTCATCTCATAGACATCTCATACACATCATTGGTTACTATTAGTGAAGTATTTTGTAAATATGGCACTCCAAGATTCACTCCAAATTTCATACTAAGAGTTATAGTGAACTCTCCTATGTCAAATACTATAAATTATAAAATAATAAATTCTTTATCGTACCAAATTGTAGCAAGTGTACCTAATGAAATTCCTTCCTGGGCTTTTTGTGCCTTTTAATTAGGTTTGAGTTATAAAAATAGACTTAATAATAAGTTACTTTTAGATTATTAACTACAGAATATTGCAATAAATATTGAGAATACAGAAATTTACAAAAACTAGTAACAAGCTGAGCAGTGATGAGTTATAGGTTATAATATACATACATTGTCCTTCAACAAATATTACATTTATTCAAACGGGAGCTCAGATGTATAGTTAAGATATAGATAGAATTTCACTTCAACAGGGTTTGCATGGGAAAAAATAAATGAGAAGGGGTTGAGCCTTTCTTGTGAATATTTTAATAGAAAACAGAACACAAGATAGTGATAAATTTAACCCACTTAGAATAGTATTTCTTAAGTAGGTTAGTAAGCTATAAGATGTTAAATTAAAATTTATTATAAATTAAACTTGAATAGATATTCCGGATTGTTTTCTTTTTCAGTCATAATTCTTCCACAGGGCCACTTCTGCTGCAATCAAGCTTGTCTTATGTGTATAAGGAAATGTTATGAAATAACGATAATTTATTTATGTTATTAATTTAAATTTAGTATACAGGCAATATGTTCAACATTTTTTATAAAATAAGGGAAATTGCAAATTTCCATTCATTGGTATTATAAATTCGCAACCCTGTCTTCAAACATCTACAATTGTTAAGAATATCTAGGACAAGGAGGGAGTATAATTAAATGGTTAAACGAACTTACCTTAAGTGAAGTTCAACCATAATTATACGAAGCTCCTTGTCCTAGACGGTACTTCCCGGCCCAACCCTCCCTGGGTTAGGGTTGCTCATCTAATTCCTTGCTTTAAACATAATGAAATTGCATTGACGGACGGCTTGATACATTGTTGCCAGATATACTGCTTTAAAAATTTTTTTAGCGAGCTAGGATAAATTGGATAAATTGTGATGCAGCGTACTACAATTGTTAAGAATGTCTAGGACAAGGAGCTTCGTATAATTATGGTTGAACTTCACTTAAGGTAAGTTCGTTTAACCATTTAATTATATTATACCTGAATGAATATAAAAGTGAAACAATTGAACTTTTACACAACTTTAATTATTAATGTAAGTTGTATTTTTAATCTTGAAAATATTTTATGTGATGTGATGATTGGAAAATGTAGCCCTAGCAATAATAGTTTTAGTAACATCACAGGTTTTGGTCAAATTAAAAAAATGTACATAGATAAATATGTATTATGTTTTTGAGGGCATAACACACAAATTCTCCAAAGTTAGCGTTTTTGAACGTCAACAATTTTTGTTCTACCGATGTTGTAATGTGGTGTTAAATTTGCTGTAGGTTAGTGATGTAATATTTAGAATCTATCACTTTATCTATCCACAGAAAGTCAAACAAAACGACTAAGAAAATTTACTGCGGTATCTCTATGTCAGAGGTTTGTATCACCAACAAAGAGGTTCTTAAATCCTTGCGTAATGTAGACGTGAAAAAACTGCGTTTTACGTGGTGGTGCCACGCTGCAGCTATATTAAATGTTGTAACACAAATTGGTCGCTTCAACCGGCATACTGTAAGAGAGTCGGTAGGACCACGCGCTCTCACAGTATACCAGCGTAAAATAGCAGCTTAATGCCGCCGTGTTTCGTATAGTGAGTGTAGAGAACCGGAGACTCTTTTTACTGGAAACGAGGCATTCCATCTCAGTCCTCAGGGGTGATAACGCTGCTGCATATTGATTCTCTAGTTGCTAGTCCAATCTTATGGCGACATACGCAGTGCTTCGGGTCCGTTCTCTCCGCAGCTCTCTTCCTGCTGCATTTTAATCACTTGCTTATACCCGATTTCAAATGGTATGCAGAGGACAGGATAGTTATGGAGAGGTATCAGTCGAATGTTCGGATCAGTCGGGATCAAATTCAGTCTGAAAGACAAGCTATGGTTGAACGTAGACTTCATCGCTAAAAAGAGCTCACTAACTTTGGGTTCTTCTTTCTCAAATGTATATTTGGAGTACCGACACTGACCGCCTTTAGTTATGAGGGATTGAGACTTCTTCAAACCTCAAATAGCAGCACCAAAGGAACCAAAGCAGCCGCAAGAAAATTAGATGACCTAGGAAGGATGCGGCGATACCAAAGATGTTTTATAGGTTAATTATATCTAGTTTTTATTACTTATTTTCACTATTTTAGTGCGATTTTCGTACAGACCTACATAAAACACACATAACCACCCATATCCCTTGTGTGTGTATATCCCCATTCACATACGTACACAAATGCACACGCCTCGAACACATATTTTACACTCAGGTATGTCAATATGAATGAAATATAAAATCTCCCAAATTTTTGGGCAATCGATTCGCACTATTATTACCGAAGTCACGCACACTAATGCAGGCATGGTACGTAAGATATGCGCGTCACGTGGTACTCACGCACACATGAATCAAAGACTGGCGTCACTGTGAACGGTGCGATGTGTTAGCAACACGGTATCTGTACCTATAAAACATCTTTGGGCGATACACTTAACGCCGGGGCAGCTTCTTACCCTATATGAAGAGCAAGAGCCGTCGTATTGATGTCACATATGTTAGACTCAGGGGAAAACGTGTTAAGATTATGAGAAGAAGATAAGACGTGCTATTGGTAACCTTGATTTGGTTGAAACCAATCTTGTTAGCATCGAACATAGTATAGAGTTAGCACAGAGTATCTACATAGTAGTCTGTCTGCATTCTATAGAATGCTTTTCGAAGACTGTGCGCGGGGATTTCATGCTTAAATTCCTCCCTTCTCTTTCCATCATTAGACGACTATTTCTTTCTTGGCTTTACCCTTTTTTTTCAATACTCCACGCATTCGAAGCAAACGGTTTGTTTTGTCTTTGTTCATGCTTACATCAAAGGAGTGGTTTAATCTGCAAGCAAGTGTGTACACAATCTGAGCGTTTTCAGGGCAAGAGGGAATAGGCTTTTGTTACGCTAAGACAGTGCGATTTACCATCTAGGGCTTCATTACTCCCACCAGGTGGAACTGTGGACAAACACTGGCTTATAATATGTAAAAAAAAATTGAGACAATCTTGGAGCATACAAGGCAGACAAGGCTTCATGGTTTTATTCGATATTTCACTAAACGCGGTGTTTAAATATACAGTGGGTTAAAAATACAAATTAGGAACAATTATAGTCACCAAATCTAAGAAATACCTTTTGACGTTTCACATTAATCCACATTAATCATTCAGCAATATCTTTGCACAAACGTACTCACATGATTTAATATAACCATTTACGTAAATCCAAAAAAATATAAAGTTATCTATATTTCATTACAACGTGTACAGTTTTTTTATTACTAATTTAAATTTAAATCTTTCAAACAAAGCAAAATATTAAAAAAATAACCAGTATCAACTTTTTGTACTTGACGTCGTTTCAATGATATTATGTCGCTATGTACATTAACCTAATGTTTGGATGATTAAAATTAATTGTTATGCGAATAATCGGCAAAAATATTCCAATAATCGGTAAAAATATTCAAATAATCGAATCATTAATTTTTTAATGTATTATTTGTTTAATTTAATTTTTATTTTTAAAATTCCTTAAATTACATGAATCTTACATAAAACAAGTTTATTTTTTTTAAATTTGTCAACGTTTTGTGTAGGCATAAAAACTCATAAACTAGGCCACGATATAAAAACCACTATGTAATTTCAATATCCTGCCATTTCGGGAGCTTACTGTGCGTAATTTTATGATGAGTTTTGTGTTTGTATTGTTGTGTGTTTAACTTTTTGGACTGTTTCTTCAATATTCGTTGAAGCATGTGCCCATTTCACAAAGGGTAATTGAACAAAAGTGGTAGAAAAAACAAAAAAATTATTATGGATGACTTTGAAAGAGACATTAATTTTGACTGCATTATTGAAAATCAAACAAAGACAGCTCAAATAGTTGTACTGATAGTGATTGAATAAATTTGTTTTTAATTTAGTTCTGATAAATCTTGTGTTTTAAATTATCCGTTTTTAATTTATTCTGGTATTATTCAAACCAAATTGTGATTACCAACTCTAAATAATCAATATCGATTTTTTTAAGAATCGAATATTGTACGTTGCCATTTTTTGTTGGCATGTCTGGTGCAATAAGTCTGACAGCTGTCAAAATGTATTTCTTAGATTTGGTTGACTATAGGTACTTACAGCAAATTTTCTCTGCTTGGAAGAGATATACTGTTTACGAAAGTACCTACATTGTCAATGGGTTGATGATAAATGATAATGATGATGTTGATAGCACAGTTTATGTTTAATGTTTAACATCAACAATATTAGATGTTTTTGTAACATTGCAGCTGCTTTTTCACTGAACGGAGATTAGAGAGAAGGCTAATTTATACGAGGAATAATATTTGCATACGAAAAAATAGAGGTTGCTAAGTTTTATATATCTGTATCAAAAATATTTTGTTTTGTAAATTATTTTTTTAAAAAAATTCCAAAGTCTATTATTTTCGATCTCTCGATTAGAAAGACGAAAAACAAACGTCAAAGTTAAATACTTCATTATGGATTTCATACTAAGTCGTATTTCGTAGATAGCTACATCAGAAAATATATAAATAGAAGACATTCTGGTGATTCGTTTGCTTCAAAACGGCTCAGACCGCGTAGGCGGAGTTAGCGGCAACGTGACGCAGTGCGCGGGCGGCGCGGCGTAGGGACAAGCGCGGGCGGCGGATTAAGCTCGGACAAAGGCGATACATAAAACGCGCCGCCGAATCTGCTTATCACATCGCCGCCTGATTGTTTGTTGCCCGCTCATCCATATTGCCTTCTATATATCAAACTCCCACATGAACGAAATGTGTAGCAATAGAGCATGCTCGATGTGTGCGTGTTTGAAAACTATATGTAGGTACTCTAAGTTCAAGATTAAAAGTAATTGCATGTTATGACACTATTTCAGGTACTTTATACAGTATCAGATACTTGTTGAATATTAGATACTTGAATACTTGTATATTGTTAGCAATGTATTGGCGGTGGAAGAGATTGAAAATAATAAAAACTTTGTTTGCCAACCCGCCTGCAAAGAGTTGCACTCTTGGCAGTCGGGTTGGCAAACACATGGTAAGTATATGTGTACCTACATATAAATATTTATTTTATATTTTTATTTTTTACTTAGATAAAAGGTAGGTTTGAGACTTTGTGTAAATAACTTATATATTACTAGAAATGAGGCATTCCGTCTTAGTCCTCAGGGTGACAAACGCATTTTGATTTTTAACGAGGAAAAACGTAGATGTCTATGGGCCACAGCTACCATTTACCATCAGGTGGGCTGCGTGCTCGTTTGACACGCTAATTCTGTAAAAAATGTATAGGGAACACAATAATTCAGTGTTTATAAATACCAAAAAAAAATTGTTCCGGTTCTGTTTGAATGTTATTATAAATAGGTATATGTACCTATAAAGCTTATTTTTATGACGCGTAATAAGCAGGAGGTGTGTGATCGCAAGATATGCAGACTGTAAATGTTACTTTAAATAATAAGGATAATATAAAGAGATATTTATGTTAGCCTATAATGTAAAGTAGAATATGATCTTTTAAGCAATCATCAACCTCACCTGCTCGAAGCTCAGCTTATTAATTAAAGAATTAGATCCGGTTGGCAAATATATCCAAACACGTCGAGTCCAAGTTCCACATATTGTTGAGAAAGGAGTAGCGTTGCTACAGCGGATCTGACAACCACCCTCTTACTACCATGGTGAGTGTAAGTAACTTCACTAAAAATGTATGTCTCAAAATAACTTTATCCAGCTGTGGAATCAAGTCTGATACCTAAGAGTAAGAAAAATATTTTGTTGTTGAAATTCATCGCGAATGGGTAGTCTTAACCACAAACGAGAAATTGCTATTATTTTTGTAGAAGTAAATTTGTCAAATGAGCAAATAGTCCTCCTTACGGTGATACCTTATAAAAAAAGGTGTTCCCATAGACATCTTTATTTATTCTCGATTCAATTATTCGATTGAGATGGAATGATTCGTTACCATTAATAAAAAGGGTCTCCGTTCCTTGTGACTCACGAATATAACGAATACGAAACTTATTCATTTTAGTGATGATGACGTACTTGAAATCAATGACATCCGATAGTAAATATAGGTACCTAATACATCGAACTAAATTACTTACGTAGTAGTTATAACTCAATGACCTAATAAGCAATATGAATACAAACATTACACACATTACACTCATAACACAATTACTTCTTACAGTCATACACTACCTACACATCTTATGAGAGAGGAACGACATTAGTGGTATAAATTATTATTTTGTTTGTACCTTGGCATAAGTAATAAGTGGTAACATAGTATATAAACATAATATGTGATCCAAATAATTTCATTGTACTTAGGTTATGTTAGCGGAATGTACAAATTTTTAGATAGTATTAGAAGAATTATTTAACTTTAGCTTGCATCCTAATATTTACATAAATTAACAGTAGGGATATGGCGCTGACAGCTGATGCACAGATCTTCTAGTTCGGCTGCAGATGCTATGTTTTCAGGTATATGTACCAATGTAGCTTTATAAAAATATTAAGCAAATATCTTGATGTACGTACAACTTCTTGGAAATAAACTTATTATTATTATAAACGTTATTATGGTTTTAAGAGGAGTCGGCTACACCGAACACTGGCAAGACGGCTAGTGCCCAGCCATTTCATCACAACGGCTCCTCGTTCCAAGCGATGTTGTACCCTCTTAATAGTCTGTGGATATTGGTAATTTCGGTTTGGACTGTAGACCTATATTGTATCATATAACTTTTGTTAAAAATATATCTTAATGCGGATTTCAATAATTGTAGTATAGTAGAATGAGAGGAGTACCTATAATTGACGAGAAGATGTGTCGTAATCTTCTGAACGCTGCCCAGCCGAGTTTAATCCGTCGATTGACCTGTCAGTCGAATATGCACTTACAATTGATAAAAAAAGAACAGCTTTATTATCAGTTCATTAAGAATAGCTTTATATTACCGAAACTAAAATTCCACATTTAACAGTTAGTTGTTAATGATCGTAATAGCTCAGGTGGATATCGAGCGGTCGCGAAATCGTAATGTCTTGGTTCGCGTCCTGTCTTCGGTCCGGTTTTTTCTCCTTTAAAATCTATTATTTCGAGCCCTTTTTTAATATTTTTTAAAAATACGAAAATTTTAATTAAACTAATTACACTCATGATTTTTTATTCAAATAACCAGTTCAGTTTTTTCTATTATGTCAATACCATCAAAAAATATTACTTATCAGTATGTAATTTGTATCTAAATGTAATTTCCAAGAAAAACCGAGCAAAGCTCGGTCATCCGGGTACTTGTAATTTTAAGTACAGAAAAATAACAATTTGATTTAATTTTTAGTACAAAAACAATAACAATTTAGTTTTATCTTTATATTAATTTAGTTATATTAATTTAGTTTTGTCTTTTAAAAATCTATATGCGTTTAGTTTAACAAACTTTATTGTAGAATTAAGATTTTTTTTGTTATGCAAAGGTAAAGTAAAGTAAAGTTACAGCCTATATACGTCCCACTGCTGGGCACAGGCCTCCTCTCATATCTGAGAGGGTTTTAGGGTAAGGAATAGTCCGCCGCGCTGCCCCAATGCGTGTTGGCGAACTTCACATGTCTTCGAAATATTTTTTATCTTATTCCTTAGACATGCAGGTTTCCTCACGATGTTTTCCTTCACCGCCGAGCATGATAGAGCGTGGTAGAGCCATGCTGCAGTTATATTAGTAGTATAGTTGTAGCACGAATGGGTCGGCTCGACCGGGGAAGGACCACGCTCTCACAGAATACCAGCGTGAAATAGTAGCTTAATGCTGCTGTATTTCGTATGGTGAGTGTAGAGAACCAGAGACCCATTTTACTGGAAACGAGACATTCCATCTCAGTCCTCACGGGTAACAACGCATCTGCATTTTGATTTTTAATGGAGGATAGATGTAGATGTGTCTCGTTTGTCACCCTATTCTATAAAAAAACGTGGTAAATCAGCACTTAAAATTGCAATTAACAATTTCGTTGGTGCCGGCGGGGACGAACCCAGTTTGCTCGCGTATTGTGAAATTTATAGCGAGCGCTAACCATCTGAGCTACCACGGCTCAGATGGTTAGCGCTCGCTATAAATGCAAAGGGAGAGACTTAAAATATGTTTTTTTAAAAGAATAATACCTATTATTAAAATTATATTTTGTTGTGTCACAACTCTGCATTACGGTTAGAAAAAGTTAAAAAGTGGAATTAAAATAGTAAGTACTTAGGTTTTTGTTTAGTTTTAAATAGCTACCTCAGATTCTTTTTATTACCAAAGTTCCTATGTCCAGAATTATTAACATTAAAACATGTGAGATTGTTTTTTCAATAATAGTTATGTATGAACCTACTTATTTTATTATTATATACATATAAATCTGACGTGAGTTTACGCATGGGAGAGAAACCATACTATTCTTAAATTTAAAGCTTTACTCATATTAGTGGCCACAGTTACCACGCAGAAAATCACGAAAGACCTTTGCTGAAATTAATAAAATAAAAAGCCGATTAATCGGCCGTTTTAGCCGATTAATCGGTGACTACAAATAGGCCGATTAATCAGCTTCACCGATTAGTCGGCGGCTAATCGGCCCAACTCTAATATATATATATATATAATCAAGGTCATATCTGCGATCACAAGACGAATGTGGTGGGAACTCTTATTAAAATTTTATTTTTTGTTAGTCAGTATTGCTTACTGTGTTCCCGTGACACCAAATAGACAACGTAAGGGTATTGTGACTTTTTGATTCGAATTCCAGCTAAGATAATAATTATAATAATGTCCTCCAGACCGAATTACGGCCACGGCCGCCTGCATCAACAGAGGCTAGCCATCGGCGCAGGACAGGATTATAGTGCCCAAGTGTATGCGCAAGCACAGGTGCACTCTCTCTTTCCTCACTCTCATAATCCGATGGGACGGTAAACTGACACGACCGGAGACCAACGGCTTTACGTGCTTTCTGAGGCACGGGGACCGCCAACTTTCTGACTCCGGGCAGTTAATGAGAATTTCTTGACGGAAAACTCAATAATTGATTTTTGGCATGACCTGGTATTCGAACCCAGGACCTCATGATCAGCAGTCGCACCACTACAACCACTAGACCAACGAAGCAGTAAACAGCAAAGATAATTTCTGTTTGTAATAATGATAAGACACGTGAGGGTAGTCCGGTCACCTTAAGCTTTGCCGCATTATAAAATCCAAAATATAAGAAGGACAGAGGCAAAAATGCAAAGTCCTATAGTATAAACAATATATTAATAAAAAAAATTGCAAACAAGCTTTGGCAATAATTAGGAACACTTCGAAAAATCTACTTAAAAAAAACTAACTACACTACCCCATACTAAAATCGACTAAAAAATTTACTATAAATTTCAACTGTCAAAATGGTATCATAAAGCAGTGTCATTTTGAACCTGTATTATTTGAATCACCTATGAAAAGCTATCGTATCACAAAGCCATATATGCAAACAAGGCTGTAGTTTTTGAATTATATACAAAGTGACCATATTAACCGGTCGACCAAATTACACTAACGTACTATATAAAAAAGTTTAGATATTTACATATTACTCGTCTAGAAAATAATAATTATAATTCATAACGGCAACATTTCACCACGTTTCTAGTCCTGAGCTATATTTAAAGGTTCAAATCTCAAACTCGTCGAGAAGTTAGTTTAAAATCGTTCGTTAAATTCGTACCAAACATACAGAAAAAAGGGTGAATTTATATTGCGTTGTCATCCAACCATAAGCTGAGTTTAAAATCACTTGCAAAATTTTTACAGCACAGACTAAAAATCGAGTTAATAAAAACGTGTTAAAACCAAAACATGCTTAGTGTTATTATATTTAATGACGTAAATCACACATTCTGGCGAGCAAATGTTTAGAACTATTTATTTCTTAATTTCGTTTTAATTTTGACCTTAAGTCGCTTTTTTTTCTTATATATAGACCTGGCATACACCTATATAGACATTTTCTGGGACTGATTTATTGTGTAGTATTTGTATGATCACTCATTCCCTCCTGTGGCGCAGTGACCTCGAAGTGGGTCTTGACCTCTGACACGAGAATACGCCACTTCTCCATGCCCTGCAAGAGCTTGATCTCGCCAGTTGTCATCAGCTTGAATCGCGCCCAGATCAGCCTCCAAACATCTCATCTCTCACATCCGTTCTACATGAGCGAGCCAACGGAGGCGAATATTCCAATGATGTTTGGCAGTTATTTTATACCAAATTTTCGGAAACTCGGACAAAATGGTATTTGAATCTATGTATCCATTCATCCATTACAGCCTATAAAAGTCAACTAACAAACCACTCGTAACAAAGTAGATAACCCTGCAGTAGGTGAGACCGCTTATTTTTATGTAGCGGACCAATATACGCGAGGCGCTGGTAGACGAAAGCGTAGACTCCTCTCTTGTCCGCAAACGTGGCGCTCCCCACAGGCGGAGAACAATCCCACTTCTAGAGCCGTTTTCTCAGGGTCAATCCAGAAGCACTTGTATTTTTTTACAAACCTAGCGTAATGTACAAAAATGTGTTAAATTTCTTAATTAACATCGTGAGATAGAATAGTATAAGTTTAGGCAATTAAGTTTTTATTTATGTTAAAGTAAAAAGATATCATTATTTATAATGAGATCTGTTATGTGTGTTATTTATATTGTGTATGTTAACATTTCACTATCAGTGAAGTAAAACCTCTCTTTACGCACGCTTGACTTGGGGAGTAAGCTGGCGAACGCGTGACGCAGCGTTACGAAAAGTGTGATTGGGCGAGGCGAACGGGAGTTGAGTGGGTGATATAAGCAAGAGAGAGCATAGGCGCGCACATTTTCTTTCTTTCTCTCATAGCCAGTTATTTTTCGTAATTTTATTTCGTTTTGAACAATTTACGAATTAATATTTTGTTCAATACATTAAATATTCTAAATTTAAAGTGAATAAAATTGTAAATTCATTTTAAAATTACAAATTATGGAAGGGCCGATAATAAATTTAAATATTTGTGGATTGAAATTAATATATACACATCTATATATTATACATGTATCGTATATACCACACACACTATATATATATATATATATATATTAGGGATGATTTTACCATAAATGGTGGCATTTGAGCACCAGCCGGCTGCCTGTTTTTTAATATTTTGAGTTGTTACCAGGAAGTTGCTGTTGCCCATCTCCTGTGTCAGCTTCCCTCTATCGCCTCTTACGACACCCACGAGATGATACGGGGTAGTGAATATTATTTCACCGCTACTGAATACCATGAAACTAGTATTACTCGTTTACGCTTGTTCCAAAATTCAAGTTATATAATTTACAATTTCTAGTTTGATTACTAAAGATCGATTTAAATATCAACATCAACACGTTTCCCTTACAGTCCGAACTGTTTTCCGGGCAAAAAAATTTTACTGAAATTCCAGTCTAATCTTATTCTGATCAAAACTTTAGGGTAAAGTGGGTTTTCATAGGCTAAATTAGTTTCCTGACAGGAACAACTACAACTGTAGATGTCCGCACTTTTAATTAACATAAAATTTAGCAATTACTTTTATAGGTCAACATTTTTTTATGAATTTTTTCCTAGGTTTTGTTAATTTGTTGTAGGCTTGTGGGTGTTACGTTTATTTACACCTGCCTAATTAGGAACGGCCCGTAAATTAAAGAATAGAAGAAATTTATTACCGATTCTCGTACATGCGCTATAAATTGTAGCGCTATTCAGTTTCAACACCGGTTACGGAAATATACAACGAATAAAAACTCAAGAAAAACGAAAGATTTTTGCACATTACAAAATTCACCATTTTCAGATTAGATAATTTTGAATATAATATGTTTGAGAGTATGTTTGAGTGATGTAAATTCTTTATGGTATTATATTTTTCTGTTTCTAGTATTTATTATGTCTTTTTAACTAACTCTGTCGGAGTGTAAAGGGAGGAAAATCAGGGAGGGAAATTATTTTAGCTGTTATGTATACATCCGGCATGTTCGCTTCTCTACTCTTAAAATTATACGTATATATAACGAACTTTGAAATAAATAATAATTTGTTTTAATTGTAATTATGATCCTAGTGTAGACTTAATGAACGGGTTATTAAGATTTAACCATTCTAGATGATAAACTTAGAACCTAAAACATTACAAAATTTCATCAATTTCATCAGAGTCTTTTCCAAGAAACCAATGACATATTTTATACATAATATGTATATTATTATAGAAGAATTGCTTTCTCAAAATATTAAGATGTACTGTACTACTAACGAAATTTTAAATACGGCATTTTCTAATTAATACGCAGACGCGTTACTAACGTTTTATCGTATTTTAATTGACATTAGTGACATGACCGACATAAACCGACTATAGCCGTCGTTAATGTCAAGGCAAATCTCTGTTTGCCTCAAACAAGGCGATGTAATAGAGCGCTACATCGAACCAAAGTCTCAATAAAGGTGGCTATTCACCGATTTCACGGCAATTATTTCTGACGCGCCGATATATTGTTCTAACGCATACAAGAACAATAACGTGTAACGCGCCCAGCAGTCCATAAAACCGAGTGACGTCGGTTACTTCGGACTGAGGTTTTTTTATGGTGCACTATATAAATTTATGGAATCATCATCGAATTGTATGGACTCCTACTCGCTGGCAGCTCAAGTTCATAACCATTACGGACTGTATTTATATAAACATATACTCACACTTAATAAGGGCCGGTTTGTTAGCTTTACTTTAAATGAAGAAGCAAATAATTTGTTAATCTACCTATATCTATACAACAAATAAATGAAATTAAAGTGTCTGCTTGTAAACTTGTAATATCAAAATACAGCTTTTAACATTTAGTTATAAAAATATATACGATATAGGAAAAAACAAATTTTAAAATTTTTGTCTGTCTCTTTTCTTCTTCCAGTAAATCTCCGAAATAGTTGGACTGATTTTGACGGAACTTTCACTGGCAGATAGCTAATATTATAAGGAGTAACTTAAGCTATTTTTATTTTCGAAAGGGTATTAGGGTACCGCACAAAAGAAATTAAAACCCGCGAAATTGTGAACAAAATCCTAGTCAAATAGGAAAGTATAATAATAAATTACTAAAAACTGTTCTATGGGAACGAAGTCGCGGGCAGCTAGTAGTTTTCTAAAATTTAAAAATCAGAGTTACTGAGGCAGTATCTCGATTAGTCGGTACGACCGTGATGCAATTTTCACTTTTAAGACGACACATCGAAAACGCTATCGCCGTACTGATCCGAGTGAATACATAATTTCTATAAAAACTTGAAGGAACGCCGTCATAAGGTCTAAAATTGCGTAGCGCCCGCGACGATTAAAAGCGCTTAGAATTTGTCAGAATCTTAAAATATTTTTTAAAAAATTATTGATTTAAGTTATCAAAATAATGAGCAAGTAAATTATGAATATTGATGTTATGAATATATTTGAGTGATTTCCAAGCATATAGATCAAATGATTTCGTTGTAATTTCAACTATAGTGATTTTTTAGAGGTGTATTCGCAAATAATTATGATCAAGTCAAAATTATACAATCGTGTTTTTGAGCAATCAAATTTATCTTGATAAAGACATGAATTTAACTATATCAAAATCCCACTTTCGTTAGTGGTGTCATAGTTCTATACTATTCGATGAAAGGAGGTGCATTTTTCACGATGTCGCTTTAAATGTCGTGCCATTATAAATTATCGCATACCGCTAATTGACAATGGCATTTTGTGTCGCATATTATTTCGATGATACTTTTCACAATATTTTCTTTTAGTAATAAATCATAGAATATTAATAAACTAATAATGGTCTCAAAAATAATGGTACTAAATATATGTCCATGATCATTTATTACTTTGATTTGATGACAGTATTCTCAAATATAGGTAGACGGTTATGGTTTATAGGTAGGTATATTCTAGTAAATTTCACAATACGTGAGCAAACCGGGTACGATCCCCGCCGGCAGCAATGAAATTGTTAATTGCAATTTTAAGTGCTGATTTACCACGTGCTCGGCGGTGAAGGAAAACATCGTGAGGGAACCTGCAAGTCTGAGAAATAAGAAAAAAAAATATTTCGAAGACATGTGAAGTTCGCCAACACGCATTGGGGCAGCGCGGCGGACTATTCCTTGCCCCAAAAACCCTCTCAGAAATGAGAGGAGGCCTGTGCCCAGTGGGAGGTATATAGGCTGTAATATTTTATGCATTTCTTCACACATTTTTGTTTGTTTCTTGTTTTCATTAGCCCGTAACTAATACCTCCACTGAACTCCTCCTTTTCCACTGTGGAAAAGTTTTTAAAGTACTATTAATGATCCGCCACGCCTCGCACGCGTGATTTCAGGATCTCGACAACAGCGCTACCTGCCGGGTGTAATTGTTAATCCAACCGTTTAGGGGGAGTTTAGTCACATACAAACAGACAGTAGAATATTATATTTAAAGATAATATAAATGTGTAAAAATGTATATACTGTGCGCAATAATCATATCAGTATGATTCTTGATTAATTAGCAAAAGTAATATAATAAATAATAATATATTTAATTAAATAATAAGGAAAACTTATTGACCTTTCGATAGAACTCAGGGCTCTATTTGTCTTTTTACCTACGCTACTTTTTCTGTTCAAGTATTTGAATTTATTTTTTCTACCACTGTATAATTTGATTACTTAGTATAAACATCGAACTATGTTACTTACGTAGTAGTAATACCTCAATGAGTATAAAGGAACAAATAATTCACTTCCTTATGAAAAATCGTTGATTTTAAACTACTTTATACTACTATGTAGTTTCGGATTTAACTCAGGTAGGTAGGTACGTGAGGGTAGTACGGTCACCTTAAGCTTTGCCGCCCCATAATACTAAAACTAGGAGGACAACAGAATCAAAAATACAAATTCGTATACTCTAACTAGTATATTAATAAAAACAAACAAGCTTTGGCAATAATTAGGAACACTTCGAAAAATCTACTTAAAAAAAACTAGTGTAGTTAGTTTTTTTAAAGTAGATTTTTCGAAGTGTTCCTAATTATTGCCAAAGCTTGCTTGCAATTTTTTTTATTAATATATTGTTTATACTATAGGACTTTGCATTTTTGCCTCTGTCCTTCTTATATTTTGGATTTTATAATGCGGCAAAGCTTAAGGTGACCGGAGGACTACCCTCATGTGTCTTATCATTATTACAAACAGAAATTATCTTTGCTGTTTACACACCATACAAAAATCGACTAAAATATTTACTATTAACGTCAACTTATAAAATGGCATCAATAATGCAGCGCCCTTTCGACGTTTTATTATTTGACTGACCGATGAAGAGCTATCGTGCCACAAAGCCGTCTATGCAAACAAGGCTGTAATTTTTGAGTTATAAGAAAGTGTATATTACCCGGATGCCTATGTTACCTTAAATTAGGCAAAGCGAACGATCCATAACACTAACAATGCGTCTTTCAGCATAATTAAAATACCTACATCCACTTTATCTTACCCTAGACATAAATTACATATCAAGAAATTAGAAAAAAAAACTGCTTTAAAAACCTTTAAGATATAGGAGCAGGTTGCTTCTTTACTTTATCATAATATTATCAGAAGTTAAAGGTAACCATTATGTGAAAATATCACTTAGAAATACAACATAACATATGATTTTTTATCTGGTGATAAGATAAAATAATTATAGTGTCTTTAAAGTTTGAAACTAACAATAATTTTACATAATACAATAGTTTTTGTGAATTTATAATTGCAGTAAAGAAGGAACGATATCGCTGTCTTAAAACAATCTTTATTCGTAGACTATACCAAAGTATAAAAGAGTAAAACGTTAAGCGCGGTAACCATTATCGCTTACACACATTAACTAACGGGCAACAGTAAAGACGTAGTAAAGAAAGAATTATAACCATACCTCAATTGTAATTAAAAAATAAATATTTTATAACAATAAACTACTCGGCAAACAGCAGCTGTGGATACGACATATGCGTATATCTACCTATGGCTGCTATGGCACCAGCCAAGGGCTCGTTATTTTCTGGTCAATTGCCGCTTTACTGCGCCCGCGCATCTTCGGTTCCAATTACTGCCCAGCCGCCAGTGCAATAAAATACTCCCAAATAACAAAACAGCGTATGCTCTAAACGCTACACGCGATTTTGAACTTTATCACATCCACATACAGCACATGGTAAACAGTGACGGTAACATATTTACGTTATCAGCCCGAGTGATATGCAAATTATGCTTAGGTAAAACGTGTTTGTTGTCCGACTCGAGTTTTATTTTTTACAATTATATCGGTCTGTTACTTGGAAATGCATTCAAAAGAAATCGGAGAGGGTTTCTTGATGTTTAATAGGCTTAGATTAGAATTTAAAAGCCGGGTCGGGTTGGCCTCTAGAACCATTAAATGATTCTTAGGACTCCATGGTATATTATATAAGGATCCATTATGTATATTTTAGGGGTAAATTTCCAGGTAAGTATAATAATTTGTGTAACAACCACAATCTTCTCATAACTTGACTTGGCCAAATATTAATAGAGAATCAACCAACAACAAAACAAAAGAAAATACAACCATACCTTTAGGTGTAGGTAGTGGTGAATATGATTTTTATTAGCTCCTATAAGCTCGTAAGAGTCCACTGCCCACTAGTTTATGTTTGCCTTTTCTGTTCTCTCGCTTTTAGGGCAATTCTCCCTGTATTTGCCCAAATCGATCAGCGATTGCAGCGATGTCTCCAACCTTTGACGCTATGGACACAGTCTAACTGCTACTCTTCTTATGGTCACTACACACGGTCAGTTCAACTGATCAGTTCAAACTAAAGCTGTTGATATTTTTTTAAATATTCGATTTATCGATAAATAAACTTATATATAAAACTCCGATATTGATATATTTTTAATTATCGATACATCAAAAGTTCAATATTTTAAAATATATCAACAGTTTTAATTTGAACTGATCAGTTGGAATGATCAGTTGAACTGGCCGTGTGACGTCCATTAGGCTTTGTGATGTGGCCTTTGAGACTGTGATTACATATTATGCACATATTGTGTTAAGCAGATAATGTTTCTATTTCTACAAGCTGATTTCCATTTCATTGAATTTTGTTGAAATTGACTAAACACACATTTTTAAACGTTCTCTATTTTTAGAAAACTTTCAGACGCAATGTCTATGGCGTAACTGATAAAAATTAACACCCAGGGCTTGATTTTTCAATTCTTAGATAACATTTATTGATGGGAATAAAATACGACATAAACATATTAAATATTAAAGTTCTACGAATAAAATATGTAATTCAGTTTTTTCAGTTCAATATTCAGGGAGCTCACATTTTATCCGAGGGATGACGTATATATACCAGTACCAGGATTGGAAAATAAACCTTAAGTCATTATTATATCATATATTTTAAATCGTCGGCTCGAATTACATTAACCCGATACTTCTATTTCTCAATTACATTGCTTGTATTCATTATCATAAGTAATGCACCAAAAACTAAATCAAGTCAGTAAAGGTAGTGGTGATTTAAACCTAAAATTATTTCGTCTCTATGCTTTATATAATAGCACAAAATTATTAAATAAAATACCTGTTATCTGTATAATAATGTGCAATACCATCACCGGGAAAATGTGAATAGAAAAAAATCTCCTGGACAAAATGGCTCAATCGTAGACCTAATATTTCCTTCAGAGCTTGATGAAGGTCAAGAGTGAGCTCATTTACAATTTAAAATAATAATATTTGCCCAAAAAATAACACAGTTAGTAACTGTATATCGTGTGAAACTGGTCTTAACAAATCCCTAAAGATTATTTAAAAGAACGGTGCAGAAATTTTTTGCCGATATCTTAACTTTATTGCTCTGTAATAAAAATTTAGTTTTGCGAGTGCAATTAAGACGGTGCACCGACAAAGGGCTGCAGTGCTTTGAAGTCGCCGGTATTAGTGCATCCGCTTTCTCTAAGATAATGCCGGATATGACGTGGCCTTGCCGCTAGAGAAAGAGCTTTTCACGATTGCTCGATAAATTCCAACGCAGCGCATAGATAGAAACGTTTCATCTGTTTGTGTAACATCCAGGAAATATTTACATGATTCATCTAGTTCGTGTAATCTTAATTAACTTTTTTTTAATATTTATGAATTAGAGATTATTCCAATCCAGTACAATGTAGGTTATAAATGTATTTTAAGACCTCATTGCGTAATTAGAACCAAATTAGAACATGTTTCCGATAACGTACGGAAGGAATATTAAAAAAGAGCATATAACAAAGCATCAATAAGGCATAAATATTAATTCATTTATAATGTAAAGGAAACATTATTGTATTTTTATATATACCTATATTCAGGCATATTTTTTTATTAACTGACTTTACGACTCTGGGTTCTAGCCCTTCTGAACCATTCGGGCATAAAAAGGCAATTTAATAGAGAGTAATAATAATAATATTTTTTATTTAATACTCTGTATTAAAGAATATAAGAATATTATTATACAGGGGTAAGTATAGGTATAGGTTTACCTTTGTTGAATGTTAAGTGTAACTTATTTTATAGCCTTTACATGTCCCACTGCTAGGCACATGCCTCATTTGAAGTTTGGTTACGATAACGACTCAATTAGAATAGGATTATGGATGGAGCAAGTGTCCGCCGCGCTACTCTACCTGTCTCAGTGCGTGTTAGCGGACTTCTACACTGAAAGTTGCAATTAACAGCTTCATTACTGCCGGTGGAAATATAGCTCGATTTGCTTTGTGAAATTCAAAAATCAGCCATTATCCTCCAAAATACTATCGTCTATCATTATTGAATGTTTCCACTTTGATCATTTCGTAATACTAATAAATACTGAATTTACATCACGTTTAATCAATTCAACACATAATATTTTAAGCAGTGAATACTACCACAGAATAAATAATAGTACTACGTAATACTACGTACAAAAGAGGGAAAGAGTCCGATGTGGGGGAGGAGGGCGGAGAGTGGTGGGGGGCGTTCGTAGCGGGCCAATAAAGGCACGCAGTAAATCCACGTAATTTAGAGCGGTCGTAAATTAAAGTTCCGCTATAAACGGCCCGGTACCTGCCGCGCCCGCGCCGCGTCGCACCGCCGCCTCACGGCATCGGACATAAATCAACCCGGCTCGTGTGAACACAGCCCTAGCCTTACCACGCTTTCAGCCATTACGTACCTACCTAAGTTGTGACACCTGAATACTTAGATTTGGGTGATACTTATTTTTATTCCTGCAAACTAGATCCAAGAAACAGTCTTTTTAGAATTTATAACTTTTGTTTGATGAAGGATTTTTGTTTTAATTGATGTGTAATTCCCGCAATTCAGTATCAAGTTTACCGTTCTGTTTGCACCGGATAATTTGCATAATAAGTCTACTTGAATGTAAAAATTGGATTTCTATTCTGCCGACCTGATCAAGCTTACGGCGTGACCGCGTCATACTTAAATGCGAGCAAGAACGATGAAGATGCATGACGGCCGGTGCTTATTTTTCGCTTAACCTTCCTTTTGTATTAGAAGAGTATCCAATGATCTTAGGAATAATTCTCTATTATTTGATGGAATTTAATCAAGAATAGAGAATTACTCGTTTTCATTAACCAGTTTTATATCACTCTGGTTTTAACTAACATAACTTACGGTTATAATTGAAACTGAAGGCATTAAGAAAACTCGATGGTAAGCTTGATTCGAAGTAATATATAAGAATGAGCTGCAAACTTGATCCAGCATGAAGTCCCCTGAAAACTGGACGGTAAACTTGATCGCGAATGATGGGCATAAACAGTCTACAATTTCAACGTTGTATAAGCACAAAGCTTGATTCGGAGTAGTATATAAGAATGAGTTGCAAACTTGATCCAGCATGAAGTCCCGTGAAAACTGGACGGTAAATTTGATCGCGAAAATGGGCATAAACAGTTTACATTTTTATCGTTGCATAAGCATAACTCTCTTGGTATACCAAGAAAGTTGTATATAATTATTATGCATCTAGGTTATGTTTTCTTGGTTTTCTGAATGTGTCACTTGCTTATTTTTAAACTACCTATTTCTAAAGAAAATTTACCAATCGGCTGCGTTTATTTTTTGTTTTTATGCATTTCTTTAAGGAACTTCTGCTAGAAAATATAATCGCGTCAGTTGTTACTACCTCGTAACAAATCTCTCCGGTTCAAAATTTATGATCAATTTTAAAGAAATTGCTGCAATGCGATTGAACTGAAATTTGGTATACTTTTGTAACTTCGATGATAATGCAATAATATCGTGCCGATGATCTGATCTTATGATGAATTCTTACTTTCTTGATATGATGGTCGCTTAGTCGTAACTTTAACGCTGCTTCCATTAACCTGGTCCTAAAATTTTACACCTTGTATTAAATATGAGATTGCTTTGCTACTATCTATTGGAGGACGTGATGGCGTGACGTTAGGTGATGGTTGCTCTCGTGACATTAATAGATGTGTGATTTCATTAATTTATTTACGTTTATTGCAGTCCCATGGGTGATTTTGCCATAGTTACCATGCTTAGCAACTAGCTTAACCTACCTTTACGATACAGATGCCTTAAAGTCGCTCAGTGAGCGTAGTTTTTTTTATAGTATACAGTGACAAACGAGCACACAGTCCACTTGATGGTAAGTCAATGATGTGACCCATAAACTTCTACATTTATCCTCAATTAAGAATCAAAATGAAGATGTGTTGTCACCCATGAGGACTGAGATAGAATATCTCGTTTCCAGTAAAAAGGATCTCCGGTTCTCTACACTCACCATACGAAACACAGCAGCACTAAGCTGCTTTTTTACACTGGTATTCTGTGAAAGCGTGGTTCAACCCCGGCCGAACCGACTCATTCGTGCTATAATCATATCATAGCTGAAGCGTAGTTCTAAAACGTATGTTAATAATTATGTGTTGGGTTGTAATAATTTGTTGAATTTTGTATTATATTTGTGGTACAATAAATCAAATATTACCCATTGACCTTTCATTGTAGTATAATGTAGGTACTGTACGTAGTACATGTTATCTACTTCAATGGTGCTGCTTAGTGTTTATAAGCGACGGCCGTCGCAATCATAAAGTGAATAAATAGTATTGCGTAACGGTTTATTATTGTACAGATACGGCAACTAGCGTGAAATATTATTTCCGCCATTTTGACTCTACCGAAATAAAATGTTATGGGTTTTTTTTTAAATTATTTTGTAAATAAAACGTGATAAAATAATAGGTTTTTTATCCTTGAACCTGCCGTTCTGCAGTACTGGCCATTTCAAATGAAAATAATTTTTGTTTGGCTAAGATCTCTAATTTCAAATTAATTTTATTTTTAAAACATGGAATCAACGACTTTTAGAATACCATAAACGAACGCACCATCTGTTATTGGTTTACCCACTTCCGTTCTGGAAATTCGGACCTGAAAAATGTACCCCGTGGTCGTCCGAAAACTTTGGTCGACAATGAAGAATTAAAGGCGACAATCTACGGCTGAATTAGTAGCAGTTTTAACGTTAGCATCAAAACAATACTGGTCAATTTACGGCAAATTGGTAAGGTAAAAAAGCTTGACAAATGGGTGCACCATTTGTCAAGCTTTTTCACCGACTAACTCAATGATCTCCAGCGCGAAGTACTCTTCGAGACGTGCCTTGTACTGCTCAACAGGCACACAATGGATTGAATTTTGAACCGCATTGTTAACTATAACGAAAAATGGATTCTGTTTGATAATCGCAAGCGCTCAGCATGTTGGTTGGATCCTGGTTCAGCACCTAAACAATGCACTAAATGAAAAATTACCCCTGAAGTCTGGTGCCGATTCATCAAAGCTTCTTACCAAACGGGATGAGTATTACTGCAGATTTGTACTGTGAAAACTGAACACAATGATGGAGAAGCTCGCACGTCTCCAACCAGCTTTGGTCATTCGTTCGTCCCCGCGGCTCCTGCAGGACAATGCGCGACCGCGAGCTGGGGTTGGAAGCTCTCCGTCATCCGCCGTACTTATCAGACTTCTACTTTCGCTAACAGACTTCTACTTTTTACAGAATTTAATTTAAATTACAAACGTACCCTAAATTTTTTCGATAGTAAAAAGGTTCTTATGTGCTTTTGTACTCAAAATTAGTAATACTCTGTAGTTCGGTGATTACAATTCGTAAAGCTCTAAAATAATTATCACTAGCGCCATTCTACTTCTAGAATCGTTATAATGGATATAGTAGACATCTAAAACTAAAGTTAAAAGTCATTATTTGATGAATTATGTTTGTCAATAAAACAATCAGTTTTCTCATGTTAGAGACCATAGTTTTCGCAATAAATAAACGCTTTTGAATTTCATGCCCTAATAAATTTACCACAAGTTTCAATAACTCAATCGAAAGGAAATTGCAAAATTAATCTTAAAATTTTAATGCACTTTAGTAAGATAAATTACAGCAAATTTTACAGGTTTCGCGGGCGCATGAAGCTTAATTAATGCATATTTTGACAGAAAACCGAAGCTCGCACTAATATTCTACGTAAACAAGTGAAATTAAATCATTATATCTCACTTATCTAAATTACTTTACATTAATTACTTTTTTAAATATTTACCACCATAACACATCACGATCAATTTGAAATAATATTTGTCATTTATGTTATGTAACTACAATTCTTACCATAAAAAATCCTTTAATATTTAGTTACGAGTTATAGTCGCGTCGCAATCATGTGCAAATTCTATAAAAATCACATTTCACGCAGCTTTGTATCGGTTTACAAACTCACCGTGCCGCTGTCGTACCGCTACTGTAGCACCAAAGCCCGTATAAAGTGGGCCTTTTTCAGTGGCGTAGAAGCTATTGAGAATCGCTACTATAGCACTCATTTATGAAAGTAAAGCCATTAAATATACCTGTTAAGCGGCTGCTGTAGCGCTTTGTTATAGGTACCGCTTGTGCGCTAGGTACTTGGGAAAGACCTAATATCTTCATCATATCATTTTAAAATTATTTATTGATTAACATTAAGATCAGTCAAAATTTTAACTGCGGGCATTAAATTATGCAGCTCAGTCGACGCATGATCAAACGGCTGTTCATGTGGTTGATTTCCAAAGTATGGTTGCCCTATCTTTTTCCTATCTTCTCTGCCTTATCTTTTAAAATTCAGTGCTTTTGACTCTGAAATTATCAAAGCGATCCCATAGAGAAAACTGATACACAAACACTACCTACGTACGTAGGTACGTACGTTCTGAAAAGCCATGAGATGTAGATCATGAGAGAAACTCACAGGTTTGGCGACTATATTATGACTATTCTCTGGTAAACGTAATCCATTTGGTCCGTAGTTTTGATGTCTGGTCACCGTCAATTTTGCCATGAGTTTTATGTAGAAATAAGGTATTGCTCACTCTTTCCCTAAACCTGTTAGATATCTCATATCTAACACGTATCTCTATGGTTAAATCTCACCTTGACTACTTATTAGAAATATGGGGAACTGCTGAGAAAACCAAACTAGTCTGCAGATTAAACAAAACCAAATCATAAAACTACTCTTTCACTATAATAAATCACAACGTATATAGAGAAACAAATTTAATGACGCTATCTCAGTTATAAAATAAATATCAAACATGTATATTGGTGCGTAAAATTCTATTTAAAGACACTTAAAGTTAACGTTTAGGTTCAGGGAAAAGACAAACACGATATAACAAGACGGATGGATAACATTTGAACGTTAAAGTACCACATACTCAAACAGTTCTCCAGATACTGATGATCAAAAGATTAATTATTATATATCTACTATATACGAAACAAAAAATATATTATTTAAGTACAATTTACACACAAAAATAATTTAATATAGTAGGTATATTAATTCTGATCATAGGCTTATCAATTGCTATTGAGTTTCTATCCCTCAACTGATATTGATAACGATATGTAATATTGTATAATATCTACTTTTGTTACTAATACCTACTTTGTAAGTACGTACCTACTTTGTAAGTGTGTGCGAAACAAGAGATGAGTTTACTTAATTTTTGTAACACATAAGTGTACCGCCCGCATGCTCAGATTTAGTGTTTAGTTTTATCTTCTTTTCTCAATATCAAGAGAATTGTTTTTTTATAGCATAGGGTGACAAACGAGCACACGGTCCACCTGATAGTAAGTGGTTGCTGTGGCCCATGTCTATCTACATCTATCATCGATTACGTATCAAAATGCAGATGCGTTGTCACCCGTGAGGACTAAGATGGAATGCCTCTTTTCCAGTAAAAAGGGTCTCCGGTTCTCTACACACACCATACGAAACACAGCAGTAATAAGCTATTGTTTTACACTGGTATTCTTTGAGATTGTGGTCCTTCCCCGGTCGAACCGACACATTCGTGCTACAACGATAAGTATTACTAGTATAACTGCAGCATGGCTCTACCACGTATGGTATATATATTGTATTCTTTTTTGAGAACTAAATTCTTAAACCTGAAACCTGAAAAACGAACATATACAAGTCAACTGATGATAAGTGAATGCTGAATAAGAATTAAAATCTCCAGACTTAGTAGTGACTCCTGAGGACTAAGATGGAACGTCTCGTTACCAGTACAAAGAGTCTCCGGTTCTCTACACACACCACACGAAACAAGCATTATAAGCACACTCGCACAGAATACCGGCATAAAATAGCAGTTTTATTATATAGTTATATTAGCGATCCCCAGAAGAGTCGACCCATTCTTGCTGTGCATAATACTCTTCAGCGTAAATAAGCAATGTGAAAAAAGGTTGAATGGATTTTTAAGTAAGCCATTATCGTCGTCTACTACTATGTCCACAGGTCGTCTTTGTTCTTAGTGCTACTTTCATTGTAAGTACATCAGCATCCTCAATGTACTGCCGTTGCGCTTCATAATTGCCGAGATGATACTAGGACATGCGTATAATGTGAAATGTTTTGAAAGCCATATTATAGTGTCAATTTGAGATAAATGCAATTCTAAACCTCTGATACAGTAATATCTCAAAAAATATGGTAATAGCATATCAAGTATCAACTACATTTTACACATACCTACCTAAAATGAAGAATTATTTCAAATTAATTAAGAATATAGTAGCATTTTAAGATGACATCATTTTAAGTTAATGAAAACACAGACAACATATTACACAGTTTTATCACAGTTTTATACGTGGTAGCACGAATGGGTCTGCTTGACCGGGGAAGGACCACGCTCTCACAGAATACCAGCGTAAAATATTAGCTTAATTCTGCTGTTTCACATGGTAAGTCTAGAGAACCGGAGACCCTTTTTACTGGAAACAATACATTCCATCTTAGTCCTCACGGGTGACAACACATCTGCATCTTGACTCGTAATCGAAGATAGATTGTCTTTGGGCCACAGCAACCACTTACCATCACGTGGACTGTGTGCTAGGTTGTCACCCTGTCCTATAAAAAATACAACGGAATAATACTAATAGAGTAATAATAACAGAATAATGCTATATTAATTGCATACGTTTATTTATTTGATCCTATGAAACAATTTATTATGACGTAACTCGAAATGATACCAAGCATCTGTAGTCAGACAATTCTGTAGTGGAAACAGAATTCCTATACATATTAAAATGCGACGGTAATAGGTAGGTAACTTGATCACTCAACGACTGATCGCAACATTCAATATAGTTTTTTTGTCATTATATATTGACACGTTTATGAGATATAAATACGCCTGTCTAGACAGACGGTAGAGAAAAAAATCTACTTTCTAAATCCATTAATAACTAATATATATAAAATTTTGAGTTGATACAGTATTACTTATAAGTTATAAGGCGTGATGTGTTCTACACATTATCATAAACCATATTAATGATCCATGATCCACAGAAATATTCAATAAAATTACCCATTGTAATTAGGTAATTTAATTTTATATTGTCATCATATATACGAGTAGGTATAGGTATATCATCCTGCTAAAAAAAATCATGATTGATTTAAAGTGAAAGAATCATAAAAATAAACTCCTCTGCAGTGGCAAATATTATTTACATGTTTGTTTTTACAGTAAAATTTTATTTAGTATTAAATGTGATCAGATTTTTCTTAGCTTTAATGTTAAAAAACCTATTGATTTTATTTTTAATTATACATTGTAGCTAGGGATGCTGGGAGGATATCTAAACACTGTTACGCAGCTTTAACCCTTCTACAGTGTAATAACATAAATACGAAATAAACCCCATGACGCCGACACGGGCGTCAATTTTACGATTTAGCTTATATAAAGAAACGCATTATCTATTTTATCTGACCTAAACTCCTCAACAAAGAGATAAACGTCTACAGTTTACCCCGTAGTGTAAATAAATTATTCCCCGTATTGTGCCTCGTTTTACTCGGATTGTCTAAAGTAAACTTGAGATATAGTGTTGCCCCTTTGGCTTTGCTATAAATCACTCCGCATCACATGTTACCAAAAAGGGTTTTATAGCAAGACATCTATATGATCCGATAACTGATCCAAAAGTCAAAAGATCGTAAGTACATTCTACGGGTATTGCTGTCGTAACAGTGTAATATTTTATGTTCTATTTTTATGTTTAAATAAGCATAATATATGTATTTAAATTCAAAGATTGTTAAGACTAAAAATTTTAATATGAGCGACATTACATTCTGATGTTAATAATTTTTTATTTTATTTTATTTTAAATAGTTGTGGTATAAATTTTTTTAATATATTTTCTATAAACATATAATAAAAAATGTAACTTGCATGTGTCAATAACCAATAAAACAACATGTTTTCTCACAAATATTTATATTAATCCATCTTAAAAAAAACTTAAATAGTGTCACCAATAGATTATTTAGGCATTTTACATTGATCGATAGGTGTCACTGTTTACTTTTAAAATTAGCTGTTCCTTAAAAGTACCTGGGTGGACATTAATATTGCTGACGGTTATAATGTTAAGATGGTGTTTTATGTCATGAATGCGTAATACCCAATATATCTACCCGTGATTGTCGTAAAAGGCGAAATAAAAGAGGGTAGTAGCATTTCCTCATATCAAAATTATTAAAAAAATACGTGTGGCACTCGGTGAATGCCGCGGTAAAGCTATTGCATAGCATTTTTTATCAACTTATGCAATTATAATTATTTATTTACTTTATTTATGCAGTTAAGTCTTTGATATTAAATCAAGTTACACTTTTTGAGCGTGGTGATCGACAATTGTGAGAAAACAATTTTTTTTCTCTTATTGAATAAATGAGAAGTTAATATTGTTTAAAATATTTTTACTATCATACAATACATGTAGGTTATTCAGGAATTTTTTATCATTGAGTTACCAGCTAGTGTACACGCATACGTCAAGTCGCACGCACACACCAAACACCGTGCCGAAGTCTGCCGAGTGCCGAAGTCTGCCGAACTGAAACGACGTTAGACGATGCGCGGCTTTCAACGCCACACCTCCGTGGCCGTCGGAGTGGGGAGCGTGAGGTTTTTTTTCGTTACGGAATTTCTGGATTCGGTTCCGCGCTCAAGGCCCGCGATAGAAGCTATGCAATAGCTTAAAAACTGCGTTTTTAGAAGTGGCAACAGTGGTGAAATCTTCCATATGAAGCAATCTATGGGGTGTCCTAATGCAGTAGACTTTGATAGACTGAATATGATGGATGCACCAACAGTTTTGCAAGGACAATAATATATAATTTGGAGGAGTCAGAAACAGGACTTTAATAGCATTACTTTATCACCCAAAAATATCAAAAGAATAGTCTATTTTTCTTATTTTTCATCATCAGCCTGTAAAAGTCTACCGGCATAATTGCCGCGGTTGGCAGGCAGGTTGACGATGGCAACACAAGACTTCTTGGACTTTTTTTACTGCCAGTAGCAAGTCTGGGTATTTTATGTCTGCTCTGACGTAACCGATGTGTTTATAGCACCACATATCAAAAGCCATTACATTTTTAGCGGTTCCCATAGTCATCTCTTACTGCATCTCCAAGACATAACGGATCACACTGGATTCATTAACGCCGACACTACACGAAAAACTCCTTATCATTAAAGTTTTCAACACTAATAACCTTATGTATTTATAAATTACAGTAATTGTTACCCTCTTGCTTACTTCCTTTTTCATATTATTTTCTTGGTGCGTATCTGCTTCCTTGGTTTTATTTTACACTAACGATCCACACTGGCTTTGCCCGGGTTATTTCTGGATCTCGACAACAGCGCCACCTATCGGAACAATTGAGTTTTTAAAGCAATTCATCAAAATCGATCTAGCCATTTTTAAGTTTACCTACGCAAAACTAACGGACAACAATTGATTTTATATATAGAGATATACCTAATAATGAACAGATACGCCACCCCCGGGGTTTAAGTAATCCTTAGTGTCGTTTCAAAAATATTACAGATATTTAAAACAAATACATTACTAACAAAGATTCTATGAGAACGAAGTCGCGGGCACAGTAAGTAATTTGAAATAAAATAAGAACTCAATAATGAATGCATCCGTTTCACCGTTCAAGTTGAAATTCGTTAAACATGTATTTGTTTTATCGTAATATGGAAATTCCAGGTTACGAGGCATTCTATCTCAGTTCTTCTTCTTTGAAATCAGTTGCATAATATGTAATCAGATGGACTTTGAGACATTAAAATTGTTAAACCAAACTACGGATATTCCTAAAAGTAAAAGAATTTTAAAAAATTTACAAAACATTAACAACTTTTTATGTATGTACATACAATACGAGTAGAAACCGAAAAACTTTTATTTGAAACGCAACTTTCTATTGGTGACACTATGTAAGAAATAACTTCAATTCAGTCCCAATTAACGACATGTGGTCAGGGGAAAGTATTATAGCCCTCATTTATAATGTCTGAAATAAGGAAAGACTTGCAGTCTTGTCTATAATCTGCTACTTGGTTAAACAGTTTATTACGGCTTGTTAAGGCATTGGCTAAGCATTTGGCTGCTCTACGGCTCGATTTTCGCCCTAAACAAGTATTCGTATGATTTATGTATTTGTTACTCTGAAACTCTATAATTGTTTTAAATTTGTAATTGTTAAAATATAATATATGTTTGTGGACACGGAAGTTCGCCTTCCTTCACCTTCCTACATTCTGCTCTTTCGTCAAGGCTGTCTAAAGGAACTTCTGTCAGCCATCTCTCACATCTGTGCACCGGGAGGACGACTTACTGTGACCATGCCGCAAAGGAGAAAATCGATCTGCTAGGCTCTTTCTTTGCATCGACTCGACTCACGATGACGTGGATAGTACACCGCCGACCATCGCACGTTGTGAGTGCTCCAGTCCATGCCGGATGTGCAGTTTACTCAGCACTCGGTTCGTAAAGCACTCCTCTCATTGGACATCCACAAATCGAGTAGGCCTGACGGAATGTGCCCCCAATTGTGCTGAGGACGTGTGCCTCCGGCTGTGGCTCCGGTTCTGTCGAGTCTTTCCGGTAGTTCTACTCCTTGGGCGTAGTCCCGAATTCATGGCAAACAGCTTAGTCTACCCGATCCCGAAACAAGTGGTAAAATTAAATAATTTGTATAACCGACTTCAATATAAATAAAATGAGAACATCATCAACGTCAATTAAATACACATTAGTAAGGACAATACAAAAACTACTGGTCAGATCATAATAAATTTGTATGGGACCACACGGGAAGCACCAACTTTCAAATGAAAAAAAAAGAATCATCAAACATAAAAAAACATACAGTCGAATTGAGAATCTCCTCCTTTTTGAAGTCAGTTAAAATGGCGACGTCTCAAACCCGCCTAACTTTCGCCATCACCTCCTTGTTCTCCAAAATAATGGAATCCATTATAAACTGCTACCTCATGTCATGCAGTACTTTAAGGACCAACATTTGATTAGTAAACGCCAATTCGGTTTTCGTTGGGGGTCGATCAGCTGGTGGTCTTCTGGTCTACCTGACTCATAGATGGGCGGAGGCAGTAGAGCCCAAAAGGGAGGCAATGGCTGTTAGTTTGGACATACCGTAGGCCTTCGATCGGGTTTGGAACAAAGCGCTTCTTTCGAAGCTCCGTTCCTATGGGCTTCCCGCGAAAATGCAATTGGAGCATCAGCTTTCCAGCAGATCGGGGCATCAAGGTCGTAGTAGACGATGCATGCTTTGATTACGGGCTTATCAATGCTGGTGTTCGATAAGGTTGCATGCTATCACCAACGCTGTTTCTTCTGCATATCAATGATACTCGTATGTTGCTAATCAGTAACATTCATAGCTATGCAGATGACAGCACTGGTGATGATCTATATACCGGCCATGCCAATATTTCTCGGGAAAACGTCGCCGAGTACCGGAACATACTTGTGTCTGAAGTCGAGTCTTTGCTGAACAAAGTTTCTGATTGTGGACGACTAAAGCTTGTCTAATTCAATGCCCAGAAGACAAAAGTTTGCGCGTTTAAGCTAAGAACCTTTTTTTCGTATCTCCTCAGTTACAAGGCACACTCCTTGTTGCCTCAGCCAGTATCAGAATCCTCGGCGTCAACATGTCGAATGATGTGCAGTTTCGTGGCAAGAGAAAGCCAAATTGACCTCTAAAAAGCTTGGTGTGTTCAGCAGAGCGGGACAGTATTTCCTACTCTAAATGCAACTCACTGCCACAGATTCGGAATAAGATCCAAAAGTCAGTAAGCGACTTAGGAGATTAGTTTCAAAAATTCCGTATCGACGTAAACCCGGAGAAGAGCTCCGTTTGCTTCGAATATAAACGACGCCGTCTCACCACCACTCCGCCAATCAGGATGTTAGGAACCCCTGTCCCATGGCAAACTACAGCCAAATATTTAGGCGTCAACCTTGATGCAAGGCTCACTTTCGAACCCCATATCAAGAAGGTTACTCGCACCGCACGATTTTACATGGGTAGGCTCAACAGCATGCTGGGCAGACACAGTAAAATGTCCCTCCGCAACAAGCGAACCCTATATAAGGTCTGCATACGACCTGTCATGACCTACGCGGCTCCCATTTACGCACATGCTAAGCCCAAAGCTATAAATGAACTTCAAATAGTTCAAAATCATTTCTGTCGTAGGGCCACTAACTCGCCCTATTATGTCCGTAATGCCGACCTACACCGAGACTTAGAGCTCCCAACAGTCCAGCAGTTCCTTAAATCACTCTCTGAGGGATTTTTCAAAACCTCAGAGTCCCACCCAAATCATCTCATTCGTGAGACAGCTGCCTATGCAGCCCCTATCCACACTCGCTATAGTGTGCGCAGACCGAGAAATTCTCTCTCGGACCCCCCCAACAAGCTTTCGGCTGACCTGAACTGCCTCCTGGCGGCTCAGGCCGAGCCGATATAACACATCCCTTAATCTGCCTCAGTTAGGCACACTTCCAAGCAGCTTTTTGCCGCTTGCGCCCTCCTTTCTGCCAAGGAGGGTCGCGTTCGTATACGGCTTAGAGATCTCTAGTTAGACCGTTAAGCCAGTCCCTAAAGGGCGGTATTTATTGGGTAAAAGTCTCCACATAACCATGCAGCCGGCTGCGTGGTATGCTATGAGAATTCACCGCCTCCCTCTCCCGCTTTCCGGAGGGTTGCCCATATTTGCTTCGGGCGCAAAAAAAAGAGAGTATTTCATGCCGGTACACCGCCTGCAACTTTACAAGGCGCAGATTCGGCCACACATAGAATACCTACTATTCCCAACTCTGGGCTGGGGCTCCCCAGTGCCAGCTCCTTCCACTTGACCGCATCCAGCGCAGAGCGGGTCGGATAGTTGACTACCGGGTCTGCTCCAATCGGCTCGAATCACTGACGCTGCGAAGAGATGTTAAATCCCCTTTGCATTTTCTATCGCATATATCACGGGGTGTGCTCTGAGGAATTGTTCGGCTTTTTTTTTTTTTATTTGCTTTGGCTCTTTTTTTCCTCGTACGACCCCTCTGTGGAAACGTTTACCACCGGCATTTTTTCGAATCGATACGCCTTAGGGACCTTCAATAAAAGAGCTTACTGCTTTCTAAAAGGCCGGTAACGCACCTGCAACTTCCCTGAAGTTGCAGTTGTTCATGGGCGGTGGTAGTCACTTACTATCAGGTAAGCCGCATGCCGCAAAGATTTCGAATTTTATTAATATGTATAAAAACCTTATTCTTAAAATGTTGAAGTTCTATACTGTAAAGTATAATGCAATTCATGTAGCCTCCAAAACTATAGGTACCTAATTCTCTTATTTATGTACAAAAGTAACAAAAATCTATAAAGAGAAATTTAAAGATATGGTTTAAGAAAAATCTTGCCATACCCACCCTGCTGCGACGACGATACGTTTCACACATTCTAATCTAAGAAATCGAAAGATAAGTGAAGTTTGCTTATCCCTATCATTGAGCTATTACGTACTACGTACTAGAGGCGACACTGCATTCAGCTACTATGTTCCACTCAACTGCGGTGCATACACCGCACACGTTGACACGTGATGTGTTGATTTAAGAAAAAACCTCTTCATAAAAATATGCCGTCGTGTGTATTTAGATAATGCACAAATAATTCAAGAAATGTCAGTAAAAACCAAGGTCGGTTAATAAGATACTTAATCAATAAAAAGTATTATAGAATAATAATAAAACAAATTATTGCTAAGACGCCATCTTGTGTCATGAAATATAGATTATGAAATTAATATGTTCAGATGCGACATTTCTGTGGGTACTTAAGTATAGAACGAATATATTATTAAACACATTTTTTTTGTAGAAACATATATAAGTTATAATAATTAGGCTAAATTTTTCATATTTAAATCTGCTTATTATTCTTTTATTTTATTTTTAGGTTTCCATATCAAAGTCAAAGTGGAATAAATTCGTCCATTTTAACTTTCGCATGTCCAGCATTTATAAACGACTCTTATTCTAATTTAAATAAATATATTTGTAATTTAAATGTTATGTTAATACGTTTTGTTAAATACACATTTAGTATGTTTTTTTTATATTTGACGTAGATACCTTTTAAATATTCAGATAAAAATATCATTAAAATGTAATTGTGATAGGTATAATATCATGTAATATTATATTAAATAAGCAAATATAATATACAAAATAAATGACAAAATTTAAATATTGTTCTCGATATAATTTACCTATTTAACAATGTAATCTCCTATTACCTACGGATAAGTCTACCTATGTTTATTCTATGATAAAAAAAACCAACCGCGCGAACACAGAGTAGCGCACATTTTTTGTTTGAGATAGCTGTTCTACTATACATATTTTTTAAATCAATTTTGACTGGTGGCAAAAATCCTCTTTGTGACCGGCGTGAAAGTGTATGTATCTACTATTCTAATATGTCGCAATAAATTACGAAAATGAGCACTTAAAATTGCAATAATTGTTATATTTTTTGAATTTTTGAACTTCAATAGTGCCGGCTCTACTTAGTACCTACGTACTATGAAATTTAATTTCTGTTCCTAAAAGTTATCACGGCTCATATAGTTAGTTATAAACACGTTAATTGACAAAATAAATAAGTCAAACCAAAGTCAAACGAAAGAAAGACGGAAAGAAAATGTTAGGAAGAGCTAGAAAACTAACAAGCGTTTAAACTTCCCCACTTGTTCAAGCAGTAGGGATCTAGAAACTACTGCATAAACAACTAGTTCAGGTAATTCAATGAGTTTTAATAGTTTTTCGTCTCTTTTGAATGTTGTATTCATTTTGTGCGCCGTGGTAATTCTTTTAGTACCAGGACGGCCTCTCACTAGATACGAGTACGAGTCATGACCGGTATGTGACCTCGACGGACAATAATGGCAGGACTGTACTTTATGCCAGTCATTTTAATAAATACTAATATTAAGTAATGCGGAAAATAAAATGTTACACCATTAAATGTGTTCACAATATTTTATTTTAAAACAGATTGAGGGAGTAACTTATCCTCTTACAAAAGATCCGAAGACATCCAATAGAAAGGAGAATGATTATATTTATGCACAAAAAATATTAAATAAAAATGCGGATAGTATGTATTGGCATGTATAGAAAGGCAGGTAGCGTGAGGCAGTGAAGCGGCACGGTCGAACGGCACGCACGCGGCTTATGGGTTTTGTTATCTGTGAAGCAGGCCCCGCCCTGACGGCATGTCGCGCTCCCTAACAACATGGCGGCCGGCAGAATGGCGCGACGAAGACCGACGACGTTTATGGATCTAATGAAAACCACTTTTAATTAATTCACAGCAATCACATGCGTCGTGCATGGCATAGCTTTTATGTTTATTGTCCATATCATTTAAAAGCACCACGTTACTGATTTCTCTAGAGTGTCACCGCCATAATGTTTTTGTTTTCTAAATTAGACTGTTGTTTATAAACAAAAGTTGGGTAGTATTAATGTGATTATGAGGAAGTTAAGCAACTTTTCATTGCACAGAGTTGTTATATTTTGAAAGTAAATGTAATAATTTGCCATCAGGTATATTTTTACAATAATTGCTTTATTAGGTATTAGACAAAGATGTTTTTGGTATTAGACTATTGTAATAATCGATTTCCACAGTCATTTAGTAAGTACAAAACTGGCTCACTAAAAGTAAATAATGATATGATTTATTTACACTACCTATATAGAAAGATGGAGATTGATAAAATTGTGTGACAGTGACACTATAGGTTAAAGCGAGTTCTAAATAGTTAGTTCGTAAAAGGAAAAAAAGTAACTGCCTCTCTCACACGCGTCTCATCTCATTCACAGATTGATGTCCGCGCTGCCGCTGCCGTGTCTGCAGTTTCAGTGCGTATTGGCAGACTTCACGTATTATTTAATAACTCACCATTTGAAATATTTTAACTCAAACATACATGAGTGTTCTTTACCTACCTGTATGATAAAGATATTAAAATTTAATTCGCAACCATCCGCTTAATTGAATACAATGATGTGTCTTACTTGGATTGAAGATCACCTCCCGCCCTCCCTCAATTGCGTGCACTAATCCAGTCACCACTACTCTCAGTACCACTACTCCCAGCACCACTACTCCCACCACCAGTACTCCCAACACCACTATTCCAGGAAAGACACACCATCGACGATAATACAACACGTGTTTCGCCTCTACACGAGGCATCCTCAGGCGATGTAGACTCTACATCAGGTGGTGTTGGGAGTAGTGGTGTTGGGAGTAGTGGTGGTGGGAGTACGGGTAATATGGTCGCCTTGAGCTTTGAATATAAAACCAAAACTAGGAGAAGGACAGACACAAAAACACAGGGTATAATATAAAGAAAAATAGCAAACAAGCTTGAGCAATGTTAGAAACACCTCGGAAAACCAACTTAAAAAAAAACTAACTACACTAAACCATACTAAAATCGACTTAAATATTTACTACAATGTCAATTGTCCCGATAGTCGATAAATCAGCGCCCTTTTGACCCTTTATTATTTGATTGACCGATGAAGAATTTATCATATCGAACAGCTATCTATACAAATAAGGGTAGTCTTTGAGTTATAAGAAAGTGACCATATTAACCGGATCCCGTAAATAAATATTCTGTTCCTCATTTTGAGAAAGATATAAATAAGCAATAAATATAATAAACTCTGACTTAGTAATACGAAGTTTAATTATAACTTAGAACATAAATGAAAAACTCATGACAGGGAAAGTGGCTCAGGAACTGAGGACCATGCTTTGCGGCAGTCTGTGGGTGAGGATGATCAGTAGTGGACTTGTGAAGGGATGGAATGATGATGATGATTCGAAATTTTGCATGTTTAAATTATGAGAAATCGATGTGCTTCATATCATTTTTTCATAATTTGCTTTAATCAATTGTTAAGTTTCAGAAGATCGAACTGTTTAAAACTAAAACGGTAAAATAAGTAGTAAAACGTTAAAATGAAATAATTGTTGTCGTCTGCATTAATACGTATTCCATGCTTGTAACATACTTATATGATTCAAAATTAAAAGTTGTTACGAGTTTATTTCTGTGTTTGTATTATGTACACCTATCAAAAACTCATAAGGCACAACCCTTGAACGAATTAACCAAATTCGTTCAAGGCACAACCCTATACGCTTTTTTGCTTAGCGTCGTTTTTAAAATTGTTCTCGTATTAGTATGATTGTAAATAAATATTCATTACATTTTTGGATAAATAGCTTATCTATTGAAACAAATGTTTAAAAATATTTTGCGCTAATTAAAGTATAAGGAATTTTTTAAGTTGAAATTGGCACTAAAATACTGGTAATAGGGGCATCCACCTATCTGTCCTAATTTATGTTTTATGCTTGTGTTATGCACTTTGAGTATTCAAACAACTGAAGAGACCATCCACCTTAATTCCTAAACAAAAAGCCTGTCAACTTCTATACTTCACTACAAATGCAAAATTAAATCGCAGTTATGCCAATGATTTCAAAAGGAAGGATAGGCCCATCTAAACATTTTTCTCGTAACTTTTTCATACTTATAAGAAAAAGTAGCGCATCTGTCATAATACAAACGTCATATCAAAACACGACGTAACCAGGGTCGGATTTAGCAGTATAATTATCCTAATTGTACCTTTATTCCATAGTTTGTAGTATATAGTCTAATAGTCTAATAGTCTAGTAATAATACTAAGCGAAAATACCATAATTTTACCTAAAGGTCGACTTGTATTATTATTGGGTCCTTTTACTTTTTAATATTAACCCTACGATATCGAGAATTTCAGTATTATACATGAGTAATGTGTTTTATTTAATAAAATTAGAATTAGCTCCCTTTCTGGTCAGTCAGTGCTCGATCGATGCATTTATGTTGCATCCTTTATAGAACGATAATGAGGGGCTACCACGATAAAAACTCAATGCTCAGAAGCAATCGGCTTGAAAACAGCATTTCATAAAATATTTTGAAATGCTGTTTGCATTTCAAAATATTTTATGAATCAGATTTTCAGATTCAATTTGTACTCTTTTCGATATACCCTTATTGAATATAAAATATATTATGTACCAATATTCACAATTTACCTTACACTAAGTATTTTAGACAACAATAGAACAGAAATAAAAATAAAACCGTCGAAAAACGAAACGTATAGATAAACTAGACGCGTGACGCCAAAATCCCGGCAATGGAAAAAAAGAAACATGAAACGTCAAACGTGATATAATTTTTTTTAAATAGTATAATTTTATTTTCCATGTACAATATTTTTGAGGGTCTGAATCCAACCCTGGCCTAATCTTGGTAACGTAACTAAACAAACTATAAAATAAAACTTTAAAAATGCGTTTATATAATAATTTAATTGTATCAAAATGAATATTAGGTTATTTACCGATGGTAAGATATCCCATATTCCTTTTAAATTTTTGTAGCGTAATTTTTGCATCATTTTACCACGCATCTACTAGACATACTTATGACAGGCAAACCTGTACTGCGCGCGCATCACTGTCGACCGATTCGCGTTGGCCCTAAACTGTAATTTTAGGGCCAGCGCACTGGTCCGTTTTAGTTGTTCGGTCGGCCCGGTCCTTACGCTAGTAATATATAAGTCAATGAGTTATGCATGATTTGAAATAAGAAGTCGTCACGACACCATTATCACTGTGTGCTCTGTATTAATTATCAAATCTTACCTACAACGGATATTTACCAAAAACTGTAAGGACATAACCCTAAGCTAGGTTGGCATTAGATACATAAAAGACTACATTCGGTAGTACTATTATTTATTCTGTGATTCGGTACAGGCTGGCTGAAATCTGAGCCGTAACGTCTTTTTATGCTTATCGTCGTATTTGAAATATATTTTTTCCGAAATAATATGATAATAAAGGAATGTTCATTACATTTTTTGATAAATACGAGGGTGGATTGAAAAGTACTTGGCCTAACCAAGAAAATAAACACATACTAAATCAGTTATATTTTTATTTTTCTACATAATCACCATCAAGTTCAATACACTTTTGCCACCTCCCCTTCCAAGCATTTAGACCGTTGAAAAAAAATGATTCTTCCTTAGAGTCAAAATATGCATCTACAGCTGCTTTGACCTCGTCGTTTGTCGAAAATCTTTGACCTCCCAAGTGCTTTTTTAGGTTAGGGAACAGAAAGAAGTCTGATGGTGCCAAATCAGGTGAATACGGCGGATGCGGTAACAGTTCAAAGCCACAGTTGTGAATTTCAGCCATTGACTGTACTGACGTGTGAACACGGGCGTTATCTTGATGAAACAGGACTTTTCTTCTGAGCATTCCTCGACGTTTTTCTTTTATTTCCTCTCGTAAACGACGTAGTAAGGTGCAGTAGTAATCAGAGTTTATAGTCTGACCCCTTTCAAGATAATCAATCATAATCACACCTATCGAGTCCCTGAATACTGAAGCCATCACCTTATTTGCCGACAAAATCGACTTAGCCTTTTTTAGGGGGTGGTGAACCAGGTCTTCTCCACTGTTTTGATTGTTGTTTTGTTTCCGGTGTACAGTAATGAACCCATGTTTCGTCCATAGTAACAAAACGATTCAAAAAATCATCTGCATCGGCTTCAAATAACTCCAAGCAGTCGCGTGAAATAGTCAATCGCGTCCTTTTTTGTTCAACTGAAAGCAGTCGCGGAACCCACCTCGCAGACACCTTCTGGAAACCCAACCCGTTGACAATGATGTTTTGAGTTCGTTCATAAGAGATGCCTATAATCTCGGCTATCTCTCTAATTTTTAATCTGCGGTCTCCCATTATTAAATCAAGTATTTTTTTTAATATTTTCGTCAGTAGTTGACGTCGAAGGCCTTCCAGAGCGGGGTTCATCTTTCACACTCTCTCTACCACGCTTAAATTCTGCTATCCATTTTTTGACGGATGAATATGACAGAGCACAATCGCCTAATGTACTGACCATGTCATCATGGATGGCTTTTGATGATAGCCCCTTCTTATGGAGGTACTTAATGACGGCACGCTGCTCGATTTGCTCCATTCGCGGAAATTATGTCCGATTACTTTGTTAATAAATTTATAAAATCACAACTAATTATCGCACACGTTTCGAACTTCACACAATGAACTAGTCTGAACTGAACTAAATAATGTGGGTAGATTCGATTTTTAGAATTGAATGGATCTCTGTTAGGCCGAGTACTTTTCAATCCACCCTCGTAATCTATCGATTAAAACAAGTATTTTGAAAATACTGTGCTCTTATTTAAAAATCACGAATTTTTAATGTTGAAATTGTCTCCAAAAGGCTGATATCCACCATTATGCATTATGATGCAGCAGGTCGGTTATTATATAGGCGAAGTATGTAGTTATAAACAATATAAGCTGTGCGGATGACATGGGTTTGCTGAGTTCCACTATAGGTGCACTTAGAAGGCTGCTAGGTATAGTTGAATCCTACGCCAGGCCTACGCTCCTTGCCTATCGGCATAAGTAGTGAAAGGGGTCTAAAGCGGGCATTCTAAGGGAAGAATAACAAAAACAGATAAGAAATCTTATATTCTTCCAACTTTAATTGCTACCGGGCAGTGAATTCATCTTAGTTTGATAGTATATTAACATATTTCCTTCGATCAACAATACCAACAGGTTGGTATTGTTGATCGAAGGAAATATGTTAATACCAACAAGTTGGTATTGTTGATCGAAGCGTATTCCCAATATTATTCTTACAAATAAACCATGAAACAAATTACCTTAACATATGCCCGCTTTGTGAGGGGGCTTAAAGAAACAACGGTTTGAGGCAAAATGGGCACGAATAGGGCATAACTAGCATATTGTATTTTCTACAAATTATCATTAACATTTAACTCCACGATATCGCTCTCCGTTGAAGGGAAATTTTGCCTTATTTTCCTCAAATTATTACCAACATTTAACTGCTAGACATGGCTCTCCTTTTAAATGGAAAGTTTGCCTTATTTTCCTCAAATTATTAACAACATTTGTCTCCTCGACATAGCTCTCCGTTGAAGGGAAATTTTCCTCACATTATCATCAACATGTAACTGCTCGACATAGCTCTCCGTTGAAGGGAAATTTTGCCATATTTTCGTCAGATTGTTATTAACATTCAAGTTCTCGAAATGCCTCTCCATCGAAGAGAAATTTTACTTTATTTTCATCAATTTATCACCAACATTTAACTGCTCGACATAGCTCTCCTGTTAAAGGGAAATTTTACCTTATTTTCTTCAAATTATTATCAACATTTATCTCCTGGGCATAGCTCTCCCTTGAAGGGGAATTTTGCCTTATTTTCCTCACATTATCATCAACATGTAACTGCTCGACATGGCTCTCCGTTGAAGGGAAATTTTGCCTTACTTTCCTGACATTACCATCAACACTTAACTGCTCGTTTATGGCTCTCCCGTTGAAGGGAAATTTTGCCTTATTTTCCTCAAATCATCATCAACATGTAGCTCGACATGGCTCTCCCGTTGTAGGGTAAATATGTCTTAATCATCACGCTTGTCAGGTGGATTTTAGATCGACGTCCTAGAGTTTTCGCACTTTTGACGCTGATGCCTGACGTAAACGAGTGGTTGTGCCGTTTTCTATCAGAAGCCATAGTAGCCTCTCACAACACCCACGGAACGGAACGGGGTGATGGATAATCTTATGCCGCTACCACCCATTTTTAATTAAACCACGAATTGAGGCGTTATTATTTTTATTTCCTAGGTAGTAGTATTACGGATTAGTAAGCTGAAGTGGCAGAGGGCGGGCTATATAGCTCGAAGAGCCGACAACCGATGGGGAAAAGAGGTTCTCGAGTGGCAGACTCGTACTGGTAGGTGAAGTGTAGTGCGACCCCCAACTAAATGGAATGACGACCTGGTAAGACACGCAGGAAGTCAATGGATGCAGGTGGCTTAGGACCGTACTTTATGGCATTCCTTGGTTCCTTAATTTTAGCACTTACTTTGCTCGGCGGTGAAGGAAAACAACTTGAGGAAACCTGCACATCTGAAAAATAAAAAATATTTCGAAGACATGTGAAGTTGGCCAACACGCATTGGGGCAGCGCGGCGGACTTTTCCTTGCGCTAAAACCCTCTCAGAAATGAGAGGAGGCCTGTGCCCAGCAGTGGGACGTATATAAGCTGTAACTTTACTTTACTTTTACTGCTCCAACTAGCGAGCGACATCCGGTGAGCGGAAGATTATTAGCCCTCATTAGATGGTAAAATTTGAAATAAACACGAATACCCTGAGCAAAAACCAGCGGCGATATGCTCCTGTTTGGCCGGCCCGCGTACAATTTTATTGCACTTTATTTATTTGATATTTCTTTTTAAAATTAAACCGGTCGATCGTGATCGACTGGTCGATCGCGGCTATTAGTCCAGTCGATCGTGGCTGGATCGATATATTTCTAAAAGCCTAGTCTGCTCTAGATTTCTGGACATTGGTTTTCAACGCGAACTATCCAACTTTAAAGAAATGTGTTGAACAATTGTATTTAATTTAAGGTTTTTCCTATTTATTAAATAAAAAAATGCTACATTGTATATTGAAATTTAATGTTTCATTTAAAATTTCGACAAATTGGTAGATCGCACAGGGTTTTGTCAGTAAACAATATATTTTTGGTTTACTCAAGTTGGCCACACCTGCTCTAGAGTAATATAATTGCGAAAATCTTGAGGGACCTTTACACATTAAACACTAGTTATATTTTTAAAAAAATATACCTATTCCATAATATTCGGCTTTTGTAAATTACCATTCTCAGTGCTCGTAATTGTTTATACCCAGAGAAAAAATTGTTAAGTTATATACCAATCTGAAATAACTCAATCATCCACTAAGAAGGAACAAAAGCGACATTTATATGGCAGCACTTCGGTGAGTAGGGAGAGGTGAATAAATCATGGCGACGCGTTGGCACGAGATTTTCTTAACGAGCCCACCGGGAGCTGAGTATGCCACGGATCGCGACAAATGGCCGCAGGGGACGCCTGGCAATGCTTCGTTCTGCGTTTGCAATATTAATGCAAACCAATTTTAATAGACTTTGAAATTTGATCCGTACGCTGATTCCCTAATACTTCGGAGAGCAAATGTTGAATATTGCCTATTGCTGTAAGTATTAATTTAACGCATTGACGTATATTTATTTATCAACACAGAATTTATGAGATAAAACTAAAAATAAGTAGCTACTATACCCGTAAATTGTAAGAGTATCGGATGTACCTAGGTAAGAGTTATATTTATATACCAAAAAATGGATATAAGGGAAAACTTTGTTGTAATATTTTTTTCCATTTTGAATAGTTTCACAATAAATCAAATGTAAATGCATTTTCTGCATTAGCGAGAGATTCATTTCCATTTTAATTGACTGGTACCTAAAATGTACCAGTCAATTAAAATAGAAATTAAATAATAAAAATATACCTATACATACTTAATTTTTAAATTAAGACAACAGACTCTCTGCCTCTCTGCCGCAAAGGTGACCCTTTTTAAAGCGTATTGCCAAGACATGTAGACGGGAAATCTGTGGGCCAGCTATACCAAGAAGTCGCTGGACACCCTATGAGTCCAATATAATAATGTGTTCAGGATATTGTTGGGATTGCCTCGTTTCTGTTGTGCATCAGCGATGTTTGCAGAAAACCAAGTTGACGGCTTTGCAGCCATTATTCACAAAAAAACCACATCGATAATATTTAGGGTGCCTGGCAGTCCCAATAGCACTCTGCAAACCCTAGCAGATAGGTACGTGTCTCCGCTTTGGACCTGTTTTGTAAATGAATTAAATCCAAATTGATTTTATTTGATTTTATTTTATTTTTATTTAATTTAATTTAATTTGGTTGACATTATTTGATTTCGATTGATTTTTATTTGATTTTTTGTTTAATTGTATTTCATTTAATTTTGACATTACTTATTATTATTTGATTATTATTTTTAGTTTGATTTTATTGTGATTTCATTTTGGGTTTAGGTTAGATTTTAGTTTTGATTTTATTTAGGTAATGTTCTCAGTTACTAACCTAAGCTTAGTCATGGGTACTAACAACTTATCGGTCTTTTAATTCTGAAATAAAGAATTATTTTCATGTGTGATGCTCTAGGCCAGTGCCTAGTGTCTTATTATAATTCTATCACTGGTTGCCAACGAAGAAATATCATATCACACTTCATTAGCAGTGGTAGTCAGTACGTCTTTTAGTACGCTTCCTTTTAAAAATATGTAATCATTACATTTTACATAATATGTTGATACCTATTGCATCTCATCATATATGTATATTTGCGGAGTAAGTTGAAAAATTAGGAATTTCCCGAACTCAAACTTAGTTCGGGTGTATATTCTCTATAACAGTCTATTTATCAAATTGATTGGCAGTGTAGTAGTTCTTACTAATGATGTTCCGGATATCCGTATCCATATCCACGGATATCCAAGGGAAAAGAAAGATCCGTGTCCGTATCGGTTACTTTTTTGGCGGATCTTATTAATTTTCAACACATAGATGAAATTCTAAATACTTATAGGCAATTAGGTAGCAATAAAAAAACTATTAAATTCAATTCAGATTATTTTTATTTAATATTCATAAGGCATCAAATTGTTCTATTTTATTATTATGAAGAATAAAGCGACAATGACTCCTTGATTCCATCAAGTCTTTTTAACATAAAATAGCTGGAATTTCAGCGTGTCGGTGAGTCTCACAAAACTTTTAAAACTTTTTGTTTGAGTTGAATTTGTATTTTTTCTAATTATTGCTTTGTCGCTGTGGAATGGTTGAAAAGTCCTGCAATTTTCTTACATTTTGTAAGTAACACGAAAATTGTATCAACTTTTTTAACAGCCTCTTTAACCACCAAATTCAACTGATGTGCTTTACAGTCGATATGTATTTCAGATAAATGACAGGCACGCTGCATATTGGATTCCCCATCTCTTACCATACCTACAGTGCATATTTTGTGTCAGAATTCTCCATTCTTCTAACATACTTTGAAATGTTTCCGAAATACATATAAACTCCCGTGTGACGTTTTTCAAGAACTTCCACTTTCAAAACGATATTTTTTCGTTGAAAATCATCGGTAAAACCATGAGATGTTAAGGTTAACAGTGAAACTCCTGACGAAGATTCTGACCAGATATCTGATCTGAAGGAAACTTTCTCAGTCTTGTGACATGTTTCTTTTGTTTTTGATGACACTTTATCGTAAAGTTCGCCGCAAAAGGAGGTCCGTAAAATATTTTCTGTATTAATGTCTACTGCTACGTAGTACTATTATTTATTCTGTGCTACTACTATCCTTTCAAGGTCACCCGCATTCGACATCGATTGAGTAAGAAAGTAACCATACCAAACATCCGACATAATAAGACAAGAATCTTACACAGGGCTAGTTAAACTGAACAGTTAAACTGACGTACACCCAAAAACTGACCCTGAGTGTGAAATCTTAAGTTGCAATTTTTAACTGACGACAACACACGGATTTTTTCTTTGTCATTATTATCATCATTACAAGTCCACGTCTAAATATAACCAACCCAGTCGTCCCAAGGAAGCCACAATACAACCAACTAAATATTTATTTTAACAAATAACAGAAAAATAGCTGATATTTACAATATTTGAAAATTTAATTATTATCTTCACCGTTTGAAATTAACAATAATTTATTCAGACGGAAACCTGTTAGTCAGAAGTTTATTTCTTTGTTACTATTCTTCAAAAGAACTGGCAAAGAGATCTGAGCCTTTGCAGCAAAGTCTGATGTCAATAATTATACGAAAACGGAAAGTATTGACTCCTAGTATATGAGTGCATTAGGAATCAATATCACACGGTATAGTCACGCCGCACGTAAGTAATAAATATATTATGATTGTAGCACGAATGGGTAGGCTTGACCGGGGAAGAACCACGCTTTCACAGAATATCGGCGTGAAATGTAATAAAAGAGAACCAGAGACCCTTCCTACTGGAAAAGAGGCATTCTATCTAAGACCTCAAGGGTTACAACGCATCTGCCTTTTGATTTTTAATTGAAGATACTATTCTTAATTAAAAATACTTTGCATCGAGACAAAAGTAATCGGTAACAATGAGGTAAGATTCTTTTATCGTCTACCTAGATGCTTAACCTCTCAAACACCAAGCGGCCAAGTTTGACCGCTTCGATATTCCGTCAAAATTCAAGCGGTCAAATATGACCGCACCCACCCACAGCACTTTAACCCATAAACACTTATATTTAGAGACTACTTTTCTATGAAGAAGTTTGGGATTATAGAGTCAATATGAAATTTTCTATCCTCTAGTGGAAAAAATACAGTTAGTGTATGAATATTAATTTATATTCTATGTTTATTACGTACGCCATTTTCATTTGGATGTTGTTGTGTTGATTTTTGGATGTTTGTAGTGTTGTATTAGTGTTTTACTATAGTGTTTAATTTATCTTTTTACGTAAATAATTTCGAGTAATATATAGAAATAATTGTAATTTTCACGCTGCCGACATCCGCTTGGTATATATTTTTTTTTGTTATTAAAAATACAATAAAATCTTTTTGTAATGAAGTAAAACCTGACTTTTGTTTAGACAACAGGATAGATAATTATGTATAGATTTTATAATACTAAAGTTCTTCATAGAAATGTAGTCTCTAAAAATAAGTTTTAATGGTTTTAAGTGCTGCGGGTGGATGCGGTCGCATGCGACCGCTCAGGACTTGCCAGGCGCATACGACTGCATGGGAATTTTATGGGGATTGAAGGGTTAAATATATACCGAGCTGATAGCGCCTCAACGCTACGTCGCGTACGCCGCACTTTCATAAGAATCTTCTTTTCGAGGCCTAACCTTAGGTTTAAACAAACATTTTTGAACATCGGCTGTCAAAGTTTAAACAAACGGTCGAGGGTAATTTATATGTATAATTTTTTAGAATTTTATTAGGCTATAAGAGTGGTAGATAAGTTACAGTTGGAGAAAACTTTCTATATGACCGTTCACATTGCTAATGAATAAATAAATGGTCTTTGAAATCTAAATATCACCACGATAGGACGATAGCGAATTTTTATATCATAATACATTAAAACATGAAATTTAACCTCATGTATAAGCATAAAAAAAGTTTTTATTATTTTTCCATATAATGAGATGCGACCTAGTTAGTTTGTCATCATTTAGATACCTACATGCTCACGGCAATGTATCAGCCAAGTACAGAAAAGTAGGTAAAGGGAGACCCATCGGCAGTCATGGCGCCAAGGTCCATTGTTCGAAGAACGTAGTAGTTCGTAGTATTATTATTTATTTTGTGGTGGTAGGTACATAGATCCTTTGATTGAAGCAACTAATATGGTGCACGGCAGCATGGCTCCCTTAAGATTTCAACCGCCGACAACCCTGAACTTCATTCGTACCGAACTTGTCCCCTTTTCACTTTTGTTTTTGGTTAAATAATTTTAAGTAATATGCAATAAACATTTCTTAGATAATAATTATTGAACTTGTACCTAATGAGTAATGACCTATGACGACTATTGATAACGCTGGAGCGTTTTTACAGATAATTTGTAACATCTTAGTTATAGTTTGGGAGTGTTGTTCTGAAGTTGCGTTCAATAATAGTTATCTAAATACAAAATAAATATGTCATCTCTAAGTATTACAGATGTAAACAAGTTGGGTGATGGGCAGTTTGAATCGGTGTTTGGAAACGTAATTGAGCACTGCAAGAGTGCTTCGACTAGAATAAAAAAACAGCGTCCGTTTAAAAACGTCGACGAACTTTGTGAAGCATTTCAAAAATATTTAGATGATATTACCGAAGAAGGTTAAGTACTATATATAGGTTAAGTACTATATATATACTGTTTGGTTATTGTTTTAAATACGTTTGAAATGGCTATAAATCGATTGAGAAAAGTTAAAAATCCAGGTTATAAATATTAGATAATTGTAAGTTATACCTACAACTATACACATTAATAAAGATTAATATTTGATTTTTAATCTTTATATTATTTATATTTACAGAAAAACTGGCAGTATTAAAATCACATCCAGACCTTGCAGGGCGGCTGGCAATACAAGGCGAATTGACTCCAGAATCAGCAGAAGAACAACGTAGCGCTGGCTTGAATGATCTCACCGCGGATCAAAAACTATTATTAGACTCACGAAATAAAAGGTACGTAATATTGATAGCATTTGTGAAATATTTACAATAATTTAAAGTTATAAATTCTTCAAATAAAAACTATTTTTTATCTTCTTTCGTAATTTATGTATCATGTTTACATACATTTAGGCACAAGATGCCATCTGTACATTGCTTGCCGATTTGTAAACAAAACATTCGCTAGTAGTTTGAAATTACTTATGGAACGAAGTATTAGATGGCGTTAAAAATAATACAGCGACGTTCTAATATAACTTCGTGGGGGATAATAATCTTACGCTCACTAGATGTCACTAGTTGGGACTAATATAAACCGATTTGTTACGAAAAATAGTCAGTCATCATGGAAGTTGCGATTGAAATAAGTTTTTCCTTTTTTTTAACTTATTTCAGTACATGTAATTAAATACACAAAGCAATGGGTGCGTTTGGCAGAAAAAAGCGCTAGCAAGCGCTTGTAAGCAAATTGACGATCGTAAGCGGTAAGCGCTGTCAAATCGTAAGTAGCTATTTTCCTCTTGGACACGATGTTAGTTTTAACCGGGGAACCGAACCTAATATAAATATATTTTTGTGAAGTATTCATATTAAAAACTTACCAATCACGAATTTTTAATAACATGTATATGTCTATTCATGTCATTATATTACTTAAAACTAATATTGCACAAAACAACTTATAAACTCTATTTCAAAAGAATCAAATTAAATAAGCAAAATGGCGGATTGTGTCAGCGCTACTGAAGTAGCAATCGTGTACTGGCCGAAAACTATTTTAGCACTAGTAAGCGCTTGCTAGCGCTTTTTTCTGCCAAACGCACCCAATGCCTCTGTGTTAATTTTTTTTACAATTTTTTTACTTTTTTTTAGTAAAAAAAATTTCTCCCGCTATAAAATCTGTCAAATAATATTTCACCTCATTTCCGTGTCCGCCTAGGTGACACAGCCCAGGTGGCAGAAGTCATGGATGGCCTCATTCTAAAGCATTATTTATTATATTATGTTTCGCATTCAGCTGTAATTTAGATTTTGGTGGCGTCATAAGAATTGTAAGTCTAAGACATGTGTGTGTAAATAAGCTTTTGTTAAGCTAAGCTAAGCTAGTGCGCTCCTTAATTTTTGTAAGATTACCAATCAAGCACAAATTAGTTACCACATGTACTCACTCGACTCGCAGTATGTATTGCCATTTTTCTAGATATGTACTGGCGACTGGTATGTTTATTTTTTATCAATAGGTATTTAAAATATTAGTGGTAATGCTCTTGTAGTCTACATATAGATATTTCTATAAGGGGAAGTTCTCGGTCACTCTAATGGGAAGTGGAATGTTTCGATTTTCTAAAACTCCAAGGTGGGCGCCTAATCCTCGCGGAGATGTTACGACTGTTCGTAACCACGTTGAATTGTGCCGGAAACTCCGAGGCCCCATTTTTGGTAGTGTATCCAGCGCCCCTGGCATGTATCTGACCTTTCTCGATATCGATCAGCAGCTTCTATCTGAGCCACCAGGAAATCACAGAATGAGGATACAATCCTCACACAGTATCCCTTCTGTGCGGTACTATATTTAAAACACTTGGTGTGTGACAACAAACACAATCACATATACAGGCTGATTTTATATTAGTTAGAGACGAAATAGATTACAGTTCATTTGATAGTAAACGGTGTTCTACACCTCAATTGCGCCAGGTTTCAACTCCCAGAACTGCTACCGATGCCTCGCCACTTTTGGGGCCTGATATGGGATGTCTAATTGATATACTGTTTCTCTTACCTTTTATTAGTGACAGAAATAGATGTGAGACATACTAACACGTGTTTCTAACGGACGACACACACGTACAGTTCAACTGATCATTCCAACTGATCTGTTCAAACTAGGACATGATATATTTATAATTATCGATACATCGAAAACCCGATATTTTAAAAAATATCAACAGTCCTAGACTGAACTGATTAGTTCGAATGATCAGTTGAACTGACCGTGTGTGTCGTCCATAAGTGGAAAAAAACACTGGCGCTAGTAAAAAATAAGGAGTTTCAAATATATCGCATTTACTTATGTCAAAACTATGATAAAATATTTTATAATTTACAGATATAAATCAAAATTTGGCTTCCCTTTTATAATTTGTGCGAGGGAGAATAAAGTACAGTCAATATTGGAAGGTCTGGTGTGCCGGTACAACAACGATTATGAAGAGGAGATTAAAACCGGCATTAACGAAGTGAAGAAAATATGCAAACTGAGAATCCTCAACATAGTTCACAATTAAATGGAATAAAATTGTATGCATGGAAAATTCTGTCAATTCCCTTTGTTCGCTAAAGACTAATTTTGTTTTAATAGAACTTGTTGAAACGGTAAAGAACACAGATTAGTTTATCAAATGTAGAAACATGTATAAATAAATGCTAAATTTCTTTTTTTACTTTCTTTCTTCATCAATTTCCTTTTTAAGTTTCTAAGTTTAGTTCCCACCTGGGAAGGACCACGTTCTCACAGAATACCAGCGTAAAATAGTAGCTTAATGCTGCTGTGTTTCGTATAGTGAATGACCAGAGACCCGTTTTACTGGAAACGAGGCATTCCATCTTAGTCCTCCTGACCTGCCTGACAACGCATCTGCATTTTGATTCATAATCGAGGATAGATGTAGATGTCTATGGGCCACAGCAACCAGTTACCATCAGGTAGACTGTGTGCTCGTTTGTTACCCTATCCAATAAAAAAGTTACCTTAGGATATACGGTTGAAATTTAAAGAACTTCGCCTTCTTCCTTCCTCATCAGGCCGTCACGTCGGCTTTGACATAACCGTCACATTTAGCAGGCGTTCATCTTTGGCTAATAATATACCGCTCACCAGATTAGCGACATCTAGCGATGGGTCTGAGGTGAAGATATGTATTTGTAACACAATATTATTACAATTGGGAAGTCCCTTTTTTAAATTAAAGTTTATGATTGTTTATTGGTTGGTATTCATATTTATTGGTCATTTTTTTCAGTTTTGAAGTAAAACTTCTTTACGCACGCTTGACTTAGGACGCGTGACGAAAGCGTTACGAAAAATGTGTCGAGCGAGGCGAACGGGAGTTGAGTGGGGGATATAAGCAAGAGAGAGCAGTGCACACGCACATTTTTTTTTTCTCTCTTTTTCTCATAGTCAGTTATTTTTCGAAATTTTATTTCGTTTTGAATCATTTTATGAATTAGTACTTCAATACATTAAATCTTATACGTTTAAAGCGAATAAAATTGGAAACTCATTTTAAAGTCCATGTTTTATGAATTTTCAGGTGAATATTAACAAATTATGGAAGGAAGCCGATTATAAATTTGTAGAAAACTAATGTGTATATATATATATATATATATATATATATATATTATTTTGTATGTATATATATATGTATAAGCACACTATAATATAAAATTTAACTTATATTTCAGAAAGTACCATTAATATTTACATTTTCGTACAAATTCGCTTCCCCCTCCATGTAATCTGTCAAATATTTCACCACATTCGTAAGTGATGCCGCCCTGGTGGCAAAAAATTTTGTGGCGTTAGTTGTAAGTTAATATTACCAAACTCCATAGTCGCCTTTCACGACATACACGGGACGAAATGAGGTGATGTTGATGATATGATGATCTCTTACGCCGCCACCACACGGTCACGCTTAAGGGGAAATATAATGTCAAATGGCTTAGCAAGATCCTTCGTTATGCCGAAAATATTGCAGCATTAATTTTGAAATAAATATATGGTAAAGTTGAGGATTAATGTTAATGATTATGTTAGACGAAAACACGATTTCGTAAAATTTTCTCGATAGAAAAAAAAATCCAAAGTTACCTCCAAAATAAACAATAAACCGCTGTTATTCATAAAATACTTTAAATAAGATCATGAAACTTTGCATACTAACTGAACTAACTATAAAGCAGTGCTTATGTTATTTACTTTATTTAAAATACCATTATTTTCACTGTAAAAAGAAATTACCTAAACTATCGGTGTCTTGAGCTTGATTCCTGTTGCACCGTTAGTATCGCTTAGGCTTTTGAAGGGAGAAGTTGTGTCGCTTACGATCAGAATATACATTACGCAACAGTACGACGTAAAATTAAAATGGGAAATAACCGTGATAAAAATAAGAAGTGACTGGGTTGGCGTTAAGAAACAGGCATAAATATGATAAACCTAATGAAATAAGTGTCTAACGACCTTTCTACTTACAGTATTAGTGATTACAAACATATCGGTACATAGCATACGACGCGCGGGGAAGTGGGGGCGAAATTAGAATTTGAGCTGACTTACTCTATCCTCTTAACAGGCGAATTGAGAGTATATTTACCCCGCACTTTGTCTGAAGCGAATGTGGTTGGTGAACATAGATGGATTTTATTTTTATAACTGTTTCAAAATTATATTACTATCATCGGTAAATTAATAGTGATAAGATACATTTAATCAAATTGGTTCAATATAATGTTAAAAATATTAACTCTTTCGCTGTCCCGTGCGCTACATATAGGTCATCGCTATTATCTTACGATTGTGTCTGGAAACCGGACAGTGAGTGTTAAAAGAGTAGACTTATATGACGCACGGTGGCGGCGTAAGAGAATCCATGACCAAATAAAATGAAATGAAATATTTATTTGCGTTTGGTTAAGGTACACTGAAGATGGTCATATTAATTAAACATCCGCTTAATCAGTCATTATTAATGGCATGCAAATCTTACAACTATAAAATAACGAGATAATAATATTTGTGAGTAACAACTAATCAATAAATAGGTAATACTTAATAAATATTTCACAATTGGTCCAGTAAATTTATATCAGCTATTACGTATCGTATATGGAGTGTAGAAGTAAGGAGTACTAACTCCCATAGTAGAATAGTTGAAAAAGTGTCCATCTGTAAGCGGTAAATAACAGTTCAAAAACTCTCCACAACAGCGCTCGAATAGCTACTGGGATGAAATGAACGTAGCAGTTGTCGACGGTTTGAAGTGTGCTACTAAACTGCTCAGTAGCTCTATAATTTAAAATAATTTTATTTACTAAATATAACCTGAAAAAGTCGTTTATCCCACTAATATTTTTGGGCACGTTCTTTAAAATTTAACCCGTAGCTATAGTGGCGCCATCCTTATTTAACGGTTTTCTATGGACACTTTTTAATTAGGGATGGGCAAGTGAAAAAAATATATCGATATATATCGTATCGGCATTTGAAAATAGTATCGATATATATCGACAGAAAAATATCGATATATCGACATGTTTTGCATGATCATTCATACATAATATGTATTCCCAAAACATTCAATATACGGAAAAAATACACACATGAAGAAAATAGTATATTTTTATTAGAAAGTAATCTAATCAAACCAATATTCATCCGAAATTGACATTAGTAGCACTCTCTGTTTGACGTGCTCTCCTGTCAAGCGGCTTCTGTTGTCGGGTACAGTTATATTCACAGCTGATGCAACTCTTTCAGAAGAGACCGAAGAAGCCTGGCAAATTAAATATTTAGGGGCGACTTCTTAAAGAACTGGCGTAAAATGTTGGCAATTTGTCCAAAATTTTATTGGATCAGCCTTTCTCTCAAGGAGAGGTTGATCAAGGTATTGCTCGAGTTCATTGGGCATGTTAATACAAAAAAGTTAATTCGACTCAGTCTATTATTATTAGAGAGAGACAACTTGTTTAGTTTATTTTAGTCTTTGATTTATTATTGCTGTTATATTAAATACTCAAAGATTTTAGGTTATATACTTTAGGATATATTAATATTTGATAATCTTACATTAACAGTAGATACATTACATTGCAGTTATTCAAGTCTACTGCCGCAGCGTCTTCAGTTTCTTCACTAGATTTAGTTGTTTTCAATGAACTAGGCATTTTCATCATTTGCAAATAAGCAAAATGATGCCTATTTTTTAAATGAGTGGCCAAATTGGTTGTATTACCGCACGTTTTATACGACTTACCGCACAAATTGCAAGAAGCTGAATCATTGTTGTTGTCTTCTTTTTTGAAGAACTTCCACACAGAAGACATGATTGATAAGATTCGAAGTTCGAAGCTTCGAATTCAAAGTATTTTTAGTTTTAGCTTTATTTTTAACTTTAAACTTTTAAGTTTTCCGTAGAAAAATACCGTTACTGTCTTGCTGTGTACATCATAAACACAAAACACAAATTTGAATTCGTAACAGTGAGACCATAAACAAAACCAAAAGCAAAAGACAAAAGAATGCTTCTGTTTGGTCTATGGTCTTACTGCAATATTCGATTTGATGAAGATTGTAACGAGATTTTTTTTAAATAAACGAAACAAGAATTGCGTAAAAATATATCGAAATTTATACGAATTCGATACTCTAAAATAAATATCGGAATGACGATATATCGCGATTAAAAATATCGACGATATATATCGATTATTTTATGAAAAAATATCGATATTTCGATATATCGATATTTTTTACCCAAGCCTATTTTTAATACAGTCTGTACTCCACAGTACATACCACTCCATAGTATCGTACACAAATTATAAAGTTGTATGGTATCGTAGTTTAAATATACTAGGTACTAGGTACTACGTAGGTAAAATAATAGCTCCCAACTATTTAGCAAAATTAAACATTGTAAATTGATAATATCCACCTCAATTTCTAGTTACAGTTGTTAAATAAAACTTAATTGTGTTTGTAAAATAAGTAAAAGTCATAAGTATTTTAATTAAATAGTGTTTTGTGCTTCAAGCTTCAATTAAAAGTAACAGCTGTAACGAACATCATTTTAACTTTCTGTAAGTTATTGTAATTCTTGTTATCCCTTTAATATTTTAAGATTTACCTACCTTTTAAATTAGTGCTGTTTCGGATTTCAATTTGAATTATTTACCTGATAATTTAATTTGAGATCTGTAAGCTAAGATCTAGATATTAGCTTACTCTGTTTCTTCGGTTTTCTTTCTTTGTTTTCTTTTGCTATTTACACATAATAGTAAAATGAATACACGCAACGCCAAAACGCGCCAAATGGAGAACCAACTTCAAATGGCGCTTCTAGAACTTAAGGCGTCAAAGGAGCAGTGTGAGCTGTTGCTTAAAGAAAGGGATGACAACGAAAAGGAAATAATAAATATAATTGCCAAAAATAGTCAACTAAAAAGTGATATGGTTAAGTTGCATAAAGACTATACAAGTGTTTTACAAGAAAGGGATCAGCTTCAGGGAACAGTCGATGAGTTTGACCGATGCAGCAAAGAATATGAGGAATCCCTCAGATTAATTGCTGCATTGCAGTCGCAGTTAAGTGAGGCTAATGAGCAGATTTTGCAATTAAAACAATACTTGGATGAATTGAAAGTATCCCAAACTCAAAGTCTGTTCAAAGAGCTCATAGTATGTAAATCTTCAAAAACATTGCAATCCTACACAACAATCGATTTGATTGGTGATGATTTTGTCACATCAAGAACAGCAGAAAGGCTTACATGCAGTAGCAGAAAATTAAAGAAATACATAAAAATTAATAAATATGTTAGGAAAGTACAAAAGTTAATTAAAACAAAAATTAATACAAAAAATTATATAAATATATGTAAGGAAAAGCATGTATTTAATTAATAAACTTAAATTATATTCAATTGAGGTGGAAAATATGAAAAACTGTTATGAAGACTGAAATAGAGTGTCTCAATTCAGAAGTTTTGTCGCTTAAAAACTCATTACAAATTATCTCGAATAAATATGCATCGGCTCAGGTTGAGATAAAAGAACACATATTGGCCATGAATGATCTGGTAAAGTCATGTAAATACAATGAGGAGCGCTTTGACTTCTTAATAAACATCAGAGTGAGAATCATGTAATCCATACCATGTTCATCGGGGACAATATGTGTAAATAGCAATGACTCCTTACTTTCACAAACACTCTATGACGGTGCCATAACAAAGAATAAAAACTTAAAAAGTAACTTAAAACATAAAGTTATTATGTATTGTGATGACATAGGTAAAAATTTGGGCATGATGTTAAATAACCATTTAAAAGGACAATTGATTAGTAATTATTGTATGCCTGGAGCATCCTTTAGTCATATAATGAATAAAGTTTTAACTAGTAAGTTTTGTCCTAATAGCACATTAATAATTCTTGTTGGGAGAAGAGGCAATGTAAACAAAAATCAATTATTAAAATATATTGATTACCTCAATACTTTAAATGTACATAAAATTATATTGTTTACATTGCCTTATATACAGGGTTGGCCACAGGAGAATTAACTAGGGCATGATTTAAATTTATTAATGAATAATTTATCTTGTAACAATAATGTAAATTTGACATTTAATTGTAAAAATTATACCAATAGAATTAATTTAATAGATATTAATAATTTAATTAAGAAATTTTTGACTACAGATAGGTATTACCTATCCAAATATAATTTAAGACAGATAGCAAATGTGCTATCTTATTATTTATGTATTAACTCAGCCAAGGACTTGGCTACCCAGACATCTGCTCCTATTGAGCAGCATAATGATTTGACATGCAATTTGGAATCCGTTCCAAGTAATTTAAATTAGAAAATGAGACAATAGAGGTAATCTCTAGCAGTTATAATAATTTAAATAATTTAGAATGTAGCTTACAAATCCTTAATAGTTGCAATTGTATAACCCCACAAAATGATAATAAAAATTGTTTAAACCTGGTGCATCAGAATATACAAGGCATGATAGGCAAAGTGCTAGAAATTGAATTGTTCTTAAATAGCAACAATATTCATATTTTATGTATTACTGAACATTGGTTAAAAGCTCATAATTTAATGTTTAAGTTCAGTAATCACCAGGTAGTCAGTTCTTTCAATAGAGAAACAATTTTAAGAGGTGGCTCCCTAATTTTAGCTAGTAAATTATTATCATGTAAAGAACGTAAAGATATTGTGAGCCTCTCTGTTGAGCGAACTGTAGAAATGGCATGTGTTGAGTTTGAGCACCTCATTGTTGTGAGCGTTTACAGACCCCCATGTTCTTTATATGATACTTTTGAAAAAATTATGGAATAAGTTTTCGCTAAGCTTAATAAACAGAATAAATCTGTTGTAATATGTGGAGACTTTAATATCAATCTCCTAGAAGCTTCCTCCACCAATATTAAATTTAGATCATTGTTTAAATCTTATGGTCTTTTTAATTTATTTTTGGAGCCAACACGTATTGCTAAATCTAGTGCAACATGTATAGATAACATTTTTACAAATGTTAAGCCGTTCAATAAATGTATAATTCAAAAATTGAGCTCTGATCACTGTGGACAATTAGTTTCATTACCTTATGTTCACATAAAGCGAGTAGATAAAAAAGTAGTATTTGTTCCAGTAAATACACATCGCTTGGAGAAGCTTAGAAGTAACATAGTAAAAAAACTTCCATTACTTTCATACCAAAATAATCCAAATTTTTTGTATGGAACATTATTTAAGCTCATTTGCAATGAATTTAATAATACTTTTACTTCTAAAACATTCTCCTTGAACAATCGCAAGGCATTTAATGAATGGGCGACAGTAGGAGTCCATAAGAGTAGACAAAGGTTATATGAACTTTACAATGAAAGGTCATATAATCCTAGCGTCGAATTTAGGGAATATGTAAAAAAATATTCCAAAAGAGTGTGCTCCTTACCCAAGTCATTGTATTTGAGCAATAAAATAAAGACTGCTTCTAATAAAATTAAAATGAAATGGAGTATAATTAATAGTGAAATTGGTAAGGTCAACTATCGCAATTCAAACTACCAGTTAAGTTTTAACAATAAATTAACTAAATCAGATCAGGACGTTGCAATGGTTTTTGAGAAATATTTTACTGATATTCCGATCTTAACCACTAAGTCATTGAATTCTTCTGCTGCCGTCGCCGAATCATTTCTTCAACAAAATATAAATTTGTGTACAAAGAATTTTACATTTCATAAAGTGTCATCAAAGGATATTGTAAAATATTTTAAGACTATTGATATTAAGAGAACCGCCGATCTGTGGGGGATTTCTGTTAATGTTATTGCGTCTATAATATATACAATCGCACCTCAACAATCTATTATTTTTAATGCTAGTATCGAATATGGTGTGTTTCCCGATTTAATGAAGCATAGTAAGGACCCCGCTAATTTTAGACCTATTTCTGTACTGAAAGTCTTGTAAAATTTTTGAAAAAATTATTCTTGATCAAATGTTAATTTTTTTTAATGTAAATAATTTACTTCATAAAAATCAATTTGGTTTCACAAGGGGTCGCTCGACAACTGATGCTGGTGTTGAGATGATTAAATATATATTTAATACATGGGAGAATTCACAGGATGTTTTGGGTGTGTTCTGTGACCTATCCAAAGCCTTCGATTGTGTTCACCATGAAACATTAATCAGGAAACTTCAACACTACGGTGTAAGAAGCGATGCTCTTAAATTAATTATTTCATATTTAAGTGACAGAACGCAAAAAGTTGTCATTAATAGTATGAGTTCTTCTGGGTCGATTGTACAAATGGGCGTGCCTCAGGGCTCAATTCTCGGCCCCTTTCTGTTTCTTGTATATATTAATGACTTACCTTATATAGTAGGGGATAACCATGTAATGTATATGACAGTTATTATATTACGACGAAGTAAATAATGCTATAGCTAAGTTAGTTATTTGGTTTAATGTTAATAATTTGCATTTGAATGGAACTAAAACTAAATGTATGAAATTCGTAACTCCTAATGTTAAACATGTCAATACTAATGTAATTTTAAATGGGGAGGAACTGAGTCTTGTTGATACCACCATTTTTCTTGGAATCACACTGGACGCAAAGCTTCAATGGCTCCCCCATATAACAAAACTAGCTAGCAGACTTAGTTCTGCAGCATATGCTGTAAAAAAGATTAGAACTCTTACCAATGTTGAAACAGCTAGAATAGTTTACTTTAGTTATTTCCATAGCATTATGTCGTATGGTATTTTGCTATGGGGACACGCGACTGACACTGAAATTATATTTATTTTACAGAAGAGGGCCATTAGAGCAATATATAGTTTAAAACCAAAAGAGTCACTGAGACAAAAATTTAAGGAAATTAATATTTTAACTCTGGCCTCTCAATACATTTATGAAAATGTAATGTACGTACACAAAAATAAAAGTAGTTTTGCGAAAATAAGTGATATTCATTCTGTAAATACTAGGAACAGACACAAGCTGGTAGTACCAGTTACTCGACTCCACCGAGTCAGTAATTCATTCTTGGGGCGATGTATACGCTTTTACAACAAAATCCAGAAATTATACAAAATTTATCATACACGTAGGTCAAAAATGTTATTAAACTAAGTTTGTATAAAAAGGGTTATTATAATATTAAGGAATTCATGGATGATAATAACTCCTGGGAAGGGTGATCACTAGCGCTATTTCTAATTTGTCTTGTGTTGCATTTATTGTAAACATTATTGTAAGCTATTATTGAAAAAAAAAAAATAGTCCCGCTGGGTTTCTTGCTGTTTCTTCCCAGGACAGAGGTTTTTTTTTGTGAACCAGTGGTAAATGTAAAAAGTGACTTTCAATAAGTATTTGTTATAATCTACATTGAATAAAAAAGTTTCTGTGTCTGTTTCTCGTACAGTGTAAAAAGTCAACATTTCGTCCTTTATGTCGTAAGAGGCTATAGAAAATGCCAAAAAATCCTCATGGCTGTCGCTCTAGCATGGCGTAAACGGGATGGTCATACCGCCTTCGAAGGCGGTATGACCATCCCGTTTACGCCAGACGCACAATACCAGCCGGAAACGGGCAAATGTATTCACGACCTTCTACCACCAGCGCGGCGCCACTTAGGAGTGCGGAGTGGCGTTTTACAGATTTTATAACGGGGGAAATTAATTTGTTAGAAGCATAGAGGTTAAAGAACAGGAGAACGATCGCTATGTACGTATAGCCCGCCTGTCCTTGAAAATTGTAGAATTTATAGCGACTGCGAAGTTAGCTGTTTATGAGAACAAGTAGATGAAGTTAGTTGAATAATGTACAAATTTTTTTCGCGGCATTGGTGAGAAAATTTTCATGCTCCGTAATTTTGTAATTTTTGACAAAAATAAACATTTAAAAATGGAGAAATATTTTATTGTGCGTGGATGTGCAAGTGGTTTAGCATCTGATTAGAAAAACAGACTGAAAATGACTTTTATTAAGCGAACTTAGCGATCGCAGCGCCTCATTTATGGTGACCATATTTCTGGGACACTATTTTCAACGGCGAATCGTTCTTCTGTTCTCTAGCCTCCATTTCTAGAAGTGTCAAGAGTTGTGTTTATTTTTGAAAGCTATTATATTTTACTTAGATTAAAATGGATAAATCAAACCACGGATATTTCTAAAACCAAAATTATTAAAAGTATAAAGAAAAAAAATTAAAGCGCACTCACTGAGGCGTTGTTTTATTTATGTGTTACACTAGAAACCGATTTTTTCTTATTCAAAACGCAATTATTCACATAGGGTAAATACAATTTCACATAGGCAAATAACTTTACCTCAGTCTGATCTAGCGACCTCTGGTGAGCGGTAAGTACCAGCCCTCGTAAGACAGGTCGGGTACTACGATCGTCAATCAATCTGCCTTACGTGACCATTGCAGCAAATCCTCCGTACTACGGAAGAGGCGTAGCGACACTACATAATGATTAGTTGTGACTGTGTAGTGGCGGTGTAAGAATATCCACTATCCCATATCATCCCGTGGGTGTCGTAAGAGGCGACAGAGGGAAACAAATCAGGAGATGGGCAGCAGCATCTTCCTAATGACGACTAAAAATAAAAAAAACCACGGTTGCCAACCCGATTGCTAAGTGTGGTAACTATGGCAAATATCCCACCTATTGGGCAATGTATGGTGGAGGTCTATGCTCACCAGAGGACTCTGATAGGCAGGAAGTGTATGGTAGCGCAGGGGAATAAACGAGTAATACCCCAACGGGTTAGACACGCGCATTCAGACACCACAATTTTTTACTTTAAACTTCTGCAGGCTGATAAATAAGTAGGCCAATGTAGAATGTTGCAGCACTCCACTGTAACTTCCTGCGATCTAGGAAATTCTTTATAACTGGATAAGAAGTTTGTGTTAGGGAGTGTTATTTTATAACTCATTTTTTGTAGTACAGTAGATTTCATATATTATGACCTTGATTGTAGCGACCATTTACCTATAGCGAAGTTAAATCTAAGTCCCTTGAATTTAAAGCATACTTTAGTACAAAATTCATGTGGTTATATAGGGTTGCCATCTCTAAAACCTGCCCCCCAGGACCGGAAGTGTAAGTTCTCCGGATGTTGGAGCTTTTACCCCGGACATTTCAATACTATTTACATTCAATTACATCTTGATTAAAATATATTGTACTTGATAGAAGAAAACTTTATTTTTAAGCCTCTTTTGTTGCATTAAATAGTGTGTTTAATCGTTCTTGTGAGGACAAGAGAGAAATACCGAACCCATAGCGTTTATTTACATAAATTACGGGAACGGGATGTAATCGAAAGACCGGACTTAAACTTAAACCCCTCCCGGACATTCCTCGGATGTCTTCCAAACCAGGACAAATCTGGGGAAACCAGGACAAATCTGGGGAAACCCGGACGAATGGCAGCCCTACTATAGCAACTTTGGATGTAACGCCGAGTTCGGGTGTAGCGACTGTTTTTAATGAATCATTTGTAACAAATTCCTAGAAATCCCATGCAGATATTTGGACCGGAGTCGGCCGCCAAAGGCACAAGGAATTCTTTTTTTCACTTATCTTTTGTTTAAATACACAAAGATGGGCAGCAAGTGTGGAGAACTTTACCTTTTGTTTATAGATATCAACTAAGTAGGTAGGGAAGCGCGGATGTTTTGGAGTTAAATTTATGGTTGAGTTACAAAGTGACATTCTGATTAGCATTTTAACTGTACCAGTGAATAACTACGTGTGCAAATATTTTCAATAATAAATGAATATAAACTATACATGTTACACACACATATACACACTTTGCCTGTAACAACTTCCGGATATAACGATGAAAATACACTGGTCCCTTCATCGAAGTTATATCCGAAATCCACTGTGTATATACAATAAGTGTCCAAGTAGAGGTGTCATCACAGTAAGAATAAGAAATGACTTCGAGTGGCAGACTTAGGTAAAAGTAGATAGTTTATTGACTACTTTATTGACTTTGTGGCAATCGCTGGGAGGAGCATACATTCAGCAGTAAATTTAAGATGAGATGGAAATGAAATATAATATACTTACATCACTTTGTATATTTTTATTTATAAAGTGTGTACATTTAAAATACGTAATGAACTAACTGTTACAGCAAGCCAAGTGATCTTTCTACTACAGCGTGTGGCTGGCCAGCGATTTCGCAAAGATCTGGCGTGTTAAGAATATCTTCAAAACCAATATCTAAGTACCGTCCGGTGATTACATCATGCTGAAGGTTTGAACTTGGAAGGAATGGTAATCTGCCAATCTGGAAATAAAAAAGTAACAACTCATTAAACTTATTTACATAATAACATTTTGACAAGTTAAAATCCTTTCAACTACATGGAAGAATTATAAAAAAATAAGGAATATGTTTTCTGTGCCTCAAACATGAACACATAAATATGTTATAATTAGCATATTTCCTCCTTAGTTGTTTCTTAAAAGAATTCATTTATGTATTACCCTATCCATAGTTAAACAAAAAACGTCTTGTATGATGTAAAAATATTGTAACGTCAAGTGAAATATTGGTTCAACCGCTTTTGTTCCACCTCACAAATGAACCTCTTGGCCACTTAGGTAAGATTGATAAAGACGAACTGCAACCAATAGTGTAAGCACATCCATGTTAAGCTACGGCTGTTAAGATGCGTCGGCTTTTGATGTTATTGTGGAATCAATATTATATCATTTAAGGCAAATTGGTAAAACTAAGAAGCTTAAAAAAATGGGTTCCTCAATAGAGAGGAAGCTTGTATCATATTGCTGAACTGGTGTAGAAAGGAGGTAATTTTAAATTAAAATGTTACACGCGATGAGAAGTACACTTTATACGCGTTGCAAACATTCATCACAGTGACTTAAAACATCATTCATCATTCATCACGTCGACTTTACTGAAATCGAGGCATTCCATCTTAGGGGTGACAGCACATATGCATTTTAATTCTTAATCGGGGTTAAATGTAGATGTCTATAGGCCACAGCATCCACTTACCATCAGGTGGGACTGTGTGCTCGTTTATCACCCTTATTCTATAAAAAAATCCAGGTGCCCAAGCAAAACAGTGCCCAAAACTAAAGATTAGTCAGAAGAAGCTAATAGTGACAGTTTGGTGGTTAATTGATGGTGTTATTTACAAAGCTTTCTTCCATCTGGTGCCACAGATCCTGTTGACTGTTATTGTCAAGAATTGCAAACGATGGTGGAAAAGGTGCCACTTAAATCCAGTTTGGTGAACTGTTCTTCGCCATTCCTTTTTCATGACAATGTCCAATTGCTTCCTGCACAATAGATGTTCGCGTAATAAGCAGAGCTAAATCTGGATACCTTTCCTCATCCACTAAATTCTATAAACCTTTCCCAGGGGTTGAGTTTTATTTTCTTAACTATTTTAAACAACGAATAGTGAAAATTAGAATTTCTCAAATAAATATATCTTTTATCTATACATATAAAAAATCTGTAAACAAGTCGTGTATGTAATTTTCTGGAAAAACAAGTCGAGGGGACTAAATAAAGGGTACTGAAGCCAAATTAGTGGTTTTAAGAACGTCTGTCTGTCTGTGTATTCACAATTAACGCGAAAACTACTAGGGGGATTTCCATGAAATTTTGTGTGTAAGCTACTTTTTATCTGATTGAATAAATTGAATAAATTCTGAGGAACTTCAAAAAAGGAGGATTAAGTATTTTCCTTCCTCTAAAGGAAATCATATAAAATAAAAATTTACATCTAAATGTAAATTTTTATTTTATATGATTGATGTATTAATTAGCCTAAAATTAATTTTAACAGTTGCGTAATAAATTGAACTAGCCGACAATCTACGTTTCACTTTTTGAAAACAGTGTCATCTAACGTAAAATACAAAAAGTAGTGGTATTTTGCATCGCGTTACCAATAAATTAAATAATATAAATAACTTTCTTTAAATACTTAAATTCATAATTGTTTTGAAAATTCTAATATTCATTTTTTTTCTTTCGTTATTTCATTTTAGTAGAAATAAATTTTTTATAGTAGTAACATCTGTCGAAAATCATAAAATTAAGGATGTTCCTAAGTTCAATATCTAACCTATAATTTTTTTTAGTAGGTATTAGTTTTTTTTCTACAAATAAACTGCTAAGTACTGCAATAATTACGAAACACTTATTCTTACAGTTTAAATAAAGAGATTTTATATAGGTGTTGGTCAAATCTTAGAATTTATAATATCATGAATCGATTATTGCGTGAAATGGCGATATTTAATAAAATTTAGCCGGACTATATCATGATATAGCTTGACCAAATCAATTAACAGAAATTGTTTGGCGATATTAACAACTATAGTCAACCAAATCTAAAAAATACCTTTTGACCTTTCACATTAATCATTCCGCAATAACTTTGCACCAGCATACGCACACGATTTAAAATAACCTTTCACGTAAATCCGAAGAATTATGAAGTTATCTACATTTCATTACAACGTGTATAGTTTTTTATCACTAATTTAAATTTGAATTTTTCAAACAAAGCTAAATATTAAAAAATAACCAGTATTAACTTTTTTATTCGACGTCGTTTCAATGATATGTAACAATACCGTAGTGTTTGGATGATTAAAATTCGTTGTTATGCGAATGATCGGCAAAATATTAAAATAATCGGTAAAAATTTTCAAATAATCGAATCATTAACTTTTTAATCTATTATTTGTTCAATTTCATTTTCATATTCAAAATTCCTTAATTTACATGAATCACGAATAAAACAAGTTTTTTTTTTACTTTGTCAAAGTAAATTTGTGTAGACAAAAAACTCATATACAAGGCCGTGCTAAAATAACCACTACATAATTTCAATATCCCGCCATTTCGGTACCAGTTACTCGACTCCACAGTCAGTAATTCATTCTTGGGGCGATCTATACGCTTTTACAACAAAACCCCAGAAAATATACAAAATTTGACGTAAGTACACAAAGTTTAAAAACATTATTAAACTAAGTTTGTGTAAAAAGGGTTATTGTAATATTAAGGAATTTATGGATGATAACTCCTGGGAAGGGTGATCACTACCAAGCTATTTCTAATTTGTTTTGTGTTATCAATTGTAACACGCATGATTAAGCTCTTATTTTTTTTAAACTAGTTCCGTTGGGTTTCTTGCTGGTTCTTCCCAGGACAGAGGTTTTTTTTTTGCGAACCAATAGTAAATGAAAAAAGTGACTAAATAAGTATTATTCATGATCAATATTAAATAAAAAAGTTTCTGTTTTTGTTTCGAGAGCTTACTGTGCGTAATTTTGTGGTGGTTTGTTTGTCTTCTCATTTGTGACTCTGCATTAACTTTTTGGACTGTTTCTTCTATAATAACTTTTTGTACGTGGTAGAGCCATGCTACATCTATATTATAGTTGTAGCACGAATGGGTCGGCTCAACCGGGGCAGGACCACGCTCTCACAGAATACCAGTGTAAAATAGCAGCGTAATGCTACTGGGTTTCGTATGGTGAGTGTAGAGAACCGGAGACCCTTTTTACTGGAATCGAGGCATTCCATCTTAATCCTCTGGGGTGACAACGCATTTGCATTTTGATTCTTAATTGAAAATAAATATGTATGTCTATGGGCCATAGCATCCACATACCATCAGGTGGTGTGTGTGCTCGTTTGTCATCCAATGTTATAAAAAACATTCGTTGAAGCATGTGCCCATGTCACAAAGGATGATTGGGCAAAAGTGGTATAAAAAAACAAAAAATTGATTATGGATGACTTTGAAAGAGCGTTTCATTCATTTTGACTGCATTATTGAAAATCAAATAATAATTAATATAAACAACGACATCTCTACTAGTTTTACAGAAAGTGATTGAATAAATTTATTTTTAATCTAGTTTCAATCTTAAATTTTTATAACTGTGTCTCTAGAAATAAGCAGTAACAACAAATACGAAGAAACTGATAAATATTGTGTTTTAAATTATCCGTTTTTAATTTATTCTGGTATTATTCAAACCTAACTAAATGATTACCAACTCTAAATAATCGATATCGATTTTTTTTAAGTATCGAATATTGTACGTTCCCATTTTTTGGTTGGCATGCTTGGTGCAATAAGTTTGACAGCTGTCAAAATGTATTTCTTAGATTTGGTTGACTATCAGATAGGGTATGGAGGGAGGAAGTGAGAGATACAAGTGTCGTGCCTTTTTTGCTTAAAATTTATTGTTTTATTAAGTGTTGTTGATTTACCATAGTAAATTTTTCTGTCTTGGTGGAGGTTTTAATATCTGTAAATTAGTAAGTGTTTGTAGTTGTGCCGTTTTTATGTAATTGTTTGTTGTAGTAATATAATGGAGGACGAACCTCCCGATCCCGGAAGGGTTCGCAATGATTCCTTTTCCTTACCCATTAACATTGATAATGTAGAACTAATTAACCGTAAACGTGCCCAAGTAAGTAACGAGTCTGCCCATCCACAAAAAATAGTTATTACTGATCCAAATGATCAGTTTCCTTCAATACAATCCTCATATACTCATCCTGATTTTATTAATAAAAAAGTTAAGTACTCTCAAGATGATGCCGCTCCTTTTCTAGTTCACGTAAGTAAAATCTCAAATGATCAGCCGTCTGGAGTAACTCTTAAACCAATAAAATTCGGTCACTTTCTGTATCATAACAATATTAAAAATATAGTCCATGATGGAGTCAAAAAAGTTGGACGAAATAGAATATCCGTGGAGTTTAAATCAGCTGCAGATGCAAACACCTTTATCGATCACCCAGCTCTCCAAATTTCTAAATATGAAGCAACCATCCCTTCATATAGTATCACTCGTATGGGGCTAGTTAGACAAGTTCCCATAGAGTGGACACTAGAAGAATTAATAGCAGCTATAGAAATTCCCTCTGGATACGGTTCTATAATTAAAGCACGGCGACTTAATAGACGATCAGTGAGTGACAGCAATAGCGTTTCATGGGTTCCAACTCAGACGGTTGTTCTAACTTTTTCTGGACAAAAACTTCCTCCCCATATTTACTGTTTTTACACCTCAATGCCAGTGGAAAAATATGTTTTGCCACTAATTCAGTGTCATAAATGCTGTAGATATGGCCATGTTACTTCCCAGTGCCGATCATCTCCTCGCTGCTTTGTATGTGCACAGAATCATGAAGGTTTATCTTGTACTCGACAAACTCCTACTTGCCTATTCTGCTCTGGTCCCCACACCGCAAAAGACCCTACATGTCCTGAACATCTAAGGCAAAAATCTATTAAACTTGTTATGTCACAAGAAAATATTTCATATTTAGAAGCTTCAGCTAGATTCCCTCAGACAAAAAGATCCTTTGCTGATACAACAAGAATCCAGCCTCGTAATTGTTCTCAACAGACCCCTTATACTATAACTGACAGTCTTTCAACCCCTTCGGCTCAGCTCTCTCAAACTGCATCATATAAAAAAACAATTTTTATCCCTCAACGTACCCGCAGCCCACCATTAAATTCTGGATATGATATGGCAGCCCATCAAGCAATTGTTGAGAATCCTAATTCTTCCCTTCCTAATGGGTGTGCTCTACTGGGAAATGACAACAACTCCTCTAGTAATGATAATTTCTGCGAACTTATGATATCAATTCTAATTAACATGATCTCCCGTTTTAGTGACACGGAACTTCCTCTCAGCTTACACCAAAAACTTACTCAGCTTTCCTCCTTAGCCCGTAACATTCGCAGTCCCGCCAATTCTTCAATGGAATTGTCGGAGTATTAGAAATAAAAAAAATGAACTCATTTACCTCATTAACAAATTTCATCCCTTCATTCTTGCCATCCAGGAGACATGGCTTAGGCCTGAATCTCATTTTAGGGTTTCAGGCTACGCATGCCTCCGGGATGATAGGAGTGATGGTCGTGCTGGCACCTCTATTTTAATTTCAAGAACTGTTACATTTTCACAAATTCCTCTCCCTTCTCATAGTCCAGCAGTAAATGCTGTTGCTATTAAGGCCCTTGATGTCTCTATTCTCTCTGTTTACATTCCTAATCCTGATGTAAATGTTTTAACAGAACTTGCAACACTTATCTCTTCTCTGTCACCTCCTATGGTTATTTTGGGAGATTTTAATATGCATCATACTGTTTGGGGCTCCCATCTGTGTGATTTACTGGCTCCCTTATTTTTAGATCTTATTGATAATTTTAATCTCTGTATTCTAAATGATGGGTCTCCTACCCGTCGAGTATCCCCATTACAAAATGTTAGAAGTGCCGTTGACCTAACTCTCTGCTCTCCAGATATTGCTTCCCTTCTTTTGTGGCAAATATTACCTTCTAGCTATGGCAGTGACCATTTTCCTATATTCATCACTCCTCCTACTTCACCTAGAATAAATTTTACATTTTGCCCAAGACTAAAGTATAATCTATCCAAAGCTAATTGGCAATTATATTCTAAAGTCTTGGAACAAGAGGTTTCAACTCTTCCCCCAATTAACAATGATAATATTGCTACTGTATATATAGAGTTCAGAAATGCAATTATTTCTGCTGCTAATAAGTCAATCCCCTTAAAAAAACCTTTCAAAAATAATTATCCATCCCCTCCTTGGTGGGACCAAGATTGTTCAGCAGCTTGTAGGAGAAGAAAAGAGGCTGAATTAATATACTCCCGTTCTATGACTGCAGAGAATTATATCTCTTATAAAAAAATTGCTGCAGAAACCTTAAAATTACTGTCAGACAAATAGCGAACTGGTTGGTTTAAATTCTGTGAGTCACTGTCACCTAGGACTCCCCCATCTTTGGTCTGGAGAAACGTTAAAAAATATCGCTGTGCAGTTTCTAGTGAAAATATAATTTCTAATGATCCTTCCCCGTGGATAGATGAATTCTCTAATAAACTTGCACCACAAACAGTCCCATCTTATGATGAATGCCTAGTTTTTAATTCTGCTTTTTTAAAAACAAATGACAAATTTGATTCCCCCTTTTCTTCTCAGGAATTGTTTACTGTACTCAATGGCCTTAAAGACTCCTCACCAGGTATTGATGGGATTCCTTATTCGTTTATAATTAATAGTAGTGAGAACACTAAAACTGTCTTACTATCCATTTTAAATTTTATTTATATTACTTATTATCCTTATATCCTCCTGCTGAATGGAACACCCAAATTATTTTGCCCATTCTCAAACCAGGTAAGTCTAGCAATGACCCTTCCAGTTACCGACCTATTGCCCTTTCTTGTACTTTGGCAAAAATCTTGGAACATTTAATAAAAAATCGCTTGGAGTGGTTTTTGGAAAGGAATAATCTCTTACCTAAAAGCCAATTCGGTTTCCGAAAAGGTTTAAGTACCATGGATAGCCTAAGTACCTTGGTCACAGATATTCATATTGCCTTCTCAAAACATGAATTTCTCATAGGAGTTTTCTTGGATATTTCTTCTGCATATGATAATGTGCTTCTTCCTGTGCTCAGGCAGAAAATGCTTAATCTGAGCATTCCAGTGAGGATAGTCAATTACGTCTCTAACTTTCTCTCTTCTAGATTTTTTTTTTCTATAAATTTCTATAAATGTTAAAAATCTCCTGCTTCCCCCAAAAACTATATGGAAAGGACTTCCACAAGGCTCAGTTCTTAGTCCTCTCCTTTATTCTATATATACTCACGATTTAGAACTTTCAGTAAATTCTTTTTGTAATGTTCTTCAATATGCAGACGATTTAGCTCTATACATCTCCTCAAACAACTTCACAGTGGCATGTTCCCGTCTAAACTCATCCATGGATTATTTACAAGAATGGTTAACTAATCATGGCCTCTCTTTATCTGTGGCCAAGAGTAGTGTGGTGATCTTTTCCCGCCAAAGGCGAGTTCCCGATATATCTGTTGTATATGATAAGCAACCTATTCCAGTTAGAGGCAATGTTAAATTTTTGGGAGTTATCCTTGATTCGAAATTGGCCTTCGGTCCATACATTGAATATATAACACAAAAATGCGAAAAAAAACATAAATATTCTTCGGTCTTTGTCAGGTGTTTGGTGGGGGTCCCATCCTTTTTCTCAGAAATTACTGTACAATGCTTTAATACGAAGCCACCTTGACTATGGATGTTTTCTGTTGGAGCCTTGCAATAAATCATCCCTGAAAGTAATGGACAAAATTCAATCGAAATGCCTTCGCATTATTACAGGGGCAATGAAATCCTCACCAATAAATGTTCTTCAGGTTGAGTGCGTAGATCCTCCTTTAAGATTAAGAAGGCAATACCTTTCAGACAGATTCTTATTTAAGATCTGCCAACTTTCAGATCATCCCCTAATTCCTAAATTGCACCTTCTTTCAGAGTATATCTCATCTGACCGATACTGGACACATAAGGACTCTCCCTGCTTGTTTAAAAGTTTTGTAATTTTTCTTCAGCTTCCTTACCCAATCTTTCAATGCAAAATAAATCCACTCTTTGATGTTCCTTACGAGGCTATTGTTTACCAACCCGACATTCATCTAGATCTAGGTATAGAAAAGGATTCTCCAATGGCAAATTTGAAATTAAAAGAAATTATAGAAAACACCTTTAAAGATTGGCTTGTCATGTACACAGACGCTTCAAAACATTCTGATGAAGACTATACTGGAGCTGCTGTTTGGATTCCTAAGTTCAAAATCATTCTTAACTTTAAATGCCCCTCACTATCCTCCACTTTTACCGGTGAAGCAACTGCAATCAGTGAAGCTTTGTTATATGTAGAGTCACATAATCTTAATAAAACAGTTATTTTCACAGATTCAAAAAGTTGTTTGTTAGCTATTTTGTCCAATCAATTCCATAACAAACATAAGTTTCCACTAATTCTTAAAATAAAAAATACCCTATTCAGATGCCATCTTAAAGGAATCCATGTTTCAGTGGCCTGGATTCCAGGCCACAGTGGTATCCATGGTAATGAAACAGCTGATGTACTCGCTAAAAATGCAATTGCTAATGGCATTCTACAAAATTTAATTTACTCACATGACCTAATTTTGCTAGCTAAAAAGGAAACTGAATGAAAATTGGAATAAATTATGGGAAGTTTCCAAAAAAGTTAAAGGTAAGCACTATGCTGCCATCCAAGAGGTTATTCCTCCCAAGCCTTGGTTCTTTAAATTTAACAAAGCAAATAAACATGCAACTTCAATCATTTGTAGATTAAGAATTGGACACGCTTGTACACATGCACATCTGGCAAAAATCAGAGTAAGGGATAGCTCATTGTGTGAATGTGGCTTAGATGAAGGTTCCACAAACCATATTTTTTTCAACTGTCCCAAATTATCCTCCTCCCTTTATGATTACCTTCCTCCTTATATTCCTCGACCTATAGATTTTAATTCTCTTTTAACATATACCAGTACTCCTTTTGTGTATATTTTATGTGATTTTATTAATACTAATAATATGAAACTTTAAATCCTTGTCACTTTTAACATACGGGTAAGAGTCTAACACCTGTGTTTGTCATATTTGTTCTAGGTAATTCAACAAATATATTTGTCAAAATTCTCGGAGGAAAACTGAATCCTTGTATTATCACAGACTCTTATTTTAATTAAACTCATAAGCTTTCATTTTCTACTCAATACGTCATTGGCGAATTTTATCAAACCGCCACAAAAGAAAGAAGAAGAAGAAGACTATAAACAGGACATTGCTATTTCTAGATATAATTGTTACATTGTAAAAAAAATCCAATAAACATCGTTAGCAGCGCTGTTAAGGTATTTTTGACAGAAGCAGAATTTTTCATGGATTCTACATTACTTTATGACAAATTTATGTATTATACATTGACCTCTATAATATATACAAGTATTATGCTCTCTAGCTAGCACGGTTGCACCTCACATTATTGTGGATAAGTACTAGAGAGTACAATTTTGGTTTTCATAGTTTTAATCTAATAATAGCGCCATCTACTTACTGCTAAATAAACTGATTTATTTTATTTTATTTTATTTTAATAAGGATAACAACAGCGTATATCACTAAATACAATTTCAAATTTACTTCAAGTATGCCAATAACAGTTATCCACATATTAAATATAAAGGTAAGCTATTATTAAGATAAGAAATTAAACAAATTAAAACAACTTAATAAAATAACAGTAATAAAATTAAGTAATTTTAGGTTTACTAACACTAAGATATTAGGTCTTTCTGACAAATTCATGTGTGATTTACTTTCCGAGTTAATTTTGTAATTCATTTATTTATATCATGGCAAAATATATTCTATATATCATTACATATATACATACTTACACATACACATACATACATACACATACACATATATACACATACACATATGCACACATACATACATATATATAAATATATATAATTCACTAAGGTAAATTAAACAACAGAAGCTGTGTTTAATATGCATGTACGTACCCTGTTTCTAAAATCACTTTTACTGCCTATAAAGGGATCGATGGTATTAAATGTTTTGTTATAACTTGATAGCAAACGTGTTGAGATACTATTTTTACCATAAATTGTGGAATTACGAGGTATACTAAACAAAGTTTACTACACCTCGTCATTCACACTCGACGAGGTATACTAAGTAAAAGTAACAGTATTCAGTAAATCCGGGCAGTCAATACCATCGCGTAAGATATCGTATAGAAATCCCATATCTAACAGTTTACGTCTTTCTTCAAGCGTAAGAAGGTTAAAGTGTCGGCAGTCATCTAAATATGATGAGCTTTTATGTTTAAATTTATAGTTCAGGTGTGAGATAAATTTACGTATAATTCTTTCAATATTATTAATGTAAATTTTAAAAAATGGTGACCAAACCTGGCATGCATACTCAAGAGTGGATCTTACATACGAGAAATAAACTATTTTAAAACTTAGTAATTCCGTAAATGGAAGACATGTACGCATGACAAATCCAAGATTACGAAATGATTTACTACATATACTATTGATATGATCTCGCATGGTCATACCGACATCAAAGAGTATGCCTAAATCCCGAACAACTGTGACCCTCTTAATTAAAATTCCATTAAAATTATAGGGAAATACTATTGGGTTTCGTTTTCTGGTGAAAGATATACATTGACATTTGGAATTACTTACATTAATGCCATTAGCTACGTAATAGTTGTATAAAGAGGTAAGATCTTTTTGAATTGATTCGCAGTCTTCAATAGTACGAACTTTGAGAAAAATCTTTTTATCATCGGCGTAAAGTAAGTGATGGGAGTTACTTATAAATTTATGTATATCAAATATGTATGCGTTGTAGAAAAGAGGGCCAAGATGAGAGCCTTGAGGCACGCCAGATGGGATAGTAATAAAATCTGACCTGTAACCTCCAAGAACAACTGCCTGAGATCGATTCGTCAGATAAGATTTGACCCATCTAAGCAGATCCCCATGAATTCCGAGCGCCTGGAGCTTTTGTAGCAATACAACATGATTTACACGGTCAAAAGCTTTTTCGAAATCTGTGTATATAACGTCAACCTGACCACCATTTTCCATATTATTAAGAACATACTCAGTAAAGCAGGCAAGATTAGATATTGTAGAGCGTCTTTTTTAAAAAACCATGTTGTGAATTAGGTATACCTTTTATAATAATTGGATAAATTTTATCAAATACTAGTTTTTCAAAAATTTTCGCAACAGTGCTAAGAATCGAAATCGGGCGGTAATTATCTATTTTAGTTTTGGTTCCTTTTTTATGAACAGGAATTATATGCGCCCTTTTCCATGAGAATGGGAAAACAGAATTTTGTAGAGAAAGTTTAAAAAGTACAGAGATTGGGTAACTTAAACTGTCGGCACAAAACTTCAAGAACACAGGAGGCACTCCATCATAACCAGCGCCTTTGTTTGAATCCAGGCTATTAAGATACTTAAGGACAGCTTCGCGGGATACATTTATGCTAGAAATCTGATCTACACTCATATTGGTATGATTTTGAAACTCACTTGATGGTAAAGCAGAAGCAGAAAATACGCTTTTGAAATAGCTATTAAATGCTGAGCAAATGTCCTGCCCATGACAGTAATATTTATTGTCAAGAGAGAAATTTTGAGGATAAGTGGATGTCCCTCTTTTTGACTTAACATATTTCCAAAAGAACTTTGGCGACGTTTTCAATTCAAAACATTTATTTTGTATACGATGTTGTCTATCTCTAAGCAGTTTAAACTCTTCATAATCACGAGGAATCTTCCATTTTTTCCATTTTTTATGGGCTTTTGATTTCTCCCGCAAAATTTTTATCAATGCAGGGCTGTACCAACATGGATAACAATTATTACAAGAAGACACAAGGGGAACAAATAGATCAAAGCATTCATTTAGTTTTTTATAAAAAAATTTCTACAGCATGATCTACTGACGCGGTATTCATAAGTAACTCATTCCAATCAACTTTATTCAAAAAATCATTGATGATTGTATAATTACATTTACGGAAATTATACTTCGGTTGAGATTTCTCTTTTAAAGGTTTAATGGAGAGATCAGGGACTTCAACCATGAATGGAGGATGAAAATCATCCAATCTGGAAAGAGGATCCGATTTATTTATTTCTAAGTGTAAATTTGAAAAACACAAGTCAAGGACATTATTACAACGATTTTGAATAAAATTAAATTGATTCAAACCTAAAAAACTAAGATCCTCGGCCAAGGTATTAGCAGCTACCTGAACCCCATATTTGCCAATCGGTATTAATGACCAACCATCAGCATTCCATGTTAAACAAGGCAAATTATAATCACCAATAATCATAAAGAAGTCCGAATGTGACGTTTGATAAAAACGCTCAAAACTGATTCTAAATTCATTAATATACTCAGCTAATTTACCTTCATCTGGTGGTATATAAACTAGTATAATATTTAAGTTGTATTGTGAGCTGAGAGATCGGGCTGGTAAGCTGACACATATAGATTCAATATAATTACAACTCCAATCTACACGCTTAGTCGCACCTAGTTCACGACGGGTACAAATCATTACACCTCCACCTGAACTTTTATTCGTAGCCACCAAGTCCCTGTCACAACGGAATATATCAAACCTCCCATCACATAATTCGTTATCAAATATATCATCTTGCAACCAAGTTTCAGTGAGGAGTATAACATTATAATTACATGATAGTATATTATTATATAAGTCCAGGCATTTTGTACGGAGACCACGTACGTTCTGATAAAATATATTTAATTTCCTATCCATAGACACCATTAAGGAGTGAATATGAATCTATAAAGTTTTTTTAATAACTTCCCGTACAACCAGCACGGTGCAAACAGTAAATAAAGACAGTGAGCAGTGAAAGTAAACCCAAGAGTACGTTTTTGTATACAGCATAAATAAGTAACAGCCTCACAACAATTACAGTAGTGTATTACCTTAGAGACGGCCAAATCGTGGATACGAATGGATATGGCGGATACGGTGGACACATATGGCGGCAGTGATGATATGATTCCTACGATGCGGTAAATTATAATAGTTAAAAGAGTTTTACAAAATATGTTTTGTATACACCTATATTTAGGTAGCAATACACACAATAACGTTATGAGGCATGTTCTATATAAACGTTTTAAGGACTTTATATAAATAAATGAAAAAAATACTTTATACAATAGTACGTATAAATAAACATATAATCTTATTGTTATACATACATACATATTGATATTATTGATAACAACTAAATAATAATGCTTACCTAGATAAATATAGCCTAACTTTGTGCACAACACAGTATGTTTAAATATAATATATAAGTACTGGTAGATGCAAATTACGATTAGATTAAAACGTACAAATAGTCAAACAATTTTTAAAATATCCGAGCTGTCTTTAATACGTAAAGAGTGAGTGGTATCGTTTTTCCTGACGAATATTTTACCATCACGAACCCACAAATATTGGTATAGGGCGGACTTCATTTTTAATTTAGTATTTTTAAGAAGTAGTTTGTTAGACGGTGTTAAGTGTTCATTTACATATATTTTGGACCCCTCGTCAGGAAAGCCGATGTCACAAAGTCTAAGTCCTTTTTTAGCACGCACCGCAGCAAGGATTGAATCGCGTAGCAAACGGGAACTCAGCTTCACTACGATTGCTTTAGGACGACCGGGAACCACCTTAAACGGACGAATCCTCGATATGTGAATTACGTCATTTGCCGATACTTCGATTCCCAGGAAATTAGTTAAGTTACTAAAATGCAATAACAAATCCTCTCGTGTTTTTTCAGGGATTCCAGTAATCTCTAGGTTGTTGAGTCTAGCTTGTTGTTCAACTTCGTCCATTTTGATCTCAAGGGATCGAACTTGTGTGGACAGTTCTGTAGATTGAGAAGTGACACTCTCACATGCTTGCAATCGACTCTCAAATAAATCCAGCCTTTGTATGGACGTGCTAAGAGATATTTCCATTTCGGATAAACGTGAGTTGGTTTCAGAGAGTGATTTATTAATTTTAGAGTTATCCTCAGTAAGTTTTTGTAAGGTTAAATTTATTTCACACAAGTTCGAAGTAACGTGTGATAGTTGTTCGGTAATTGCAGAGTTGACGGCGGTTGTAATACAGTTAGTAATGCTGTCATTCAAAAGTTTCATTTGCTGTTCCATCCTTTGCTCAAAAATTGCAAACATTCCATGATGTTCGCATTCCATTTGTTTCCTTTTACGCGAGTTAACGTAAGATTCCATATCTACCGACATATTAGATAAATCGGGGGTTCGAGGAGACTTTGAGCGGAGATGCGCGTTGCGAGTTGTTCATTGATTACGACGACACAACAAATTACACGATGAGTAGGACCGGGACGAAAAATAGCAGTCAGACTCTTCACGCGGGGGTGAGGCGCCCCTCAGTTATGACCACGAGCAGCGGAGCGAGAACGAAATCGAAACAGTGGCAAAAAAAATTTTTAAATTGCACTGCACTTTACGCACACAGTATTAGCGGTAATCGTTATTGCAACTAGGGTGATTATAACATGCACATTATAGACTAATTATCGCAGAAAGTTGTACACAACTGTTCACAAAGGCAGTCACGGTAGTAAGGATACTACACTGGTAATAAGTACATAACTGATCAAATGAAACACAATTCTATTAAATACTTATTGTTGCAGCATCAAAAATTGTCAGACCTAAAATATCCCGACTGGTGGCCACTGCCCGCATGATTCGTCATAATTGTCAATTTAGCAAAATTACTTTCATACTTTAATTGCAATGAGAAGTTTCGATTTACCACATTCTCAGTGGTGAAGAAAAACATCACTAGGAAACCCGCATAGAGAAGTTAAAACAATGATTTGGAAATCATTTTTAGGTATAGGTATGTGAAGTCGTTCATTTCGCATTGGAGTCAACTCAATCAACACCTTTTTGACCTAAAACTTGCAGCGGCCTGTGCCCAGTAGTGGGATGTATACAGGCTGCTACTTTTTGCTTTTAATAGGGCTATCCACTGCTGATCACAGGCTTCGACCATTGTTTGTCAAATGGACTGAATATTCACGGTTGGCAAGTGGGTCGGCAACCTCAGCTTTTTATTACTTTGTGCTGTCATCAGGAAGACGCGCATCTTCTATATATTTCTACTCCCGTTCATGAATATAGTTCTTCTCACACATTCACCATGAAAAGAGCCACATTTATGAAATTTTGAAGTCTACTGGAACATAAAATAATACTGCCATGTATTTCATGGTACCAATCAATATTTAGTGGGGCAAATATGAATAAAGACCATAAAAAAACTTTAATTATGAATATTATAATGATTTCTTATATTTACGCGAACACTATACATGATTAAAACTACTTTTACGGATTTTATCGCGTTTATTTTTACTTTTTATTTACTTTTATTTTTAATTCCCGACGTTTCGGGCGCTTTCCAGCACCCATGGTCACGGGGGACTGAGGTGACTGACGTCCCGATGTCATTGTTAAACCCGGAGTACCTTCAGCTTTTTTAATTATTGTTTATGGTCCGATCTATGCAAAATGAGCTGACTATGTCCTGAGGTCTTGCAGTGGTATGCTTGGGTTTAGTTTTAATTTTATTGATTATAGGATCCCAAGCAGGTGGTAGTACCCAGTCTCCTTCTCTATTGAAATTAGGATGTTTTTTAATTTCAATAGCCTCACGTATCATCCTTGGTAGGAATCGGTGTTCTTTCGTGAGGATTTGTGGTCTATCAAATCTGATGTAATGGTTGGGTCCGTCTAGGATATGATCACAAAATTAATTATGAATATTATGTAAATAATGCACTTCTTATACCAGGGTAATTTTCCCTTCATTAAGACACATTGGAAGACATGACTGATTTAAAAAGATGTTGCTAGACATATGATATTAATGCAATTCTGATAAACTCACTTATGTCTTTCTGTAGCATATTATATTTCCAAATTTCATTACACTTCCTATGTCCAATATAGACATAGACACCGAGATGTCTCTAAAAGTGATTCAATTCTGCTGATTTTAGTACAAAATAGTATTATTGATATTTCTAAATTAAAGCCCACTCGAGCGAAGCCACAAATAAAAAGCTAGTCTGAAATATTTTTAGATGGCAATATAACTGCTTCATATGAATTAAATGTCACAGCCAGACCAACAAGGAAAAACAATATTAAAGGTGAGAGTTTTTGTAATGTAACAGTTTGATTCCCCTATTAAGATATTGCAAAAAACTGTGGAGGTCAGGACAAATCCTCTTTTCAATTAAAGAGACCTATGTCAGTGCTGTTACTAACACAAAACTTGTTACAAAACAGATTTAACATGTTAAAATTAACTTGCATGTTATCCTTATCGACATTCATTAGAGAGTACAGAAGTTTTTTTATATATAAATCTCTGTGCCATCTTTATGTATATAAAGTTCTAACATAACTGTTATTAAATAAGTTAAAGTTTATAAAATGTAAGTATGTTATTTGTTTTTATCATCAAAATGATTCACCATTAAAAAGAAAAAAAAGTGATAAAAAGAAGTACATAAAAGTTCTTAGCATGAAGTTGACTTTAGCTACAATTTTGTAATTGTCTTTAGACAGAAAGATTAAAATGTATGAAAGAAAAGAAAAAGACTATTTTATTATATTGCACTAAAAATGGTAGCATCAATTGCACATTACTTTTATCTTTATTATGCCATAGATTCCTATCATTACAATACTAGTGTATGCCGACTTACAGCAATGAAATAGGTTACATACATACCTTCTTAGCAAATTTCATCTCCATTGTGAGTTTCAGTGGTGCATGAAGACCTTGAATATTACGCAGCATTGTCATATTCATTTTTTCTTCATTTAGGTGATACTGTAATAATCATAGTAGTCTTATGGCTTTACTGAATACAACTGAAGTTTTATAAAAGTAAATTACACCACCTACATTGCAGAAGCCTTCTTTCATTGTTTTTTTTTAAATTTATTTATAACAAGTGTTACATTTACTTAACTTGCAAAAACTGTGAAGTTTTTCTGCAAGTTACAGTCTCACATAATATAAAGCAATAATACAATAATCTAATCGATGGTTGTTAAAAACAGTTACAATAATATTAAGTACATACATGTTTTAAATGAAAAATTGCAACCCACTTTTAACTGTAAATTACTGCAGGCTGTATTACCAGAAAATCGGTTTCCATGAGCTTGCAAGTGTGAGAGATACAATTATATTGTTCTTACAAGCATATTAAGTTTTGCAGCATAGATGACCCCACCACATAGGCCTAATAGGTTGGGCGAAATAATATAAAATTTCAGATTTTAAGATATTTTAAAAATGAATTTAAATGAATTAATATTTCATAAAGGACAATTATATTTAGTGTTAACTTACATTTCGTTCGGAGGCTTCTAGAGGATGTGACATGCCTAATTTTGGTTTTGTAGTCCCAAGACCCTCCACAAATGGGTTGGGAATTCCAAACGGTCCATCCTGAACCTTAATGTCGCTTGCTGGTTGAGGTTTAACTTTAAGTGGCGGTAACCCAAAACTCTGAAAAGAATATAGGTTGTTTTAGTATTACGTTCAGTTTTACTAATTGTACTGCTATTCATATTTTTATTAAAAATTAAAAGTACAGACCATTTTTAATCCGGTAGGGTCTTAGACGTAAACTAATCTAAAATTTTTGTCTACTTAATTTTTATTTTAAAATACCTATACAATTTTCTCTTAGAAATGCGGTATTCAGTATTGATATTTGCAAGTTAATTTGTCAAATCACCTTTATAGCAGTGTTACCAATTTATTTTCCAAGAATCTGCAAATACTAAAATAAATCTACAAAAAGTGCTTTATATTAATAATAATTTTTATTAATATATTCTAAAATCCTGCAGCATTTTGTATGTAACGTAAATAAATCGAGAAATTACTTTCAAATTTAATTGCTCCTCATCATAACTTATGTCATTCAAAATTATAACAATTTTCCAAAACTTTATACACTTTCTTGTACTTGTAATGGTAGAGCTCATGCTAACAAAAGATTTCTACTTTTTTTCAAGTTTATCTGTGATCGGTGATAAAATCTTTCACCTGCCTCGAGTAAGTGATATCTATAAATAAACATTGCTTTAGCAAAATTACAATAATTTGGGAACTTCACTATTATTGGTTTTATCAATATTATCCCAAATGGTATCCATCCAAAACAAAAACAATTGTATTTAAATAAAGGAATAAAAACGCAGGAAGTATTTCTACAAAGAATTAAAGATAAACTATTAGGAGAATTTTTAGCGCAGCACACTGTGGTAAATAAAGTCACCAAAAGAGACATAATTTATTCTCTGTTACGTAAATCATGATATAATATAATGACCGGGGATGCATGTGATAAAACTGCTATATTATGTCAATTTAATATCGAAAAATTTTCTAGACTAGCAGTTTACAGCTAAATCTTAACTAACCTTACTAAATAAATAATTTTTTGTTACTTTATTGCTGTAGTGGCTATAAGGTTTTCAGCCAAAACAGATTATAAAATAAAATACTTCAAAATATATTAAAGTTTTATATTGCGATGTTTTTGCGTGATTTTGACGACAGCTTCCAGTCGACATTTGATAATATCAGGCATATAGGCAAAAACGGTTATGTCGGTTTAACACCGACTAAAATTCCCGTGTTCCGCCTTTCTTGCATATTCTCCAGTCTGACCAGAGGGGGTTGTTCAAATCAAATATAAACTTGTCTTCTTCGGTGAACTTAATAGGTCAGGGAAAAAGTTTCTTCGTTTTTTATATACTGACACAGTTTTTTTTTCAAAGTTTTATTACATTAACTACTACTACTAAACTAAACTAACTAACTAAATCTAGTCCAGTTTAATCCCCAGAAGACAGAAATTTGCGCGTTTACCACTTAAGAGACCCCTTTTGTCGTATATCCTCTGTTCAAAGGCACTCCCCTCGGTGCCTCAGACAGTATCAGAATCCTCGGCGTCGACATGTCGAGCGACGTGCAGTTTCGTAGTCACTTAGAAGAGAAAGCCAAATTGGTCTCTAAAAAGCTTGGTGTTCTCAGCAGGTGTATTTCATGCTGGCACACCGCCTGCAACTTTTAAGGCCCAGGTTTGGCCACACATGGAATACTGTTCCCATCTCTGGGCTGGGGCTCCCTAGTGCTCCTTACATTTGATCTCATTCAGAGCAGAGCGGTTCGACTCGTCGACGACCGAGTTCTTTCTGACCGATTTGAGTCAATGGCACTGCGGAGAGATGTTGCATCGTTCAGCATTTTCATCATCTACCACGGGGAGTGCTCTGATGAATTGTTTTGACTAATTGCAGCTTCTCAATTTCACCATCATCATCATCACCATCACCGCACGTCGATATACCATTCATACTATCTGAATGATTGGCGGTCCACCACTTTGCGATTTAGAACTTTTCTTCCACGCACAACTTTCTTGTGGGATCGACTACCACCAGTGATTTTTCTGGACCCATACGACTTAGAAACTTTCAAGAAAAGAGCGTCCTCTTTTTTAAAAGGCTCGCAACGTATCTGGGATTCCCCTGGTGTTGTTCATGTTCACGAGCGGCGGGAGTCATAGTTAAGATGTGGATTGCATTTATGATGATGATCATAATTGATGATTGTGGGCTTGATCATCATAAAAGCAGCACATTCTGATGTATTATTACAAAATAAGTACGTATTATGCTGGTGTATTTAAATTTTAGCAAATCTACCAAACAGAAACAAATCCGATTTTATTAGAGTTGGTAACTTGTTAAACAAGGATTGAACTATGTAAATTAATTACCCATCGTTTGTTCAATATTGAAAGAACAATAAATATATTAAATAATCAATTTTCTAACTTTTTCTTTTCAAAAACTTTAGTCTGCTCCTCCATACACGATCCATTATTACTTTAATTCCACACCATAACATACTCTTACAGTCTATCAAATATCCTCTGCTAAAAACAGGTTTCCTCCATAGTTGCTATGCTTGGCAAGCGTTTTGGAAGTTTTTTAACTCTTTCATACACACGATTAAAGTTATTCGCCTATTAGAGTCGGAGTGGACTCCGCTGCATCACCACTTGCAATCGCAAAATCCATTGAAGGTCATTGTCTACCCGTTCCACGACTACATAACGATGAGCTTGCCCAGGATTCTGAGGAGGACTAAGCGGCACAATCGTTTCCGATCTCGGCGGAACAACAATCTGCTTAAGGCTCTACACATTCCACAGAAATCTAAATAATAAGGCAATAGAAATGTCTTCTACTGTCTTTTACTCGTAATATCAGGACGCGTGTCGCCGGTTCGCAGCTCTCACACATAGACAAGCAATAAATTCACAATTATGCCTACACATGTATCTTTTCGTTAAGGAATATTTTATAAAAACGCAATTTCTCAGGAGGCGTAGCCGCTCGGTCCAATAATTAACGTGTGCGAAAAACAGAGAATGACATTGCGCGTCACTCTCACTTGGGCATAGTGCAGCGCAACGTACGTTTCGATGACTTTCTATTAAGCTTCGTTGATCGTCCAGGAGTCTCACACCAAGATATAACTAATGAACTGAAAATGTCTCAGTTTTAGTCTTATCTTTAGCTTTTAGATGCGAATTCGAGGAAAGGGGATATAATAAAACGTTAAGGATAAGTATATCCATTTATTTTAATATTCGGATCTTTTGGAAACCAGGAATAATAGCATTTTATTAAATAAATAGATGTATAAGTAAAATAAATACAACATTATACAAACAACAAATAAATAAATTATATATGTATGGGTGACATATTTATAATTTTTATTAGTTTTAAAGATCTGTAACTGACTTCCTGTTGTTCGTTATTTTTAAGTTCTTTCAGATTGAATTTAGTCTACTATCCTTACAATATAATTACTTATCCTTACAATATATTAAAATTGCATAAAAATTAAGTAGTAAGTAGGTAATTTACAAGTACGAAAAAACAGATAATCGCTGATAAACGGCTAACGGTATAAAATATTTAGAAAGAAAAAAAAAATAGAGAAGGTGTAAATAAATATTTAACGAAAAATCATATTTCATTCCCATTTCGGTAAAACTAGGCAAGCCAAACGTAATAAATTGTCGATATAAATAGTAGTGTCACGTAACTGACTCGCGTTCGACTCCTGCGGCCGTGTTCTAGGAAATTTACGTACGCAACAATTTTGTTTATTGCCCATACTATAAATTCATCGCTGCTTTTAGCTGTCGTACTCGTAGATATGAACTAGCTTAAGAATCAATGCATTTTGAAATGTGAAAACAATTACATTTTCGGAGACAATCGTAGTACTGGAGGTGAATAATTTTATTTAAGTATATTTAATTAAAAACAACATTATTTAAAACACTAAGTACTCATTTATGAAACGTTATCCCTTTATTAGAAAATTTGCGAGTTATGGAAGAATTTCCGCAGTTGGATATCCTTCAAAACATCATTTTTACGTCTCTGCGTCTGAAATAAAACTAGTGACCGAAACAAACGCTCTCCGCGCGCTTGTGGCCTACGAGTCACATGTTCGGCGACAAGGTCACGCGCTTTTACGAATTCTATTGCCTAATTATTTAGATTTCTGTGACACATTCCCTGGTAATGCACCTTTGAAAAAAGTTTGTCTCTTGTCCACATTTCAAAACACCTTGCTTAACGTCGATCTCACAACAATTCTTCCTCCTAAGCCTAACTAAATAAGCCCAACTTATAAGCCCTGCCTTATAAAGGTCCTGATTTGTAAAGGTTAAAACTTTATGGGTTTTTCTTTTTATGCCAGCTTTACATAGATTTTCCAATTCTCCACCGGAAACTTAACTTAGATGTTAAGTAGAGAGATCCGCACGTGTATGCTTTAACCGAGTTCGGCGAAGAAAGCGGTAAAGCCGTCATATCATGAATAGTTACCGAGTTCATCAACTCGCATGAACTGGCTTGCTACACTTCAGACTGTTTTACATATTTTGATGTTTAAATACCAAGTCAAGTTTGTTGTTCAAAACAGTTCGTTACGAATCAAGCGAAAGCTTGGAGTTAGCGATTGTGTAGCGCCACCATTGAATTATTAGTTACAAAGTTGAAAGAGAAAAGTTGCATTAATGTGAAAGGAGTTTCTACTTAAACTTTACCTGAAACTTGAAGTTTTTGACATATGTTATTTATAATATGTTTACATTGGTTCTTAATTTTGTGATTTAATTAAATAATAATCACGATATTTTATCAATTTTTTACCAAGTTTAAGAATTAAAAAAGTGCTAATCATGGCTACCATGAAAAGTGTGGAAAAGGAAGTGGTTAGTTAATATTTTTTGGAAAATAATCTATATATTCCCTGGTGTTGCAGTTGTTCATGGGCGGCGGTAGTCACTCACCATCAGGTGAGCCGTATCTCGTTTGCCCCTTTTCATATAAAAAGATACATGCATCCCTATAAATCTACTTAAGCTGTAGTGAGCTAATGTCTGTGAACTGTTTGATAACTAAAAGATAAAGACGACGTTATTTAAAATATATTGTCTGGTGGTGAGAAGAGACATATGCCAACTTTCTTTTAAATCCAAACTACCCCCATGCGCTGAACTCTAATGGTTGAAGTATGACGCTTTGGCGACTGACTGAATACTGGCGAGGCCACCAACCACCAACTAAGCTCGTAACATTATGTCTGCGGCACAAATGGGTAGGCTCAAGATCAATAGCTCAGATGGTTAGCGCTCGCTGTAAACTTCACAGTACGTGAGCAGCCCGGGTTCGATTCCCGCCGGCACCAATGAAATTGTCAATTGCAATTTTAAGTGCTTACCAAGTGCTCGGCGGTGAAGGGAATCATCGTGAAGAAATTTGCATGTCGGAGGAATAAGAAAAAAATATTTCGAAGACGTGAAGTTCGCCAACACGCATTAGAGCAGCCCGGTGGATACTTCCTTACCCTAAAACCCTTTCAGAAATGAGAGGAGGCCTGTGCCCAGTAGTGGGACATAATATACTCTGTGACTTTAAATTTAACTCTAACAGTGGTAGAGCCACACAGCAGCCCATGGGGGGTGGTACCACACCTGTTAAGTGAGCTTTTTCTGATTGGTGGTGCGGGTGGCCAGAGGACCAATCTCCCCCCTTTAACATGGTAGCGGAGTTAAATATAAGACTACCCCAGGAGGGTACCAGCACCCCCGGTGACGGAGAATCCCTCGCTGAGCATCCACCCCCAAACTCCCCTCTTCTTCCTGAGTATGGGTGCCAGGCTGCCCCTCGTATTTTTGGGTGGGGGGCGAAATTCCGCTCGAGACTAAGCCTTGTCGGGGCAAACGGAGCAATAAGTCAAAGGCGTCTCCTGCCTCGCTATCCGTGGATTTATGGACTTCATTCAAACCTTAACGCCGTCCACTACCATCTGAAAACGGCAAAGCCGGCCTTGCTCTTTCTAACTGTGACACAGGTGTCCTCTCTGGCTGACACTTCATATCTCTCCTACTCGCGGTACAGATTAGAACACTCTTGCCCCGGGCTGGAGTTTGTGTGTACGTCAGAGAGGACATTTGTTTTCGACGCCTCGGTAGCCTTGAAGGTACGAAACCTATCCATCTTATGGCTACTCGTAGACAGCGACGACCATCATCGCGTCTACGGGTGCCTATATAGGTCCCATAGCGGTAATGCCGACACAGACCGACTGATCGACCACGTCCAGATGGCTGCAGACTCCGTGCTACAACAGGTCCCATCCGCAGTGATCGTGATACTTGGTGATTTTAACGCCCACCATGCTGAATGGCTTGGTTCTCGTTTAACCGATCATGCGGGTAGATCTGTTTATGACTTTTCTTTGGCATATGATCTGACACAACTGGTTACCTCGCCTACGCGGATCCCAGTTGTGGAAGATCATGTACCTTCCATGTTGGACCTTCTGCTGACCTCTCATCCAGACGGATATCAGGTCTTCGTTGAAGTCCCTCATGGCTCCTCGGACCATTGCCTGATGCCTCACGCTCCCATCGCGGTTGCGTACTGCAGGTTACCGCCGTGTTTGGCACTATACGTCAGCCGATGCGATCTTCTTTTGCATCCTACCCTTGGAGGCGGGTTTGCTTCTCACCGGATGATCTCAGCGTTGTTGCTGATTCTGTCGCTGATGTGGTGCTACAGAGAATGGAAATATTTATTCCATTCTCTGTAGCACCACATCATCTGTGATACCTATCGGAGGCAGAACCCAGCCTTGGCTTGGTCGCTCCTGCAAAATTGCATTACATCATAAGCAGGAGTGGTACCAGGCCTGGGCTCGCGCATCGACGTCTCGGGATGTAAATACCAGCGTTCTTAAAAAGAAGTATAATTCTGCTTCCAGGTCCTTCAAAAGTGTCATTGTCAAGGCAAAGTTAGAGCACATCGGCAGAATTAGCGAGAAACCTGCTCGTCTTCCTTCGGGTACACGTGCATTCTGGTCTCTCGCCAAGGCTGTCCAGGGAACTTTTGCCAGCCATCTCTTCCATCTTTGCACAGGGAGGTTGACTCACTGGCCCATGCCGCAAAGAACAAAGCCGATCTCCTGGGTTGTCTCTTTGTGTCCAACTCAACTATTAATGACGGGGGGAAGACACCGCCAACCATTCCGCACTGTGAGTGCTCCATACAGGATGTGCTGTTTACCCAACACTCGGTGTGCAATGCACTCCTCTCCCTGGACATCAACAAGTCAAGTGGGCCTGATGGCGTCGCTCCCATTGTGCTGAAGACGTGTGCTCCGACGTTGTCACCGGTCGTAACGCGTCTTTTCCGGTACTCCTACTCCCTAGGCGTAGTCTCGAAAGTCGTGGAAGACAGCCTTCGTGCACCCGATCCCTAAAAAGGTAACCGCTCTGATCCGTCCAACTATAGGCCAATCGCCATCACCTCCTTGTTCTATAAAATAATAACAGCCAGCTCATGCGGTACGTTGAGGATCACCAGCTGATTAGTGACCGCCAGTACGGTTTCCGTAGCGATCGCTCGGCTGGTGATCTTCTAAGTTACCTTACTCATAAATGGGCGAAGACAGTAAAGTCCAAGGGGGAGGCGTTGGCCGTTAGTTTGGACATAGCGAAGGCCTTCGATGGGGTTTGGCACAAAGCACTTCTTACGAAGCTTCCTTCCTATGGGCTTCCCGAGAAATTGTGCAATTAGATCACCAGTTTTCTAGCTGGTCGGAGCATCAAGGTCGTAGTAGACGGAGCATGCTATGATTACAAGCCCATTAACGCTTGTGTTCCACAAGGCTGCGTGCTATCAATGACATGTTGTAAATCGGTAGCATTATTTGCTATGCAGACGACAGCACTGGTGATACTTTATACACCAGCCGTGCCAATATTTCTCGGGGAAACGTCGCCAAGTACCGGGACAAACTTGTGTCTGAAGTCGAGACTTTGTTGAACAAAATCTTGGACTGGGGGCGACTAAATCTAGTTCAGTTTAATCCCCAGAAAATACAAGTTTGCGCGTTTACCGCTTAAAAGAACACCTTCGTCATATCTTCTCAGTTTCAAGGTTGTTGCTTCAGCCTGTATTGGAATCCTCGGCGTTGACATATCTAGTGACGTGCAGTTTCGTGGTCACTTGGAAGAAAAGTCCAAATTGGCCTCTAAAAAGCTTGGCGTGCTCAGCAGAACGGGACAGTATTTCATGCCGACTCACCGCCTGCAACTTTACAAGGCGCAGGTTCGGCTGCACATGAAATACTATTCTCATCTATGGGCCGTGGCTCCACAGTTCCAGTTCTTTCCATTTGATCGCATCCAGCACAGAGCAGTTCGAATCGTCGGTGACCGAGTCAGTGGCGAAGCTAGAGCTCCAAACTAGGGCAAGCCCAAGATATAAATAGATAAAAATATAGATTGTTATTTTTGCCATTTTTATAAAAATACAACAATCTTGATCTGTCTCCACTCTTCAGTTTCATATTCAGTGCTGTCAAGAACGTATTTAACAAAGCACACGGGCATACCACTGTTAGATAGATTGTATTACATATCAGCAATTGCATAGCTTCGGTGACTTTGACGAAAGCCGTTTGGGTTTGTTTAATCGAATGAAAAAGATATTTACTAACAATACAATACATGAACAAAAGTAAAACATGAACAAAGTACAAACAAACTATGTACAAAATTAAAATAACAAATTATTTACATTCTAAATAGAATCGTCTCTCTTTCTTATGGAAAGATTTAATTACGTCCACGTAAAATGTTGGTGAACGTTTTAATTATACCAATAACTGTTTTTTAATTGCGATAATTGATAAGTCTGAAATACACTCTTGACCTTGTGTATTATCTCAACTAAGTTTAAAGATTTTACCTTTTCCTCTCCGATTAGCACTTTAACATACTTCAATTCATCACAATCACACTATTATCCTCTATTTTCACTAGTATCCGTTAAAAAACTTAAATTTTCAACGCAATATTAAATCGCTTAAGCTAACACACTGAGTAAATAAACATTCAAATGTGAAATGAACTTGCAAACGTATTGCCTGCGCGCCTCCGCTTTTGACAACTTCTTTCCTAAAGCCTGGCTTTAAATCTCTATACTAATTGCTATATATACAATCGTAGTTATATTTCATTATAGAATATTTTGCCATAGGTTAGAAAGAGAGCGATCGTCTTCTCGAAAGTCCCATAAAAAGCTCACGCGAGCGAGAGACAAAACTAATCGCTCTATTAAAACTCATTTTTTATGACAGCAGCAGTATCGCTAAGACAATACGAAGTCATCGGTCGACTTGTGTCGAACAGTGGAGTACGCGGGAAATTTGAAATAGTTTGAAACAGTTTACGAGTTATTTTATTAGTTGATATTATTGATTGATTCAGTTTGATAAGCCAAGCCCGGCTATTCGGCTTCTATGGCGGCTTCGCCACTGGACCGAGCTCTTTTTCAGATCGGCTTGACTCACTGGCACTGCGAAGAGATGTTGCATCTCTTTGCGTATTTTATCGCATCTACCACGGCGAGTGCTTTGAGGAATTGTTCGGACTAATTCCAGCCGCACAGTTTCACCACCGCACATCACGACAAAACTCGCGATACCATCTATACCATCTGGATGACTGGCGGTCCACCACCGTGCGATTTAAAAGGATTTTTGTTCCTCGCACAATTTCCTTGTGCAATCAACTACCACCAGAGATTTTTCCGGACCTATACGACTTAGGGACCTTCAAGAAAAAAGCCTATTCCTTTTTAAAAGGCTGGCAATGCATCTGCAATTCCCCTGGTGTTGCAGCTGTTCATGGGTGACGGTAATCCCTTACCATCAGGTGAGCCGTTTGCTCGTTTGCCCCCTCTCCTATAAAAAAAACTAAAAAAAAAACTATAGCAGCTTAATGCTGCTGTATTTCGTGTGGTGAGTGTAGAGAACCGGGGTGCTTTTTTACGGTAACGAGGCGTTCTATCTTAGTACTCAGGGTGTTCTTATGATTCACAATTGAGTGAATAAATATGTAGCTGTGTATGGGCCACAGCATCCACTTACCATCAGATGGGCTGTGCGCTTATTTATCACTCATCAATAAAAAATACCCTCTTACTGCGTTTGTATAATCTAATCTCAACCACAACTAAAGATAATATAAGTTATAATTACATAGCCACATATGGTGCATTACATGAAATCAGGTGATCGAACTTGCTCGATATTTCTCCAAGTAAGGATACTGATGGAGGTAATACATATAATACATTTGTCACGTAATATAATCGACGCCTTTAGGTCTCTTTCTAAGTTCCTCAATTAGGCAGGCCTGGACCATCCGATCTCTTTTATTAGGAAATTAACTGTTCTAAGTGTTATTACTACCTTGAATCAGTCACTGATTAATTTCGATAGACTGAAAATAGTAAAGTGAATCATTTTGATACGTTGAGGAGCTTAAAGATGCGACTGGTCAATAGTCCTTTTAGGTAATTAAACGGAAAGAGTTCACATCGCTGCTGAAGTGCATTATGACGAATGATGATGTACTTTGTTTTATTTATCAGACATATTATTGGATTTTGGTCTTGATGATTACTTTCGGCGCTAAGCAGCTACAATACAACCTGTATTGCAAGCCATGTCACCGGTGTCGGTATTAGCAACTAAGCATGGATTTTTCAAATAGTATAATATTTACCTGAGTTATTTAAATAGTAAATTATATTTCAAGCAATGTAATAAATAGATACGTGCTACGGCTTTATAGGAACATTTTCGCTCACTACGAGTAGTTGACACGGCAGACGTGTCTCTGCTCATTCCTTTTAGACTTTTTACAGTGCTAATATTGTTACGAACTTAGGGTTTGTGACAATAAAAACTGCCGATTGATATACCAACATTGACACTTTAATCACCGCACACCAATTAAACTTAAAACACACTAATAATTAATCACACTGATCACTTTAGTTCACTTTATTTCGCTCCGAATCTTTGCTTGCATCGCCAATTCAATACTGCCCCGCTCACGACTCCAAACGGCCTTATATAGGCGTTTTCCACCGAAACATCTAGAATATTCCAGCAAATACCCGTCCCGATCGACTATATGTAGAAAATTGGAGTGTGTAGAGTTATCTAGAAAGCTTAGTTCTTCTGTTCGATAATAGATGGCGCTAGTGCCATCAACTGTGGCGCGCAACAATACATTTTTTTAATAACTACAGCGCCACCTATTGAGTCCAGATTTTCTGATTTTCTTTTACTAAAGTTATGTTAGTTTAGTTAAATAAAATCTAACTATTCTAAACTAATATAACTAAAAGATGCAGAAACGATTATAACAAAAATGGTTGTTAGTTTTAATTTCAGGTCTTTTGATTTGTGTAAAATGCCTTAAATAATCAGATAGGTCAAAGCTCGACGTCGATACGACATCTGGTGCTTTTAGTGTCAACTATTGATAATCCGTCTCTCAAGAGTGACGATTATGGCAAATCCTACCGACAGCGGATGTGGCTCATGTTCAAAAATGGATACAGTCTGATGAAAATTATATCTTTATCAATTACATAACTACAACACTTGGAAAGCATAAACAAACATCTTCATGAACTTTTACATACGAAACATTAGTATAGATTATGAAGTATCTGAATTTTTAATTGTAAAGCTTTTTTACATTTTAATAGGATCCAGAAGAGTTGATGAGGCGAAAGTTTCGCGCTAAATGTTTGTTTAGAGCACTCGGTCGATTAGTAATGGCGAATGCGTATTGGCTAATAGAAGCTGTTGAACATTACGAAGGAATAGATAACGTAAAACGAAGAGTTGAACAAGCTGTTCGAGCCAAAGCAAAAAAGAAACAGTTGCTAACTATAAACGTGAGGAATTCAAGTAAATTATTTTGCTTCGCTTTGTACACGAGTAGTAGCAGATGATTTATAAGTTGTGTTATGATTTTAGGACAAAGCTCTTTTAAATAAGCCAGCAGATGAACGCTCAGAAGAAGAGAAAAAGTATTTATTTCGTATTATTGGT